>RHGG01000014.1:0-385575 GCA_005281575.1 Taphrina deformans
GGAAGTGACTCAGGGAGATAGACCCTGCCTGGTTGACTGCCACAACAACCTGGCAGCGCTTACAGACTATGAGACCGTGGTTGGGCTCATGGTGGATGAGATCCATCAAAGCTATCTGCAAGCTCTCCTCCTGGCTCCCCTTCTCTTGCTTAATGAGGGTAGCAGACAGCGCTGCCTGCGTCTGCTCCAAGCTGGTGCCAGTTGCATTTTACATGCGTGTTTGTATGTGTACTGGATGGGGTCAAGTCAAAGGCTCAGGGTAGTGTGTTGGACGGTGTGGGACCTAGGGAGGACTTGGGTGACAGGGAGCTCCTCACACCTGGGGTAGGTGTGTCACGGTTGTGCAAGGGTGCAAGGGTGTGTGGGTGTAGGCGCGGGTGTGCAAGAGTGCTACAGGTGTGTAGAGGTGTTAGGAATATCTGGGTGTGGGTCAAGGCGTTGGGCACGGGGGGATGTGGATGGGTCACGGGTGTGCAGGGGTGCAGGGGTGCGAGCAGTGTGTGGGTGTGCTACGGGTGTGTGGAGGTGTTAGGAATATCTGGGTTAGGGTTAAAGGTGTTAGACATGTGTGGATAGGTCACGGGTGTGTGGGAGTGTAACAGGTGTGTTGGAGATTGGTATGCACATGTGTTGGGCACGGTAGGCCAGCTCTCACAGAGGCCTGACACACTGTAGAGACCTCAGATTGGGTTTTCCGTCAGCCCACTAGGTGGCTGCCGGGCCCTCTCTACAAGCAGGGCGCTCAGATTGGGTTTTCCGTCAGGCAGCACTGCCATTGGTCCAGATTGCACTTTCCGCTCCAAGTCACCCGGACACCACCTGCAGCCACCCGCGCAACCCTCTCAGCCAATCAGAGTGCTGGGATGGCCATTTCAGATTGGGTTTTCCGCTGAGAATAAGGGTAGCCCTAAGCGGCACGACTTTGGGCCAATCCGCGTGATAGATTGCACTTAGAGTGGTTCATGACACATAGACGTCTGCAATAAATTGCAACGTCAAAAATGGCCCGCAATGATACTAGGACCGGAGGGATTACATTGGTAAACAATGGAAACCTCCGGTCAGGATGTGGCAGTACCAAGCTAACATAGAAACATCCTCCAATGCGCGTCGACCTTACAGGCTCACAGTCAAGGACTACCGCTGGGCGTTTGCCGCATTGTCCTGCAAGATAATGTGGTTTCTGCCACAACTAGAGCGCCTGCCATAGGCCACAAGAGACATTGTTGTTATGGGAGGGCGGGAGTGACTATTGCCTGGTGCACAGTCCGGGTACAACAGTTAGAGTAGCATATCTTTGCAGGGGCGGGTGGGAGTGTCTATGGCCTGGTGCCTAGTCTGGGAAAATTATACCTGTCAAACAACACTTTGCTTTCATGATCTTGATGAGCTAATTGCAGCAACCACATGAAAAACATCCTGTATAATGGTGCACAACCAGAAATAACCTGAATTCACTAGTTAATGGTGGTTTTGATGCAAATTACCACGATAAAACGGTTCTTTCAGGTTATTGAAAGTTTTTCATTACGGGTGGCTTAAGATGAATTGGGTGTATATTACAACTCAATTGCACACCAGGAAATTGTCTACCAAGCCATATATGAGTCTCAAATACATTACAATCTTCATGGAAGCTATGGTTCACTATCTCATAATCATTTTAAATGTTCACGTCCAAAAATATCAAAAAATCTCCGTGTAATACTCAAACGACCACTGGTTTAACCTTGATTGGACTCACACCAAACCTTTGTCTAAAAAAGGTTGCACCCAGTGGCTGAGAACCAAGAGTTGAACCAAACCGGATTGTGAGGCTTTTTGGTTTCTGGTTAGAAACCACTGGTTTCAGGTTCAAACCAAACCCACATGCCAAGCCTACCGATGATGCACTGTGCGGAGCTCAAATTCAACAATTGGAAATATCCGGGTGCGAACAAAGGTGTTAGGGATGTGTGGATGGTCCACAAGTGTCCGGGGGTGCCAGGGGTGTGTTGGAGATGGGTGTGTACATGTGTTGGGCCTGTGCCTAGAGCTGAGTCACGGTAAGCCAATTCTCACTGAGCCCTGAAACACTGTAGAGATCCTCAAGTTGGCAGCCACCCGCATGACCCTCTCGACTAATTACATTGCTGAATTGGTCATTTCTGGTTAGGTTTCCGTTTGAGACGCAGGGTAGAACTATAGTTGACCAATAGACCTGAGAATAGATGTTAAATGTAGCTACAGTCTATAGCTACAACCTGGTGTAACGAAATGTGTGATAGCATATTCTTTGGAGCCATAGACGTCTGCAACAATTTGCAACGTCAAGAATGGTCGGCAATCATACTAGAAGGAGCATGAGACGCGGGTAAACATTCACATGATAATCAAGAGATGAGCAATACGATATTATATTTTACGTAGTCTTAGGTAGGGACCAAAACACTGTTTGAACGCCAGAAGTCACATCTACTATTGCCGTTGAGTGTGAGACCACCAGACTGTACACTGAGTGCAACATCCCCACCAAAAGAGAGAGACACGTTCAGTCCCTGTATAGGCAAGCTAAAAGACACACCATTTGTTGTGTTGAAGGTGAGTTGGCGACCATAATCTGCACCGTTCCATAATGGGAAATCCAAGGTACTGTTGACTAGCTTGGGCGTCCCTCCCATGACGAAAGATGTAAAGGCAGTATCAATGACTCGAGACAAGTTGTTATCTATACTTGGGTAGACCAATACCGGTGGTTGAGGAAGATAATGAGGCAGATCTATAGCGTGTATAGCAGAACCGACAGCGTATTGATAACGATACGACGTACTGAAGGCGTCTGCAATCCACTGTCCGGGGCATAAGAATGTCAGATCACCATAGATAGTGGCTGCCCGTTCGACTTGTGTCGCATACAGACCTGAACTGAATGCTGGCTCGGGGTAATACTTGAGGACTTGTGCCATGGAGACGTTAGAGAATAGTGGTAGAAGATCCGACAAGTAGTTGAGAAAGTCTTGTCGCGTTTGCAGATTTTGCGGAACAAACAACAGACCATCATGAGTGTTGTATCCGACCATGGCTCTCTCGCCATTGACTTTTCTCTCGAGGAGTTGCCGAGTGGGCGAGCCCTGAAGAAATACGCCGTCGGTCACCGGTGCGAAGCCCAAAGTTCCGAACAGGGTATTGTTGACAACACTTTGTGAAGCTGTGAGAAATTTGTCTGCATCCAAGCTCGTCAGACAGTCAAAGGCTGCACCACGAGCAAGACTGCTGTCGTCACTACACCCAGCATTCTTCAAGACCGAATAATACAAATTGCTTGTGAAAGCACTCGCATAATCATATTGTTTTGGCAGATATGGAGAAGCGGCTATGGCACTTCGGAAAAGAGTGGATCCTAGTGTGCCACCATACGCCAGGAGGTGATTCATCACCGACCCGCCGCCGGCCGATTCGCCAAAGATTGTGACATTGTAAGGATCACCGTTGAAAGACCCGATGTGCTCTTGGACCCACTGAAGAGCCAGACGCTGATCCAGTAATCCAGCGTTAAGGGCTCCATGCTCGTGAACATCTGCGGAAGCCAGGAACCCAAAACTTCCCAGACGATATTGAATGCTCACGAAAATGAATTCGGTTCCAGTGATATCCTGCCAGAACGTTGGGTCGTTTCTGCCATTACCAGAAGCGTAAGCTCCTCCATGGATTTGCACGATGACTGGCAAATTGGTGTTCGTGGAATTTGCAGGTCGCCAGACATTCAAGAACAGGCAGTCTTCTGAGGTCGGGACCAGGCCCGAGCTGCTAGCAGACACACCAACACTACCATTAGAGCTTGTGGAAAATTGATGACACTGTGCACCATAGACATTACCCTGTAGCACCGCAGTCCGATTCACCTTGGGTCTGGTTGGCGCTTGGAATCGGACGGGTTGTTCTGCGAACCTTATACCAAGGAAAAACTCTTTCTCTGTCTGGGAATCGATGTAGCCTTGGTACTGCGAGTAACCCAGATCGACTGTGCGACCCTTCAGTGTTGACGAGGTATTGCTTTGTACATACTGGGAATATGTACTCGACACAAAGACTACACTCAGTAGCACCAAGTGACTCGAACTGAATAAGAGCATCAGAGCAGTCTGGGGACTTGATGCACCTTGCACAGGACCGGGGGACTTCTTATAGAAGAAGCCAAGCTTTGCGCGCAATGCATCGACCAATGGCACTCGAGTGAGCGGCCTGTCACCATATGATCTGGCTGAGCGTTCCACAGTTCCGATTCGCCAAGAACTCAAAGCGGGCGAAGCAGAATATGTGCTGCAATTGCTCGAACCGTGTCTCGGTCGAAGCGCGAGAGAGGAAGGGAACGTCATCCCAGGCAGGCACTGTCAGCCACAACCACATGCTAACCTTAAGTCGGGCGAGATCTATAGACACATTCAGCCACGACGCTGCTCCTCTTCTTCGAGACATCAGGAAATGATGACTCTCCATTGACGATGACAGTTCAGTGCCAGGCTCCTAGAATTTAGCTGATTGTGTCATTCCAATTCGATGCAACCGATTTGCAGGACCAGCAACTCCACCAGCGAGAGAGTGCGCCAGAGTCTTCCTGTTACGAGGCTGTGCACTCTCGATTTCGTTGAGTGAGTGTTATGTCATGTGCAACGGCGCCTCGGGGAATGACAGATGAATCTGGGCCTTTGATGCCGCAAAATCTGCAGAGAAGGTTGGCAAAAAGGTAATCTTACTGCGTCGCATTCGTTCAAACACGTGCCTTAGCTTTCGGGAATGCGGCAGCAAGGAAAGGTTCACACTTTCCCCCTCGACCAAGACCCATAGTCCGGTCCACTTTCTGAGTAGCTATGGCGATGGCGTGTCTGTGTCAAACGAGTTCAGCAAGACTTACAAGAGTTAGTTGGAGCTGGTTTGCTGGTAAGGACAGACCGTACGCCGCTGTTGGGATGTCTACTTTTCTTCCTCTAAACTAGAACTGGCCAATGGCCGCCACTGGCTGTATCGCAGCGGCACCTGCCACCCGAAAAGCCTATGGAGGTACCCTTTGGAATAATTAGATGATCGGCTTGGCTATTTATGGTCGGATCGCCATCTTGAAACACAGGAAGATCAAAACGTAGGTGCCGGTTTCATCAACGAGATTCGTGCGCGATTAGCGATACCGTGAGACAGCAGTCAACACAAATTTACGGCTCGACAGAGAAATACTGAAGTCACAAATTCTCATGCGACAGTAGTAAGTAGAGTACAAATATCTGCATCTCCACGTTCAGAGCTGCGCAAGGCAGTGATATGCGTGCGTACTTGCTGAGCGACCTATCACTGTGGCCATGCCTTGTACCATCGAGACCATAGTTTGTAGCGGTACAAGTGACAGAAGTGCTCAAGTCTGAACGAGCATAGAACTGGTAATCACCTTCAATGACGGTTTCATTGGTTGCATTGAAGCCAACTACATTCGGAACCGGAAGGCTCCAAGATGGACGAAGAAAATGATGTTGCGAATGAACCAATTTTGTGCAACTGATACTGAGCTGGCCAGCCTCCAATGGAGGTTAAGACGCTCGGCGAATCGCCTGTCAGTGTCGTTGAGCTTGTGCCCGCAGACGATGTGAATGAAGCAAAGCACAGTCAGCATTCCCAGTCGCAACGACAAGAGTGATACGCAAGAATAGACTACTTGGACTTGTTCCACAATGACTTGCTTTGCCATGGGAATCTTCCTCCGTGGTCGCCGTGCTGCGGGCTTGCAGAAGTCGTTTGGGTTCACCCCAGGTGTGCTTGAAGCATTCACACTGTCATCGATACAATTGAGGAAGCTCGCGATCGTTCGATCATAATCCAGAAATGAAAGGTAACACAAGAAAGAAGACCCTCAAGTGCTCGTGATATTCTGGACTGTGATCATCGGACCAGTCTGTGCTTCGTCTACGCACAAGGGGCATACAACATGATTTTATAAACTCCTGCTGTGACCCAAACAAGAACAGACAAGCTTTTCACATGTGCACGATTGTGTCGATGTGGTGCACTATCCTTGCCCTCTTTAGACATGATCGACGAGAGAATCCTTTTCGTCGAATGCGCAATCGTGGTATGGCATTGCTATTGATCGTTTTCTACATTTGTACAGAACATAACCTACGGTATAGTCTGGGTAAGTTGTTATCCTTAGGATTGAGGACGCGGAATGGCAGAACTTCGCTGACCAGATGGGACTTGTGGGCGCAGAACTCTCCGATTGGCCCGAGTACCGAGCGCTTGCGTCGTATAGATAGAGTCTAGCAGAACGGAGGTCGTTCTGAGCTGCTTTTACCCAGCATGCAGATGTCCCTCTTCCTCAGACTTCATGCTACTGATGGCAAGCACCAATTCATTCTGTCAACCAGATATTCCATCCATTGCATAATCTCTGGAAGCGACAAGAAGTGGTCTTTTCAAGAGCCATGTCCCTTTTACAAGATCGCTGGAGTTTCAACTAGACCAGGATCATAGCTTGTGCATTCTGTTGATCCCAAGTAGTGGGGCTTACTGCTTTGAGTGAGCGGATTCGTCCATCGCGTATAGACTTCATGCATAATCGTCATTGCATTTGCGACCGAGCGGTCACAGCTGCTTTTCGCAGAGTTCTGGATCCGCTTTCCCAGTGTCCCAGTAATACTTCACGTTGCGCTCTGATCGTTACCTTGCGGGTAAACCGTCAGTCGGTTGTGATCGAATTAGTGGCGCGGTTCGTGTCATAAAGGTCATCCATCACCAAGCTTTTGGTGCCATTCCTTGGCGTTCTACCACTCCGCTGGTTAGCCTCAACGATCGAGCACGGGCTGTGCTTGGATCTCTCGAGTCTTCCTCACCAGAGCTCTACGTACAATCACTCTTGTGAAGCATGTGCGGCAGTGTTGACTATTTAGTCGAGCAGTCAGCTCGCTGTAGAATTAAATACGGAACCCATAAAATTTCACATACAAAAAATGAAGGAGATGTTGAGACATGTCTAAAACTGCAACTAGTGAAGGCACATCATGTATTCTAAGAACTTTTCAGACAACATCGACGTGTGGCTCGGTGTGTGGCGTATCGTAGTGGGATTAACTGTGCGGAACGACCAATCCGATATGAGGGAACAGTTCTAAAGAGACGAGCATTTTGAAGCAGAACAACGACAGTAGCCGACCCGGTAGTAGAGGTGTAGCGCATTTTGTATTCTACGACCAGTCGAGTATAGTGAAACATTCAACAAATCACGATCAGACATTCTCATAACTACGGCTACATAGTAGCGTGGTTTGTAAGACGTATCTTGCCCGGTCTAGCTGAGATTTCGTCTCTAGTTGCGCCCAATGCTTTGCGCGCTTTTTCCTTTTCTGGAGTGCACAGATGCACTATAGTCATAGGGCCGAGCCTGGTAGAGCACGGTCCGATAAGTCGGAGCCTTGTGACACATTAAGAGGTTCGGGTTTGGTGGCGTGCGATGCTCACACTTTGATAAAGGTGACACAGACTCAGCAAGCCACCCGGCCACTCTTGTACTGCCTCGACGGATCCTAGCGGTGGAACTTCAGAGGATCGAGCGAATAAGCAAGTTGGGTGGGCTGATGGATTGCCCAAAGACTGTATACTTTGTCAGTCTGATGGATTGAACATAAGAAATCGTGTCAATCTGCCTCTAGTCCTAAACACGCGCAGATGTCTTCTTCTACAGACATGCACATGCGCGAGATGACCGATTCGAAGACAATGGGAGTTTTCAGCACTCATGGGATCGAAAATCATACGTCATATCCATCAGAAGATAGCTATGCTGCCACACATACATACACAAGCACCGATTACAATAACACGACAAATAAGGAGACTTCTGTTCCCTTTCTTGCCAATCCATTTCAGAAGGACTACTGGAGACAACATAAGAAAAAGATCATCGTTTTTCAGATTGTGATTCTCATCATTCTCTTGATCCTGCTTCTCATCTTCTTCGTCATCATACCGGTCATCACACGCAAGGTTGTGGCTCGCAACGAATTTGCGCTTCAGAAGATATTTCTCACCAATATCGACAATAACAATCTCAATATCTCTGTGTCACAGTCTATCGGGTCTGTGCCCTTCAATCCGCGCATCTCGGCCTTTACAGCAAAGGTTTACACAACTTCGAACGATCGAATACTCGATATTGCCATTCCTCAATTCCACGGGGAGAATGTAGACGTCCCTGCTCAACGTGTGCAGATTCTCAACATGGCCGCATTAGGGGCACTTGGAGCCAATCTGATCAATAACGATGTAAATATCTTCCTTGTGGGCTCGACTACTGTTCGCGTGCTCAGTAGAGATGTGGGAATCCATTTCAATAAGACTGTACGGTTGGCGGCGCTCGATCTACAAGCGTCCGTTGCAAGTGTTAACAAGACCAATGGTGTGGCTACTGCAGTGGCCAATATTCAGACATCTGGACAAGTTTCTGTAGATCTTGGCATTTCCACGTTCAATTTGGTGTTTGGAAGCTCGCGAAGTACCATCGGAAAGCTGGTTGGCGCGGTCAAGTTGGCGCCAGGCAATAATTCCTTGCCCCTAATCTTGACTCCTCTAATTTCAGTTGCCACGCTGCCTCAATTTGTCGACAGTGCAAGTCTCACGGCAGCCATCGCAACGGGCAGAGTCTCCGTCACAGTTGCGGGGTCTTCCAACAACGCGAGCACATGGGCCAATCAGACTATCCAAGCCGTCCAGAGACCGGTCAATGTCACTAGTGCTCAGCTCTTGTCTGCAATAGTCTAGAGAACGCAACATATAAATTGGCCACTGTCAACCATGGGACAACTACATCCAGCACATGCACTAGATATCGGGATTATATCTGGGCTGCGCTCTGTGGTTCAAGATGGACAAGAAAGACTGTAGAATCTCGTTATAAAGCGACGAGCTATGATTTTCTGTATCTACTGTCCTAGCCTCATCATAGATTGTAGTGGATAACATGGCTTCCATATTGATGCCTGATGCTGTCCGGGTCAATGCTGTGTGACTCCATCGGAAGGAGTTGGATGGGTACCGGACCCGAGATCGAGATCGAAGCCGAAATCGAGATCCGTCGCCACTCATCACTTTGCGCCACAAACTCGAGAATCGGCTCCACTCCGAGGCGGAGCTCAGCTCGAATCAGCAAGATGGAGGCGTCGCTTGTGTAACGGATTCGGTGGAGAATCTCGACCTATGATTGGCTACTGCTGATGCGATTGCCCGGATCTGTACGTTCCCGTCCCGTGCGCCTTTGTGTCAACTTCTGCGCTCTCCGGCACTCGGGTGTTACTAACGACGAGGAAATGTGTGCTATGGCCTCTTTGCTGCCCCCAGCAGACCACTCTGCCAGACCTTCCGTGTATACAGGTCAATCTGAAGACTGAAATCATCCCACCGGGTGATACAAAAGAGTTCAGACCTTCACTGTCGATAAGATGTCTGCTCCAGTTGCCGTGTGCGACCCTAGAGTCGGGGGTTATGGTTACATTCCCTCCCTGGCTGCTGGCATAGTCTTTCCGATCCTGTTTGGTCTCTTGACTCTCTATTCCCTCTATCTCAGTTTCAGAAAACGACTATGGTATCTTACAATCTCAATCGGAGGATTACTTGAGTTTCTCGGATGGATTGCCCGGGCAGTGGCTCATACTGCGGTCTGTAGCTCAGACATGTTCATCATGCAAATCACATGCCTCATCGTTGGTCCGGTCTTCTGGAGTGCGACACTTTACATCATCCTTGGAGTGCTCATCACGCATGCCCCCGAGAGGTCTGTCCTACCCGGGAAGCTCTATCTCATCATTTTCAGTTGTATCGATCTGCTCAGTCTGATCCTGCAGGCTGCTGGCGGCGGTATCGCAGCTGGAGCCCAGACGATCGATGTCCAAGACCGTGGCACGAACATTATGGTCGCAGGTGTGTTTGTGCAGATTGCCGGCATGACTGCCTTCGTGGTCCTTGGCCTGATCTTCATCTCCCGGGTCTGGTCGCAGCGACACGCCTACGGAATCCGAAACTCTGTTCTCCTTGTCGTGGTGACAGCATCCCTGCTCATCTTCTTGAGAAACATCTATCGATGTGTCGAACTCCTCGAGGGTTGGACCGGTCACCTCAACGTCACAGAGGGATTTATCATAGGCCTGGACGCTGTACCGATGGTCCTGTGTCTCATGACCCTGTGCTTCCTCGGACACCATGACCAAGATGGGCTTCTCGATCGTGGCGCTCCATCAGGGGAGAAACATGAGCATTCCTCAATTAGCTCGTGAACACGACTGCATTGATTGATGACTGAACGAGCCCTCCAAGCGCAAGCACAAGCATATAGAATGAATAAACCGTTTATCAATATAATGTAGATAGCATACAGATAGAAGAAAAATCAGGCAAAGATCTGGTGAACAAATTTCCATTTCCGCGCCCAATCGTCTAATGTCTTATGGTTACCGTGACTTATTCCTTGACTTCGAGCGAGATGAGTTCCAGTGCCACAGTCTTACAGCAGAGCACAGAAATGCTGTACTTTTGTCGGTTTGCGCGGGGATACATTTGAATTCATTCTGATGAGAAGCAGTGACTTATTGGTATCACAGGACAGACAAAGCGTCAGTTGTCAATAACAACTGTTCTAGCACCGAGACACATCAGAGCTTCTGCATGCAGAGAAATCCGGGCTCGTCCATCTCCTTGCCGGTACCACTTCGAGCGAATTGTGCCCATATCGACTTTAGTTCAGTAGCTTGTCGCTCCAGAGTCTCAGCTGGAATGCTCTTCGCCAACAAGGAGTTTTGCCAGTAAGATGGTGTTTGGAACAGTAAGGGCAATTCCGCACAGTGTCCAGCTGCGACGGTCTTGTCTCGCGAGACCGAATCGAGGATGTATGTATAGCCACTACCTCCGTGCATTTTATACGATTTGATGAATTGTTCGCAACCTTCGGCATAGATGGACCGTGTCAACTTGCCAACCACAAGGGAGTCGACAACAGAGCTGACCAGTGGCAGAGAGAGTAGCACCCGCAAAGAAGGAATCATACATGAGAATGAAGCTACTTCTCTGCGTGTATAGCCGACAATGATTTTTATCTTCGCGGCCACGCGGGCGTATGCTTCTTCCAAGTCTTCCTCCGCCGGTAGTGGATGCACACCGTATTGTACTCCGAATGGCATGTAACCTGGCAAGCCATGTTTCTTCGCTTGTACAATCACCTTTTCCTGCATCGCATAGATCTGCTCGAGGGAGGCGTCCTCAGCCAATGAATGACTAGCTTCGCGAATGGCGACGAGCATATCCTGACGTTGCCTCATCACTCCGAAAGGCGCACTCTGTATGATGGCTTTTTGAAATAGAGTCTCTGCCGAAGGAACTAGCATCAAGTGCAAGATGGCATCAGCACCGGCAGACTGCCCGAATAGGGTCACATTACTCACATCTCCTCCAAAGGCGCTTATGTTTTTCTGAACCCACTCCAATCCAAGAACTTGATCAAGCAATCCCAAGTTGGCGGGTTTTCTGTCTTTCCCGTCCAGGTATCCCAAAAGACCCAGTCTATAGTTGATGCTGACGGTGATCACCTTCTCCGTCTTCACCAGAAGGGTCGTGTCGTATGACGGAGCATCCGCAGCACCGTTGCAGTACGAGCCGCCGTATAGCCACACCATCACCGGCAACTTGCTACTTTGATTCACTGCTCTAGGACATCGTATCGTCAGCCTGAGACAATCCTCACTGAAGCCCAAAGTCTTTTCCAAGGGTTCTGCTCCCATAGCAGTACCAAATGGGTCTGTACTTTGTGGACATGCAGGACAGGGCGTGGTAGCATGTATCGTGGTGGTCGCCGGAGGCTCGGCAACGGGCACTTCAAATCTTGCTGCGGTCGCGTACCTTATGCCACTTGCTTGTGCAACATCATCATGTAAGAAGCCTTCAATAAGACCTGCTGGCGTTGACCAAGATGGAGTACTCGATCGCTCGGCAAATGAGGAGGGTCCTTGTGTGGTCATGCTCAACCGCAGAGTCGTAGCACTATATACACGAAAGGAAGTCACAGCGCACTTGTAACGGAATCTCTTCCGACTGTAAACCCACCTACAAAGACTCGCTCAATGCTCTTTCTGCTTATAGCTCATGATCATATGAGACCATTGGCAGGTGGACAGATCATCACGAACACGGGCATTCACGATATTGTTCTGGGCCGAGGCTCTCCAGACGAATCTATCAGAACATCCGTCAGCCACGGCGTACAGGTCGCCGAAGATTTTCCGACAACCGAGAGGAACTCAACGTTGGAGAATCGTGATTCGCAACAAACACAAACGCATGTGTTTAACAATACTCCATTCGACTGGCTCCAACTACTATGATAGATTTCCTGAGATCTGTGATAGAGGCAATACTATTTCGTGCTCTATTTTCGAGGAACCGTGGTCCAAGTGATGCGTCGTTCTTATTTTAGCAGATAGACAGCCATCCCCCGGTCCTCGATGATGTATTGCTCTGGAATTTCAAAGCATACTTGCGCCAGTCCGTTTTTGCTCCACACGGCAGGAACCTGTAGGACGATTGATCGCTCAGGTTTTGCGTGGTCTAGAAGTCCCTGATCCGGTAGCTGGTTGTCAGGGAAGCTCCTGAATAAGCTCACGACCACCGTGTGAGGTCTAGGACTTCCGTTGGAAATTCGAAGAGTCATCTTTCGATGCAGCCCTCCCCCAGACTTGTCAACGATGGTCGTACCAAAGACCTTGTCAGTCAAAAAGAACAGTTCTTCGTCGTCGTTGTAATTTATGTAAACTCTAGAAGGTTTTCCTGGCATTGGCACGGGCGGACTCCAGTCAACACAGCCACTTCCAGGAGGACCCTTGCGCCGAGGTGGGTAACTGGGCATGACCGGTCTTCGTCTTTGCCCGTTCTCTTCAATATCAACAGCGTCGGAAGGCATGACAGCTGCCATTGCTGTCCCGAAAACAGCGAGCATATGAACTAACAGCATGATGGACTTTGGGCGACTCTGTTGATTCGCTCGAACGATGGAACTGATCAAACTGACTTTCTGAGGATAAAACCTGCCTTAAGGACACAATTTTATGGAATATGGGGGGGAGATCCGGGAGACGATCGATCGCCTCAGATAGAGTACACCACCAATGCGAGCACAGGAGCAGTACACATGTACAGGTTGTCTAACGTTCACATGCAGACCATAGCATGGCCATATGATGCTTGATGGAAGCTAAAGCACAGTGTCACTGTTCATTTGCTGAAAGGAGGAATGAAGTCTGACAATTACGGGGTCATTTTGTTTACCTATACACCACTGTATTTCACAAGTACAACGGTGGGCAATTTACATGCAGACATGTGGTCTCTCGTGCTGTGCGATCTGTCTTGAGTGGGAGACTACAATGCAGTGAGAGAAATCCCGTCAATCTGACAAAGCTCAGCAGAGATTGTCTCTGGTAGAGGACAGTACTGCCCAGATGTGTGGGTTACTTCACAGTACTGCACCACTTGAGGACGTTTCTGGCCGACCTGGCCGTCCCCAATCATCGCCATGACGATTCCTTCACCATCAAAGACCCAGCCTTCAATCCAGCCATTGAACCTGTACCTACACGAGTTGTACCCGTGTTGTATGCACTCG
Source organism: Taphrina deformans (assembly GCA_005281575.1). NCBI lineage: Eukaryota > Fungi > Ascomycota > Taphrinomycetes > Taphrinales > Taphrinaceae > Taphrina > Taphrina deformans. The sequence continues at coordinate 13,661 of RHGG01000014.1, forward strand.
CTCGTGTGGTGCCATTGAGTGGTGAAATAAGGTGGTTGCGCGTGCCGATCAAACGTGACTCGTGGCTCCCAGAAATCAATGTTGTGGATTCCGGAAACGCGAACTCTGTTTGGCTCTATCAGCCAGGTCGCAGACCAGATGAAACTCCGTGCCTGTCGTCCGCCTATGGAGCAGCTGTAATGAATGTCAGCCAAAACCGTCCTGTCATAGTCCATGATTCCCCGAAACCGCTTTGACTTCCAAGACGCATCTTTTGCACCTCGTGTACGGGATCCACATCGGGTTCCCTCGCCGAGACATTCTTGCCATCTATCGAGCTGAAGTACCGGCTGCGGATGCTCGAGTGGGAGGGCCCCTACGGACGTATTTACCGACAGAAGCGCCTCTGCTGATCGTGCTACACTAACGGCTGATGTGCCAATTTGAGGCCAAGCTAGCAAGGCCACGGTGAGTTTGTCAATAAGAAACATTCTCATAATGTTCATCTCTTGCGTCGAATAACATGTTATCATCTGCTCTATATATCACATAATTTGCTCGAGGCGTCCGTATTGCATTGTTGTCAGGGACATCTATGACAGAATCTTGCACCTCGCAAGTGACTGTTGAGTTGAGATTACGCGGCGCAAACAACCATGTCTTATGTCAATCAAACAGTGATGAACAAACGGATCAACAGAGCAATCAATTCGTTTCGTTGCTGTCTATCTACCTTAGATCTATCTACCTTAGATCTCAAAGGAGTCCTTTACTGATATTGCGATACAGAGTCGTCGACCTTTGACGGAGAGTTGAAGACACAGAGATCGCGAGCTGTCAGCAATGGTCAAGTAATTGATTTGCATTATGCTATCCACTATCGGTCATTTGGCAGTAACCTGACGCCGACGTGCTCAATTTTACAGTAACTCGCCAAGGAGCCATCGGGAACTAGACAATAAGGTTCACTGGCGTGGTGATACTTGCAGGCCTCCAAGACGTATGGTTGTTTGAGCCCAACGTGATCATCCTCCGGCTTGACCATCAGCATGAGGAGTTCTTTACCACGTATTACCCAACCCTCGATCCATCCATTGAACGTGTTCTTGCACGCATAATGTCCGTGTCGATAACAAACACCGTTGTGATGCCACTGACTGTAAAAATAGGGCGGGTGAGAGTAACGTTCAAACACAACTTCCGGGCTCCAATAGTCGATATTGTCCAGCGCCTTCACAAACACTTCATTCTTCTCCCGTGACCAGAAGGCGGACCACATAAACTCTCTCATTTGCCTGCCACTAATTGGACAATTGTAATGGACAGCCGCCAGCAGAGTTCTTTTGTACATAGCATAATCTTGAGCCGTTGTCGCGAGCTCCTTGAATGTCGTCGAGCGGGACTTCAATTCTCCTGCTCCAGCGAGAGAATCAGTCGACGTGATGAGAGGACTGTTATCAAGGTTCCGTAAGGTCGTGTCATTCTCAGATATCTCAGTCTCCTGTGTTGTGGTCTGCGACTGTTTAACTCCTGGTACAGCGAGTGCAAAGATGAATAATCTGCTTAAAGCGAGCAGATAGCTAGCCAACATGCGAGATGAGTCTGATGTCAAGCCAGGAGTCTGGTGAGAAAAACGAAATGGATTTCCTCGCAGACCCTGCTTCGCACAGAAGATTCCATCAAAGAAGTGCCCCTTGCGACTTGGCCAGTCTAATACCAAGGTCCAGAGAATGCTGTCACATCTGAAACGGAATATTGCTCGTCAGGAAATCTTTACCCTATAGTTTCAATGCAGAGTATTTTAATATGTGGCAGAAATAGACTCAATCAATCGAAACCGAATATCTCAATTGAAGTGCGTGCTTTATGTTTCCCAACAAGGAAATATCTCAAACTAGACATTACAATGACTTCAGATTGTCGTGTAGTTTATACTCAACTGTGTACAAACAAACAGGTATCACTCATCGTTGCTAGTCGTTCTCAAGTAAGAGTTTCTTAGATATGCTCTTGGCATTGCGCATCAGGAAAGGTCTGTATTAGCGCCGTGCTGTTTTTCTTTGACTTGCCATGACGGGATCCTAGCAATTCTTCCGCTGACCAGCACTCATCGTACTGCGGTATCAGTAGTGATGGAGCGGCATTGAGAATTTGTGAAGAACATTCAAAATAATTTGGCTGACGAGCGTGTGGTTCGTAGTAACCCGCTTTGGTCGGCTCGAATTCTTTGTCGTACAATTGTTTACTCTACTCTTCAATTGAATCATCACCGGGATCAAATCCTTCGTCCTGTTGCTGGCCAATGAGGTCGGAAAGTCATTGGTCAACGTGTAGGTCGATCCGCTTGAAGTAGAAGTGAATACTTTTGAACCATATCTGATGATTCACAAGCCCCAGAGCAGGACCCTCGATGTATCATATATATTCCACGAGAGACAGGAACTTTCATCGTGCGATAGAACTGAGAGTTTTCGCAGAGTCACAATGAGCCAAGATTGTTCATCATCCTGGAACTCGTCCATATTGATATGCTCGGCCCAATAGTACCGAGAAACCATAGGCCGCCGTGATTCTGAATACGGCAGACGATTGAGCTGAGACTTTATGATTTACGAGCCATCGCATCGTTGAGAACGATTGAAACCGATTCCCCACAATCTAATCGGTCGGTGCCTCCGTGATAACTTGAGGCCAGATTCGACGACAGAAAATGTATTAAATGCCCTTTTGCCTGCTAGAGTGCGCGGCTACGGGCTGTTACGATGAACCTCGAGCTGCAATCTACATGCTTTTGATTCATGTCTGAAGACGGACACAAGAAATGAATCATCAACGAATGACGGATAGATCACGAATTTCACCTGATTTGTTACCATAGCAACACAGAAATTAGTTCGAGGCAGGAGTCATTCACCCATGCTTTTATTGCACGGAAATTCTTTGAACAAAAAACGAGGTGAGGGGTATCTAGTGACTTCAAGAGCACCTCCTGAGGATGAATCGCAGTACATCAAAGAAACAGCAAATACAAGCGCGTGTTCAACAATTGATTAATCAAAAGACAAAGTGGGCCCAATTTCACGAGTGTCATGTTAATTTAGGCTATGCGGGTTACTGCATATCATTGCAAATCATTCGCATGGACAACATTCGAGATGAACCAGTCACAGCAATAACCTAAAGAATTCACTCAGGAGGTCACTCGATTCACAACTATATATAGTGTACATGAATCCTCAGACTCCGCTCGCTACTGCGAATCGCCTTCCAGAATGCGTGCCCTGTCCTCGGGACTGTCACTTTTGACATTCATCACACCATGGTTTGACTCGGTCCGCGCTGCTACATGGCAGCGGTCTGATCGGTGGGGGACCAGGGAAAGTACTTCCTGGACTGACAACCCCTTCAAATATCGCCGCCCATTAAAGGCAATCATCTGTCACGCTAACCGGCTCCCCGAGTATCTCGAATTTGCCTATGATTGGGACGATCCGAAACTCGGGCCCGTCGGCATTCCTCATGGATCTCAACAGAAATTCTCAATCAACTGGCGCGCAGACATCGATCATGTGCATGGGGAACGACTTGTCGCGGTGGAACCTTGGGTCTGTAGCAGAGGCCCGGACAAAGGTCGTCTGTGCTTTGTGTCATTCACCATTGCCCGTATAACGAATACTGCGGCCAGATGGGAAGACCCCAGAACTTATGAATGTGGTAATCCAATGGGAGCTATGACTCGGCGCGGGATCGATGAATCTTCACTTAGTATCAGCGAGCCAATTGAGAAACGAGCTCCAGAGGAAACACAGATCAGCACGGTCAAACCTGGCAAATCCGACCCGATTCCGGACGAAGATGAGAAACGCTTCAAGATATCTAATCCCTTCCGCCACTGGCATTTCAAGAAGAAGAAGAAGAAGCCTGCCCCACCGGCAACAGGAACCCCAGTACATGGTCCAGTCATGGGCCATCCGGTGAATACTGCTTGGGGATATCCAGTCTATCACCGCCCTGTTGCAGCTTTCCCGAGTAATGGTCGGCTACCACCCAACACGCCGAGATATGGTTCTCTCTCAACAGATCCCAGTTGTCGATGTGGCTACGGAATGATTCTCGCACAAACAGGTTTCATCATTGGACTCGGTGGCGGCTACATCTTGCTGATGGACATGTACGAGCGCGAGCCAAGACGCAAATTCAACGGCATGGAGCCGGCCCCAGTCTGGCACCAATATCATGCCGCCATACCCACTCCATACGTCTTCTTTGAAGGAGAGAGTGTCGATATCGACTATCATGGTAAAGTGAAACTCGGCACACCAAGGATCGATCAACTTGCTGTCTGGTACCTCCACCTCTAGTAGCAGCATACTTTAGAAGATTCTGAGCACATTCTTCGGATAGAGCTCGATCGAGATATCGCAAATGCCTAGCGCGTCACGTAAAAGTCTAAGAATTATCTTGACGTTATTTCATAGAAGATTGTTAAAATGAATCACAATCTGTTGATCATGTGAGGGCAGGGTGAATGAATTGAAGTGGGTTGACCTGGATTGAATAGTTTCTTGCAGCCTGCCTTCAACTAGCAGAAACCTGAAATTCACATGACAAGCACATACAAGGGTTAGTTCCGAGTGAAGTACTATACACAAATTCCATTTCTCGACAAAAGGGGGCAAGTGACCTACTTGCCTGCATCGAATGGCAACCCAGCGGACCCTTCTCCATCACGGGACGGTTTACCATCCAACCGGTCCTGCTGCATCCTATCATGCTCACTCGTCCCTTCCTGCTCCATGTTTCGGTCACCGGAGAGCAGTCCCGTGGGTCCGGTCTGTTTGCCGCCCGTCGCATCCACCCGCTGCTCCCTCTCCAACTTTTTCACGTCTGCGGTGGACGTCTCGCCATGTACTGCCTCGCCGTGCGCCGCGGCATCCAGAATCTCCTCCTGGTTCTGCCAATTCGGCGGACCCGCGGCCGACGACTTGTTGCCCGTTCCCATACCCGGCGACGACGTCCTGCTGATGTCGTCCTTCTTCACGTGGGCCGAGTTCAGGTCGTGGCCGAGGGATGATTTGTCGTGCGGGTCAGGGGTGCCCTTTCCCTCCGGAACAGGAACCGAACCTGCCGCAGGGTCCAGTGGTGACACGTTCGATGCCGGCGTGCTTGAACGACTGACGCCTTGGGCACTCATGATTGATGAAGTATGCGGAGCTGAGCAAAGCAGTCGATTCAATGCAATCGGGCAATATAAGTTTTCGTAAAAGGTATTGCTCAGAACTGAAATGACGTTTGCCGTTGTCCTCGAGAAAATCTAGAACGTAAAGTGGAGTACAGCTTGTTTAGGCAATGTTGACCGCGGAAGGTTCAGTGGAGACAAAAAACTCGATTTCACTGTGCAAATCAAGCACAACAGCATGGATACAGAATTGAATCGTTCTTCCATCGTCATTACTATAGCTACTACATACATAAAAGTCATTATTTTGCCTTTCCCCTTCCTGCGCCTTTGGTCTTGGCCTTCTTGGCATTCTTATCCGCAGTCTTCTTATCCTCCAATTTACGCTTCGATTTGCTCGCATCTTCAGAGGCCTTTGGCTGGGCCTTGAAGAACCCATCCAGACGACCCTGCTGCTTTTGTTTCGTGGCCTTCTGTAGACGAGTAGCTCCACTCCTGACGCGATCTTCTGCGAATCCTTTGTCTGTACAGAGGAACGCAATCAGTCCTTCAATATCCGGGTCTACCCACTCGAGATTGAGGTCCTTGATCTGCACTCTTTTTCGAGGGATTTCTGGTGATTGTGAAGCTGATAGGTCTTTGACGATGACGGCAGTTTCATAGGGATTCACGTCTGTACCATCACTCGTTGGAACGTCATCGGCACCATGCGATTTGCTTTCATGCTTCGAGTCATCTTGCGCATCGTCCGTTTCTTCATTCGTGGTCTTCACACTTTCAGTATCATCCTCGACCGGCTCAGCCTTGTTGTTCGATGGGCTTACAACCTCCGCCTCATTGTCGTCTGGGTTCTTGGCAGTACCATCGAGGTGTGCATCGATGACTGGCGCGTTTGATTCGTCGGCTACTTTCTCAATATTCTCCTTTGTCTCGTCCTCCTCAATCTGTTCGTCTTTGACATCGCTCTTCTCGACGTCGTTTGTCTCCTGCGCGGTTTGCTCCTGCTCATCCTTTGCCGCCTGAGCTGCAGCTTCTTTGTTGCGCTTCATGCGATCCCGCAAGGCGGCTTCGAGCGGACTCATGCCTACACGCACCCAAGGGTGGACGTCCGGGTTGCGGAAAAGCTCACGGGCGTCCTTATAAGGCCATTCGGCTGGCACCTCGTACTTGCTGCCCTTCAAGTTCTCCAGAATGGTCTCTATATTTTTATGTTCGAGTATGAGATCATGCGCCTTCTTTGGTCCAATACCTCGGATGGGATCGCAGTAATCACATCCTAGCAATATACACATGTCAATGAACTGATCCATGTTCATGCCAAGGCCATCGAGTGCCTTGGACAGTTGAATTTCGCTGATAGGCTCTTTGCGAGCCTCCGAGAATGTCAAATGGCGCAACAAGACTGGGGCATTGAAGCACAGCGTGTCCATGTCTTCCGAAGCTGCAGCATACACTTTTCCCTCCTTTGCGAGTTGTGCACAACAAGCTTCGGCTTCACAAGGCGCCTCGACGTATGGTATGCCCATCAATTTGAGGAGCAATTTGGCCTCTTCATTATGTTGTTTCGTCACTCTCACCGTCCGTCTACTGAACTTGTCCACATCTTCGGCAGTACCAGTCTCCTTGGCCTCGGCAGCATCAGCACTAGCTTGTGCATTTCGTGCGATACGCTTGGCAAGCTCTCCGGACTTCAACTTGGGCGGTGCTCCATCAAAGACATAAAGAGGCTTGATACCATTGTCGACGATTCTGAGTGTCCTGTAAAACATGCCCATCAGGTGACTTGTCGTTTCCCCCGTCTCGTTCTGGAGCTGTTGTCCATCTTGTTGCCTTACTGCGATAAGGAATTGATAGAGACTCATCGAGGCATCGATCGCAACCTTTCGACCGAAGAAGGATTTGATCTCCAATGCCTTGATCGCATTTGGAGCATTGTCCGCAATGACGGCATTCAAACCTTTGATACCCATCACGATCTATCGAGGAAAGGCGTATTCAGACAGGAATACGCAGCACTTGTGCCTATTACTCGCTTCCAGTGGAGCAAGACGCGGTAGCTCACGCATGATTTGGTCGCGTATTAGGCAACTCGCAATTTGACCAAATGGCTGACGCTTGGGGTAATGGTTGCCGCTCTCCACATCATCTGTGTACGGTGCAATTTCACGTTGTAGTACACAAGCAAGTTCAGTGTTCACGTCCATGTCACCTCAATCGTGGGTAATCTGCTCAATCTCCGCATTGGTATCAGCATACGCTCAACGCTACTCAAAAAGCTCTCTACATAGTTCACTGAACCTCCTGATCCGGTTTTCAGCCCTCATGACTGCTTTGTAGCATCCCAATATACCCGGCGATCATCCTCTGGACATGGTATTCGCATACCATCCTCATCGAGTATGGTCACGTAGCGAACGCCATCTACACTGATCTCGACCTGCCTCCCGCGATCTGAACCAGGTACTCCTGGACTAGATGCCTGAGAAAATGGCGAGGTCTCTAGCGCTTCTCGCTCCTCTCGTCCTCTTTTGAATGCATAGAAGAGCCCGAGCATGACAACGACAACCGCCATGACCGTGAGAACGGATCCTCCTACAAATGCTGGGAATCTGCTCTTCAGGACCTGTAGCACTCCTTTGATCAGACCCATCAGAGCGCCAGGCTTGCTCAATTCCTCAATAGATGGTATGGCAGAAAGTGGAAGCAATTTCAGCACTAGAGACTTGATGAATGAGGGCATATTGTCATTGACAGTCTTCAAGTCGCCAGCGTGCTTGTCAAAGTAAGCTATCAGATCTTGACCAGCCAGTGGGACGCCATTCTGTATGTCTTTCAATATCTGCACAAATTCAGACATGAGCTCTCGTGTCTTGTCGTTGAACGTGGAGACCTTCAAGGTGTCGCTCATGCGTTCAGTTAGAGTCTTTGGCGTAGCGCTGTCTGACGAGCTTCCTGCAGCTCCGGTACTTGACATGTTCATGTTGAATGCGTCCAGTAACTTCTGAAGTTGTGTCCTCTGGCTCTCTTCGTCCTCGAGCGGTTCATCTAGCGACGCGGCTTCTTTGCCAACATCTACTGGTCGTGATTGGCCCTGTAAAACTGCAGAGCTCGGCCCGGTAGTCTCCGTCCCATGACCTCGAAGTCTGAGCCCCTGCCATTGTTGCGTCACGGAAGCAATTCTCTGCCTCAACGTGACGGGCGCTTCAAGTGAACTTGTGTTGGCCAGATTCCGCTCCAGGAATATCTCATCCGACGTACTGATGGCATCCGACTCTTTGACTGCGCCCTTGCCCTTACTCTCGGACAATCCCCCTGAGACGATTCGGTCACTCTCGACCGTGTCAAGACTCGGCCCCGATTCCTGCGCCTTGACAGCGTCTTTCTTCTCTTGATGAGCTTTGATTTTTTTGTACGCAAAGTACTCCAACATGATCGCCGTCAGAGTCCGGCTGAGACAGAGCACGCGGAATCGAATGTCTCAGAAACGAATTCACGCAGGAATCATGTCAAGGCGAGCGAGACTTGTGGCGAGGAGGGAAACGATGACCCAGATGCGCATTCATGCGCCACAAGTCACATGCAAATTGGGTAGAGGCAGGCTTGAGTCTAGAACTTTTTTGTTTAGAGAACCATATGATGCACGCTATTGCTAAAAAGTGATGACTGCCAGCTAATGCCTTGTCCACCCACGTATTGTACAGTATGATGCTAGTCTCATCACTTGTTGCCTCGCTTGCCTCCGCGCTTGCCCCTGCTGATATGTGCCTGTAGTTCCTTTCGCTTGATCGTCAGCTTCTTCATCGATTTACCCTGGATGTCCTTCCTGTGCTTCACCATCAGGAAATTCTTCTTCCTCGCCTTCTCCCGGTTCGTGGTGGATCGACCCTCCTCGGACCTGTTGCCCTTCCTCGAGCCAAACTTTTCTCTGTCCTTTCGACCTTCGGCTATCGATGCCAACCGAGCCTCGAGATCCTGCTTGGCCTTCTTCCTTGGTCCCTCGATGTCCAGCTCATTCACAAATTCTCCCGATTCTGCTGCCCGCTTGGCTGATATCGAGTGGTGGGTTTTCTTGCCAGGTACTTGAGCTTTCAGCTCTGCCAGCCTCTTGAAGTCCGCTGGGGTCAGAATCCGGGTCATAGCTATGCTCTTGAGATTCAATTCCTCGGCATCCACCTTGGCAGTGGCCTCTATCTCCTCAGCAGTCTTTTCTTGAGTATCACCGTTCATGACCGGCTTGTCCTCAGTTACAGCCTTCTTTGCAGCGTCCTTCTTCTTGATTTCATCGTCGTCATCATCGGAATCACTGAATTCCAGGTCTTCTCCGTCTGACTCAACATTGATCCAGCCGCCTGCATCATCGCTATCCGAATCATCAATGTCGAAGCCTTCCCATCCGTCCTCCGAAGCCTCTTCTTCCACAGTATTGTCCGGGTCCAGTCCTTTCTCGACGGCCTGCTGAGCGTAATGTGCCTCCAGCAAGTCGAGCCCCTCGATACCTCGAGTCACTCCACGCTCTACTCCAAATTGCGTGGACTCGGCTTGGCCAGACGCTAGACCGATCGCGGCCGCCTTTCCTCGATCTTTCTTGTTGAGCATTTCGGGCGCGACATCCCTGTACAATGTTATGAGGGATCGACTGGCCATCATGACTCCCTTGTCCTTGGACCCCTTGTATTCCGTCAAGTCCTGCAACAATGTCGCGTCCATACACAGCGGGTTTCGGGAACATATCTCCCTTATTGCATTGAGTCCTGCACAAACGACCTCAGGACTGACACCCGTAGTAACGAATTCGTTGGCAATTTTCTTGATACATGGAGTGAGGATCTCCGGAGGCACAAATTCGTGTGACGCTCCTGCTAGAGAAGCAAGTATCTTTGTGACATCACGCTGGTGAGGTGAGACCCATTTCTGCAGGAAAGAGTAAAAGGACAGGACGGTAAGTTTATGAGTTCCGATCAGCCGTCCAAGCAGATTGACGACGAGTAACTTGTGTTCGAATGGAAGTGGACGTTTACTGGCGAGATGGACTGAGAACAACTTCTCGGCAAAGGACTGAGGATCGTGAAGAATCTGTAGTGCACTAAAGTTGAGGAGTGTTGGTGTCCTTTTGGTTGCCTTCTTCTTCTTATCTGCTACGATTGCTTTCTTCACTCTCTGAGCACGGTTCTTGGACAATTTGTTGATCCCTGCCTGGTGTTGCATTCGTCGAAGGTCGACTTCGTTGCTCTCATCTTCATCATCCTCCATGTCGTCTGCATCAACACCGAGGAAGAAGTAGATACCGCCAAGCATGACTTTTGTGTGTAGAGATAAGGCTGCCGTCTTACAGATCTCCGCAACACGGGCATCTCCAGCCCAGATGTTCTTTGACCATAGCTCCTTTGTCAGTCTGATAGCCCACACACCGGAAGCTTCATCCTTCTGAACCATGTCAAACAAGATTGATTGTATCATCTTGTTGAGTGTGGTATTCTTTCCCTTGAGATTCTCACTCTTGATGGTCGATATAATGCTTTCGTAAATTTGCGCACGGAGAGATTTGCTGTTGGTCACTGCCAGGATAGGGAATAAGGTTCTCAGCAGCGAGATGCTACTAACAACATTTTTATTCCGCAACAAGACGAGATTTTGTACAAGCTTTTCGCGCAGATCAATGTCTAGCACGTTGTGGTGCTTGGCAAGCAAATGCGCCAAGTCATCCGGAAAGTCCTTTGTCTCTTCCGGAAAACAGGACGAAACCTGTGCTAGGAAACCAATCAATTCCGAAAATGCGGGAGATTTGTTGGCAGGATTTTGCTTGAAGATCTGTAATGTGGCTTGATAATGAGTCAACTGCTGTATAAATTCTTCGCGATATGATGGAGGATCTCTCTTCAACAGATTCTGCAAGGACAGCAGGTTTGTGGGCAGGATCGCTGCCCTTCCTCGAGTCTTGCGCATACCGCCCATTGGATTTCAGACCTGGTCAGATCTGGCGCGTCCTGAGAATATACAGCTCGAGGGTTAACCTTCAATCCTGACGGTGCAAGACTGCGAGCGCGAACGGCCAAGGCGACAATCGGTATTCTCAACCTTTGTGGCTGCGGATGTGCTCAACATTTTGGTTGTTCCTGAGACGCGGACATACTTGCCTGATCTGGAAGATCTGCTGCCAAATTTCATACATCGTGTATATCGCGAGACCCGGCAGGAGTTGCCGAAAGTAGAAGACGCATCAATGTGGCGCTTGTCCCGTCCAGGGGCAACTTCGTGTGACCCCCTCAGCCAATGAAATATCCTCGAAAGCTTTTGAAGGTCTGCCCAGGTGGTTAAGTCTTAGGAAGGCTGCGGGAGGGGGTCACAACTGGTGGGAGCCCAACCTTATTACAGAAGCCATCGAATCCTGGACATTATTTTGTTGGAACCTCATTCACGAAGCACTGATTTGTGGCAAGTGGTGCCCAATGCGTCCTTCATCTCAGGTTACCCCTTCCTCCGGCTCCTTGGCACATCCATAAACATATCGCGTCACGAACAGGTCCACCTCTCTTGTTTTGTCCACTCACCTTGATTCGTTGCCATACTTTATAAGTACCCTGGCAAACGCTAGGAGCCCAGAATGGTCCGTCGCTCACATTATGTCGTGGCCCTGACTTGCCTCTTGATCATCGGATATTTGAGCTCAGGCTTGATTCCGCAGGACGATGTGACGGCAGTATCTTCGCAGGCTGCGGGATTCAAATCATGGGTAGCTGCAGAAGATTCAGTTGAGTTTGAAGCAAATGATTCGAGCCCGGTCGAGTCTGTTCTATCGAGTCCACAAACGAAACATCTCAACTGGACCAAGGTCGCGACGATGATCGAGACGCGCGACTCGCCCATGCTCATTCCAATCCTCCTTAGCTGGCTATCCATTGTGCCTCTGGATTGGCCATTCGTCGTGTGGACTGGTGCTGAGAATCACAATCTTCTGGCAAATGCGCCGTGCTTCAGGGACGAAATCGAAAGTGGGAGACTCAACTTCACCAGGGTGGATGGACCCGGCTCTCCTTACCAACCGAATCCCGAGCTCACTAGTACTCTTTCTGATGCACTTGCAAACAGCAATTGGTTCTGGACCCAATTCCAGCCTGAAGCCGAATGGATGTTGTTCTTCCAGGTGGACTCGGTACTGTGTTCAAGGTCAAATCAGACTGTCGATGATTGGCTGGGGTACGACTTTGTTGGAGGACCTTCCCACTGGAGTCATGGTAAAGGAATGGATCGTCTCGGTGGAAATGGAGGTTTGTCTATGAGACGCATTAGTTCCTCGTTGAAGGTCACGACAGAGTCACCCAGATTGCCCGGTCAAGACCCTGAGGATGTCTGGTTCACGCGAAAATTCAAGGACATGGAGGGCTCCAGATTCCCAGAAACCGAGGGTCGAGCAACGGCAGCGTTCAGCATGAGTCAAGGCTGGCTCGAAGATGCCTCACTCGACTTTGCATGGAAACCGCTTGGAGTGCATCACGGCTCGATGCATATGGGTGAAGCCTTGGAACCAGCCTCGAACGGTCTCATCTCCGATTACCAGCACCGGATGATCCAATCTTGTCCGGAATTTCTCTTCCTGAGGTATGCAATAGATGAGTTTCGAGAGCTGAACGCTCAGGGAAGAATCGAGAAATCTGATGGCGGTAAAGGATCGGAGGATGCATCCACGTTTGCGGAGGATGAGTCCATCATGCATGAACTGAGCACAACCGTCAGCAAACTGCAGGATATGGTTGCGAATATACGGGGCTCAGGACGTTCGATGGAGTAGAAAGGGCTGGTGAAGTGCTCTGCCTCGTTCCACATATCGACAACAGTCTCGTCCTGTAGATTGAGTATCAGGCAGGCAATCAAGCAAGCAATCAATCGATCAGTTAGGTAGCTGGTTCCGTTCGATTGTCACATGAAAGGGGGCTTCGAGATCTGTATTTTCCAGAAGGCATAAAGAAAAACCAAGTGTGCCTGTGAATCGCTTGGTGGGTACATTTGAGCGATGATGCAAATTGTATGTACATATGGCTCGAGCAAGTCCAATATCAATAACCGGCATTTGAACACGAAGATATCCTTGCCTGTAGGAGATTCATGATGAGAGCCACATTGCCTTGCCTCCAGCGACGGCGTGGACGGGGGAACGCTGGCCAGAACTGAACTCGAGCGGCTCTGTACCGCAAGAACGGCTTCCCTGTAATCAACCTGAGTTTCCAGGTATATAGCTGTTACTGAATCGGGATGATATCAATCTTCCTATGTTTACAATTGTCTCACAGACCCAGTACCGTAGTAGTTGGTATGATTCCCATCCTTCATGCTCCTTGCTGGAGGACGACTCAACTTGAAGGAGGCGACAGGCGTCCGGTGGCACGGGCACGGTAGCGCCACCCTCGGCCGACAGTTCGTGTAACTCAACTACCGGACCGGACCAGTTATGACCGAGTTTCACATAAAAATTGTCAAGCTGCGATGGAGGCGCGGATGAGAACAAGCACCGACGGACGTATATATATCTGTACGTCTCCCTAATCGTCCTAAGCAACTTGACGAAGTCCTTCATCATGAGATACAGCATCGCCCTCGTACTCGTTCAGTTGCACAGCGTATTCGCTGCCGCGACTCCTTCTGCCTGCCAGCAGATTTCTAGCCAGATCTTGGGCGATGTCTACTACAGAGACACCGTGTCGGCGAACTACTACTCTGACATCAGTCACTACATGACTTCATCGAGTCAGAATCCAGCCTGCGTCGTTGAGGTCGCGTCCGCGGAGGATGTGTCTACCGTCATGAAGATTGTCGGGACGACCAAGACACCCTTCTCGGTCAAGTGTGGAGGACATGCCTCCAACCCTGGCTTCTCGAGCACTCCGGGAGTCTTCATTTCCATGGTCCGGCTCAAGTCCATCTCACTCGCTTCTGACAAGAGCTCAGTCACCTTTGGCACCGGCAACGTAAGTTACAATTCGACCTTAATATGTGTGTGACATCTCACAAACTCTCAAGATCTGGAGCGACCTCTACTCTGCCTTGAATGGTACAGACGTTAATGTTGTCGGTGGTCGAGTCACCGGGCCCGGGACTGCTGGGTTCACTCTCGGCGGCGGGTATTCATGGTTGACGGACCAGTACGGCTTGACTTGCGACACTGTCATCAACTACCAACTGGTCCTGCCGAACGGGACCATCACCACGGTGGACTCGAGCACGCCTGATCTCAACTTTGCTCTCAAGGGTGGACTCAACAGGTTCGGAATCGTCACCGAGATGACGTTGAAAGCTGTCCCACAGGTCGGGAATGTCTACGTACGTCGACCGATGTGACTCTTGAGATTATGCCAGACTGACTTTTCGATAGGGCGGTATATCTTTATACTCGGCAGACCAGATTCCAGCCCTGCTCAATGCCACCGAGGTCTTTCAACGCACCAACACCGACCCAAAGGCACAGGTCATCGTCACGCTGAACGGAGGCCCGGTTGGTCAGAGCGCCATCCTCCTGACGTATTACGACGGACCTTCGAAGCCGGCGGCATTCTCACCGTTCGACCAGCCGTTCTCCTACCTCAGCACGGCAAAGCCCCAGAGCTTCCTGAGTTTCTCAAAGGTGACCCCGGCACAACTGTCGGGCGGCAACCGCGGCGCCTTCCACACACTCATGACGACAGACTTGACGCTGCCCTTCATGGAGGCCGTCTACAACGAGACGAAACACTACTCCGGCCTGGCCCGGAAGCACGGCGCCTCGCTGCTGAGCTACGACATTGAACCGTTCGGCAAGTACGGACAGTACGCGGTCGACTCGGCGTTCCCGCACGCGTCCTCGCCGTTGCCGCTGAACCTCTACTTTGCCTGGTCCAGCCTCGACGCGGGCGAGGACGCCTTTTGGCGCGCCCAGATGCAGACGAGCATCGACACCCTCACCCAGGTCGCCATGGACGAGGGCATCTACGCCGCCGACCCCGCGTACCCCAACTACGCACTCTCCACCTACTCCGGTGCCCAGCTCTACGGCGAGACCAACGCAGCCAGGTTGAGGGACATCAAGGCTGCCGTGGACCCCGACGGCGTCATGGACCTGGCCGGTGGATTCACCTTTTGAGCTCTCCGCTCCACCATCACCTGTAGATACCCCTTAATGACCTTGATAATGATTCAATTCTTTCAATTACTTTGCCCTGCAGTGCCAATCTAAAAACAAAAAATAAAGCTTGAGAAAAGCTTGCTAATCGTGTGATTTCGTATTGCACAGTACATAATGCGTGACGTGAATAAACAAGTCGACGCACAGAGGGAATTGAGAAAAGCCGAGTTCCAATAAGGCCATGCATTCACTATCGACACTACTTCTCCATTGGAATTGTGCTACCACTCTTGATGGATGCCCACCCAATCAATCGCCAATGTTTCTCGATTCTACGAGAAATGGCAATCTTCTCTCCCTTCTCCGCACATGCCGGCGCAGTCAGCGTGATCTTGGCCAGATCCGCCTTGACGCCCATGACCTTGCCACCGACTGCCGTGGACCCAATGTTGACCATGAGGACCTCGCCCTTGGTCAACTTGGAGACCTTTGTCGTCTTGCCCTTCTCGTCAGACTTCACGCCCAGCAACCGCCTCAGTAGGAAGTAATTGATTTCGAGATCGATGTAGACCGATGGCAAGTTTCCCTTCGCGCCCAACACCTGACCCACGAGTCGGTCCGCCCTGCACAGGGTCGGGTCGATTCGGGTTCCCACTCCAATGAGTCCTCCTGGCACGGCAAACTTGAGGTCGTTGTGTTCCGCAAACAAGGTGACCACACGTGAGAGAATCGGTGTACATTTCACCTTGCCCTCAGAGTCCTTCGTGACGATACCGGGACGGACCTCAATCTCGTCTCCGATTTTTATGATTCCCGTCAAGATTGATCCTCCTGCGACTCCTCCCTTTAATTCATCCACTTCTGCACCCGGCTTGTTGACATCAAACGATCGAATCACAATCAGTCTTGGTGATGCGGTGTAATCTCGGACAGGGACAGGAACATTCTTGACAATGTATTCCAGGACGGCATCAATGTTGTACTTGAGTTGGGCGGAGATCGGGACGATAGGGGATTGGTCGGCGACAGTACCTTTGATGAACTTTTGTATCGTGCCAAAGTGTTCTTCAGCAGCGGCCTCTCGCATCAAATCGACCTTGTTCTGTAGGATGATGATGTGTTGTAACTTCATGATTTCGATAGCAGCCAAGTGCTCGGACGTTTGCGGTTGTGGACATGGTTCATTTCCAGCGATAAGCAGCAACGCTGCGTCCATGACGGCTGCACCGTTCAACATGGTACTCATCAGAATATCGTGACCTGGACAATCGACAAAAGAGACATGCCTGACGAGTCGCATGGTCCCTCCACAACCTGAACGCTCACAAGGAGGCGTCATAGGGTGGTCAGATTTGTATGATTTGTAGCAACCTGGTCGTGGACACTTTTCATTATCGCACTTGTAGATTTTCGCATTGGCATATCCCAACTTGATGGTAATGTTCCTCTCGAGCTCATTTCTGAAACGGACGGTGTGCACGCCAGAAATTGCTTTGACGACGGTTGATTTTCCGTGGGCGACGTGACCGATGGTACCGATGTTGATGGTCGCCTGATTGGCGATAACTTCGGGGGAAAGTGCATTCAGTGTCGATGGGTCAACGGACGCCATGATGAACGCTACACTGACTGCTGCTGGACTCGGACAGGACTGAAGTCATCATTTGTGGTGTTGCTGAGCTGCGTTGAGCCTCGAATTGGAAGTGACTCGAATTCTTTTTGTCGTATCGCCGTACTTTGATATCGTATAGTCGTGCTTCTCCACGCTCAGAAGACGATGTAACGAACCAACTGCCAAAGGGGAACCGGGGCCAAGGGACCGTTGGAGTCCTACATCGCATCTGAGGGTCAGTGAAGGAGCTGTTCTGTGTCGTGAGCATTCGGCCTCGTTCCAGTCAGCAATAGATCTGTTGATTCCGACGTCAAGCATCCTGCGTCAAACATGCGCTCCTGTCGCTCCTGCATGCCTTCGCTACCATCTGCGCCGACCGTTTCCCTTCCCAAACTCAGCTTCGAATGGCCAATCTGGTTCACAAATTGCCTGGGCTTTGTGCCCGGCGAAGCGCGACAAGATTTCGTCTTTGACGCATACCACTCGGATGAATTCGACCATTTACTCTCGGAAGACCCTGGCTCGCGCTCCTTCTTATCCCGACTACCCTTCAAGCGCAACTCAAATCGACGGTTGAATAGAACGGACACAAATGACACAAGCACGGATGCTTCGTTGCGCAGTCTTTTGATTGTGGATCAAGACGTAGAACTATTTGGAGAAGATTCAATCAATATGTTGCTGACTACGAATGCGCCGGACGCTATTGAGGCCGATCTCCCCTCAAGCTTGCAACCAGTCGTTGGACAAGATGAAGAGTCGCTGCGGCGAGAAGAAGAGGAACTGCGCCTGACCGAAGAAACAGAGATTGAGCGTAAGAGACAACGAGCACGGAAACTGGCATTGGAACGCGGCCTTGCACGGAACGATACACATAGCACAATTGTTTCCTCGAGGTCATCACAGGGGACGGTCAAGACTCGATCGAATCGTTCACCTTCCGTGAAGAGTGAAATGAGTATGATCAATAAACCTACCACAGAGGCAGCAAAGAGCGAGAGTCCCCATGGGATATTGCCACACATGAGACCTTCCTGAAATGAAAAGGGTATGCGAAGGGGCGATTGATGAAACATTGCGACTGGCGTAGGCAGGGAGAGTAGAGCATGTAAAAAGAATGTATGTGTTTTTAACCTGGAAGATGGACTTTTTAGGTATTTTGGGTGTGGAGGCTGGGCTTCGGCACTTGCGACGGTGCATCTCGCCCAATCTTCAGCCTCCAAAGTCCTTTTCTACATGACCTCACGTCAAAACATCTTGCACCTTTGTGCCTCCTCTCCATACACGGATCAATCATCGAGACTGCAGGCCAGACCTTGTAGCGAACCGGTCAATACCCGGGAGGACTCTCACATACGACAAGGTCCCGCACTCGAAACCGAGACTACTTGACTGGTGCTTCGAGCAAGCATAACGCAATCATGGACTTGCCAACACTTTCGGCGTCAATCATATCGAGCGTCACATCCAAGATGCTCGTCTATCCTCTGGACACGATCGCTATCCAGAACCAAACCTCCACGACTCGTCCGCTTTTCCCACCAGACCAATCACTAGCGAAATCGTTTCGGGGCTTGTACCGTGGTCTCGGCATTAGCATCATGATCACTACACCGGCAGTGGCTCTCTACTTGTGTACATATAGACAGGCCAAGGAGAGTCTCATGCCGTACCTGGGGGAAACGACCGGAAACTATGTC
The DNA here is from genome assembly GCA_005281575.1 of Taphrina deformans. NCBI lineage: Eukaryota > Fungi > Ascomycota > Taphrinomycetes > Taphrinales > Taphrinaceae > Taphrina > Taphrina deformans. The sequence goes on from RHGG01000014.1 coordinate 32,221, forward strand.
GTAAGTGGAATCTGTGCAGAGGGCATCTCGTCCTTCATGTGGACGCCGCTCGAAGTCCTCAAGGCACGACTTCAGATTTCGAGTTCGAGCAGTACTGCCTCACTACGGAGTCAGGTCCGTGGTATCTTTCAGTCGGAAGGCATTGGTGGATTCTATCGAGGGTACGCCATGGGATTGGCGGTCTATATACCCTACAATGCCGTCTGGTGGTCGAGCTACGAGAACTCCAAGAGTGTCACGCAGAGTTTCGGAATCAGGGAACCAGCCTACCAGGCCGCCATCGGCTCAGCACTCGCCACGACCCTGAGTACCTCTCTGGCCCACCCGCTCGACCTACTAAAGACTAGATTCCAGGTGTCCACGTCCGAAAGTATCTCCTCCCTCGTAGCGCAACAAAGTTCTCCGAACCCGTCGAGCGAGACGAGCGGACTGCAGGCCCGCGGAAGTGGCAACCGGAGTTCAGATCGCTTGGGCGTCAAGTACGTCCTCCGCAACGTCCTTCGCGAGAACGGTTGGCGGGGTCTCTATGCCGGGATCGGACCAAGATTGTTCTGTTCCATCCCCAGCAGTGTCATCGCCATGGCTGTCTTTGAGTACCTCAAGCCCGACGACAACACAAACACGAATCATGTCGTTGCTTTGAATGTCGGCAGGCGCGTTCGAGTGGCTGAAGATACCGAAGTCACTGTTGATGGATCGCAAGACATCGCAGAGTAATGTCGATCTTTTATCATGGCAAGGATCTAAGGAATGGTTCAACGGGTGTAAAGGTATGAAAGGGAGCATCTCGTAGCGTTTGGCAATGCACAGATACAAAAAAGCAACAATAGGTGCGCGGCGCATGGTGTATAGCATAGGACTTGTCTCATTCCCAGCATGTGAATAGATCTAGATGACGAAAATATCTGATTCTGCTTACAATCTGCTGTCCATTTTTTTGGGAGCGAATCGGATGCACAGCGAGTTCGACAGTTATTCGAAATTAAAGGGTGATCTTGTCCAAGATAGCTTTGGTCATGTCGTGGGTGCTGCTCTCGCCACCCATATCCCTGGTCCTGATCTTGCCCTCTTCGATAACGGCGTACGCACCCTTGGCAATAGCATTTGCAAAGTTGTCCAGGCCAAGGTGACGAAGCATCATGCACGATGAAAGGACCATGGCAAGAGGGTTTGCTTGATCCTTGCCCTTGATGTCGAGACCAACGTGACGACAACCTGGCTCAAACAAGGCGTACTCCCGGCCAATGTTGCATCCTGGAATAAGACCTGGTCCTCCAACGAGACCTCCCATGACATTACTCAGGATACTTCCATACAAATTTGGCATAAGCATAACATCGAACTGTTGTGGTTTCGAGACAGCCTGCATAGAAGCGTTGTCGACAATCATGTCATTGGCCTGGATCTCTGGGTAGTCTTTGGCAGTCTCATAGAAGACGTCTCGGAAAAGTCCGTCAGCAAGCTTCATGATATTTGCCTTGTGAATAACGGTAATCTTCTTCCTTCCATTCCTCTGAGCAAAGTCAAAGGCAAATCGAGCAATTCTCTCAGACTTCGTGCGAGTGATAACCTTGAGCGCCTCAACAACTCCTGGGACGGCTTGCTGTTCGAGACCAGAATATTCTCCTTCAGTGTTTTCTCGGATAATGACTGCATCGACACCAGCATGTCGGGTCTTTAGACCCGGGAAGTTCTTGATGAAAACAGTTGAAGCATAGAGGTCCAGCTCTTGACGGAGAGCAACGTTGAAAGAAGCGTGTCCCGATCGTTCCAGGGGAGTGTACAGGATACCCTTGAGACCGACCTTGTTTCGTCGGATTGACTCTACAGCCTTTCGATACAGTTGCTCACCGCCATCCTTGGTGCCTTCGGCCGCGAGAATACCAGTGACATCGACTTCCTCAAACTCGACTGGAACATTGGTAGCAGCGAATATGTCCTTGACAGAAGTCGCGACCTCTCGACCAATTCCATCACCAGGAATCAACGTGGCAGTATATTTACCTCCATACTTGGTGGGCTGGAAAGTTGCCATACCACGAGCAGCTCGCACATTCTGAGTCAACTGTCTTCGCATCATATTGCTTATCGACCTCACTTAGGACTTATGTGACTAATGCCGAAGACACAATTTGTATCAATGCAATGTTTGTCCAAGATTCGAGAGATTAAGGATCGGTTCGTTCAGCTCGTTTGGCACGGGAAATAATTCACTTCCGGAAACGCCGTGCTGCCCCGAACAACTACTCCCGTACAGTCGAGCTAAGACGGTCTCAAGAGACAAATTAACTCGAAAAATGGATTACTATTTTGCGTCTCTGAACGTTCCGTCAATCTGAGCTTATGTAGAAATTGTCGCGATCAAATCCCCACTGGCCACAGAGTCACCTTGAGCCACTGAGACACCCTCGATCTTGCCAGCCTTCGGGGCGGAGACTACCAGCTCCATTTTCATGGCAGAGAGCACTGCAATAATGTCCCCCTTCTTGACTTCAGATCCCTGCTTAGATCTGACCTCAACCACGACACCAGACATCGGTGCACCGACATGACCTGCATTGCTGGTGTCTGCCTTAGGTCGTGAAATAGACTCTACATCAGCCTTCTTGTCATCGACAGTGACTGGTCGGGTCTCTCCATTGAATTCGAAGTAAACTTCTCTGGTACCGGTCTTGGTAGACATGGGTGCCACAGCAAGCAGCTTGATTATGAAAGTCTTTCCTTTTTCAACATTGACGTAGATTTCTTCGTTGATTGCAGGTTTCGCCAAGAAGAAACGGGTTGGCAGCATTGACAGGTCTCCATATTTGGCTAAAAACTTTCTATAGTCCTTGTAAACGCCAGGAAATTGTGTATACGAGGCCACATCTGTGTCTCCAGCTGTACCATACTCTGCAGCAAGATCTTTGCGAATCTGAGTGAGATCCATAGGAGGCAGTGACTTGCCTGGTCGCTCTGAAAGTGGTTCGCGTTGTCCTCGCAGCACGTCAGTACGAAGGGGCTCAGGGAAGCCACCATACGGCTGCCCCATAAGACCTTGGAAAAAGTCGAGGACTGACGCTGGGAAGTCAAGATCTTTTGCTTTGTCGATCACATCCTGATAACTGAGCTTATTTGAGACCATAAATTGTGCCAAATCACCAACAACTTTTGAAGTTGGTGTTACTTTGACAATGTCCCCAAGGAGTGCATTGGCCTGAACGTAGGCCTTCTTAGTTTCGGCCCACTGGGTACCAAGGCCAAGCTGTGTAGCCTGGAATCGAAGGTTGGTCAATTGTCCTCCGGGAATTTCGTGGTCGTACACTTCCGGGTCTGGACCCTTCATGTCACTATCAAACGGACTGTACAAGAGTCGTAGCTGTGCCCAGTATTCGTCGAGGGCTTTGACTTGAGATGGATCGAGGCCCGGGCCACGATCAGATCCGTCCATAGATGCCATGTAGGCACCAATTGATGGCTGCGAAGTCATACCAGACATGGAATCTGAGCATACATCGATGGCATCAGCACCAGCGTTGGCACAGGCTACCATAGAAGCTACACCTGTTCCAGCAGAATCGTGAGTATGCACATGAATGGGCAGATCTGGATACTTCTTCCGGATCGCTCCAATTAGATTTGTTGCAGCTTGTGGCTTTAGTACTCCAGCCATATCTTTGATGCCGAGAATATGGCCACCCATAGCCACTACCTTGTCTATGAGTGACAAATAGTACTCGAGGTTGTACTTCTTCTTAGGATTGAGCATGTCACCCGAAATGCAGACAGTAGCTTCGGCAACACCTCCTGCTTTAAGCACAGCTTCAACTCCAAGTTTGATGTTCTCAACATCGTTCAGGGCATCGAACACGCGGAAGATGTCGACTCCGTTTTTCTTAGCCTGCTCACAGAAAAAGAAGATAGCATTGTCTGGCAGGGCAGAATATGCGAGCCCATTCGCACCACGAAGTAGCATTTGGAAAGGTATATTCGGAACAGCAGCACGCAAACGTCGCAGTCGATCCCAGGGATCTTCATATAAGAAACGCATGGCCACGTCGAAAGTTGCTCCACCCCAGCACTCCAATGCAAAGGCGTTAGACAAAGCATAAGACGTTTGTGGTGCGATGTTGAGTAGGTCCAGCGTCCTGACACGGGTAGCTAGCAGTGATTGATGAGCATCTCTCCAGGTAGTGTCCATGATCAAAGTGCCTTTATTCTCGCGTACGGCTTTGGCAAATGCAGCTGGCCCCTTCTCGACAAGAATGTTTCTCCAACCTTTCTCGCATGGCTTGGTCAAATCGATTGCTTCCTCAGGTGAACCTGCTTTGTACAGAGCTGGCAAGATAATTTCTCCCTTCAGGATTGGCTCTCCCATTTGTCCAACGATTTGTGACCCGTTCACTACGAGATCTCCTAGATATGACAGCATCCTGGTAGCCCTATCGGCCGACTTGTAGAGCTGGAATAGTTCAGGCGTGTCATCAATAAACGTAGTCCAATATTTCGCAGATTGGAATGTTGGGTGCATGATCAATCTCAGTAAGAATGGAATATTGGTCTTCAGACCTCTGATTCGGAATTCGATCAAAGCTCGGAGCACCTTCCTACGAGTAATCTCGTATGTTGAACCAGAACAAGAGCATTTAACCAACATAGAATCATAGTGAGGACTGATTACAGCACCGGCGAAGCCATTACCTCCATCTAAACGAACACCATTACCACCAGCTGAGCGATAAACCTCAATTCGCCCGGTATCAGGTGCAAATTGCTTGGCTGGATCTTCCGTGGTAATTCTGCACTGTATAGCAAATCCACGTACGGAAATCTTGTCTTGTGAGAGCCCCAACCGTGGTAGAGTCGCTCCTCCAGCAATCTGGATTTGAGCGCCGACGATATCGATACCGGTAATTTCCTCTGTAATGGTATGCTCGACCTGAATTCTAGGATTGATCTCAATGAAGTAGTGTCGGCCTTTTGCGTCAACCAAGAACTCTGCTGTTCCCGCATTTCTGTAGTCCACTTCTCGTGCAAGCTTGATGGCATCGTCCAAGATAGCTTTTCGTACTGTAGGGTCCAGATCTTTGGCCGGTGCAACTTCCACTACCTTTTGATGCCTTCTCTGCACTGAGCAATCTCGTTCGTATAAATGTATACAGTTTCCAATGCCGTCTGCAAGAAGCTGGACCTCAATGTGCTTAGGACGTTCAAGGAATCGTTCAATGAAGCAAGTACCATCTCCAAACGCAGATTTGGCCTCCGATGTGGCTCTGTCGAATGCAGACTCAAATTCTTCCTGTTTGGTGACTACCCGCATACCACGTCCACCTCCACCCATTGCTGCCTTAATGATAACTGGGAAACCATATTGCTCGACAAACTCTTTGGCTTCGCCAATGTTCTCGATAGCTCCTTCAGTGCCTGGCACGACTGGAACACCAATCTTGATAGCTACAGCACGTGCTTTGGTCTTGTCTCCCAAACTATCAATTGTCTGTGGTGTGGGACCGACCCAGGCGATCCCAGCTTCTTCCACCTTTCGGGCGAATCCAGCATTCTCAGATAAGAAACCATAACCTGGATGTATCATGGTCACTCCTTTAGCAACAGCGATGCGAATGATTTCTTCTTGTGCCAAGTAAGCTGCCACAGGCGTGAATTCGCCCACCTTGCCAATGACATATGCTTCGTCTGCCTCTACAACTAGTCAGCATGTCCGTTTACACATTCGGTGCTTCTGTATAGGCTACACGATAGCTGATGAATGGCACATACTCTGTCTGTGTACAGACAACCTGTCTTCGTGAGAGTAGATTGCTACAGTGTGCATTCCAAGCTCATGTGCAGTCCGAAAGATTCGTACTGCGATCTCGGATCTGTTGGCAACAAGCAGCTTGTGTGGTTTGTCGCTACCGATCGAAGAATGTCTTCTGATATGCTTGATGGCATGCTGGTTGGACTGATCGTCCACATTGTTCTGGTCATCGTAGTACTCGTTCTGCTCATCAAAGGCGGACATGCCAAAGTTTCGACTACTGACACCCTACCGAGGAGGTGTACAGAAGGAAGATATCAGCTGAAGTCCTGAGTTGGAGTGCACGGCTACTTTCTAAGCTGGACTGTCTGATGACCGAGTGCGAGTCCTGCTGCCAGGCAATTGACACCAGATCCCCAATCAAAGTCTCAGATCAGAGCTGATTCGCTCACTGCTCCAGCAGCGTCAGCCCAGCCTATCGCTCAGACGGGATCGGCTCTTTGAGTGGAGAACCTTGGAAGCCGCGGATTGGGTTCTGCCAATCAAATCCGCTTCCCTGGCCAGCAACCACTCCCGCAACCACGATTGATAACGACGGAGCTCCGTCATGCAATCCTCAAAGAAGACTTCTGAGCGAGCTCGTTTCGGTCGTGTTCCGGCACAACCAATTCCAATTTTCATCTTCAACTGCTCCACGAAAAGTTGTGTTCAATGTCTTTACACTTGCGTGCATTGTTAGTGTCGGACGCAAAGCAGCTGGGATCATACTATACTCGACCACAAGTACCACGGATCAAGCCTGTTCTACAGTACGTTTGAGTAGCCACCAGTCCAAAATGGCATCGACTCAAAAGATTGCGCTTTTGAGCGTCTACGACAAGACCGGGCTTCTAGATCTCGCCAAGGGGCTCATCTCAAATGGAGTCAAGCTTCTCGGGTCAGGTGGTACTGCTAAGATGATTCGGGAGGCTGGATTCGCCATAGATGATGTCTCGTCTATAACAAATGCTCCTGAGATGCTTGGCGGCCGTGTCAAGACATTGCACCCGGCAGTGCACGGAGGTATCCTTGCTCAGGACTCCGATCGCGATGCAAGAGATCTACAGGACAACAATATCAGCAAGATTGATGTCGTGGTCTGTAATTTGTACCCATTTGCACAAACTATTGCGAAACCAGCAGTGACTATTCCGGAAGCTGTCGAAGAGATTGATATCGGTGGTGTGACTCTTCTGCGAGCTGCGGCCAAGAACCACGCACGAGTCAGCATTCTCAGCGATCCTGCTGACTACCACATGTTCTTGGAAAGTCTCGAGAAGGATTCCATCTCTCAGGAGTACCGTGATCGTCTAGCACTAAAGGCTTTCAGTCAGACCGCATCATATGATGAGGCTATCTCCGACTACTTCCGCAAGCAATATGCAAGCAAAGGCAAGATGCAATTATCTTTGAGATATGGTGCAAACCCACACCAAGTCCCAGCGCAGGCTTTCACAAAGGACTGTGATCTGCCTTTCACCGTGCTTTCAGGCTCGCCTGGTTACATCAATCTTCTGGATGCACTTAACTCGTGGCCGCTCGTAAAGGAGCTCAAAGAAGGATTGGATTTACCGGCCGCTGCTTCTTTCAAGCACGTCAGTCCTGCCGGAGCTGCAGTCGGAGTCCCTTTGACCGACGACGAGAAGATTGTCTATGGAGTGTCCGATCTGAAAGACATGAGTTTGCTTGCATCAGCGTATGCTCGAGCTCGTGGGGCCGATCGCATGTCATCCTTTGGTGATTTTATTGCATTGTCGGATGAATGCGATGTCATGACTGCCAAGATCATCAATCGTGAAGTCTCAGATGGTATAATTGCACCATCCTACGCTCCGGATGCTCTTGAGATACTACGCAAGAAGAAGGGCGGCAAGTACTGTGTTTTGCAGATGGACCCAGACTACGTGCCTTCCCCTGTCGAGACCCGTCAAGTCTATGGCATTAGCCTGCAACAAAAGCGTAACGACTGCAAAATTTCTGCCGCCACAACGTTCAACAAGATCGTCTCCTCAAACAAGAACTTGACCGAGGAAGGCAAGCGAGACATGGCGGTAGCTACTATTGCTGTCAAGTATACGCAGAGTAACTCTGTCTGTTATGCTCGCAACGGAATGGTCATTGGATTAGGTGCAGGACAACAATCGAGGATTCATTGCACTCGCTTGGCTGGGGAAAAGGCAGACAACTGGTGGTTGCGACACCACCCTCGTGTCTTGCAATTTCAATTCGCCAAGTCCGCGAAACGTGCAGACAAGGCCAATGCCATTGACCTATTTGTCACTGGCAAGGTGCCATCCTCGGGTACCGAGAGAAAGGAATGGGAGGGCAAGTTTGACGAAGCATCGATTCCCCAATTCTTCAGCGAGGACGAAAAGGTCGAATGGAGCAAAAAGCTGACCGACGTCGCCGTCTCCAGTGACGCCTTCTTCCCATTCCCAGACAACGTCTACAGGCTTGCTCAGTCGGGAGTGAAGTTTGTCAGTGCACCGCTAGGTAGTGTGATGGACTCTGCAGTCATTGAGGCCTCAGATGAGTCTGGCATGGTCTACTGTGACACAGGACTCCGACTGTTCCATCACTAGACGGTAGATTCTTGTACAAATATGTTGACAACCTTGTATTGTCCATCCATCTTTTGTCTACCAATTCTGACCTTGACCAATCAATGCCTACTGTGTTGACCTTTACGGCGTGTGGATCCAGAGCACGTGGGTCCAGGCCATCAACTTGCGCGCTGAATGTGGATGTCACTGGACACCCGACATCACAGTGCACAAGATATTTGACAAGAGTCCGGGGCATCGGACTTGACATTCTTCCATATTGCATCACCTCACACTTTGCATTCATCGATAAATTGATTAAAGGACACAACGCAAGCAGAACCGTGAGCGATATCACAAAGACAGACACGCACACACACTATGGCTTCTTCAGGAAAATCTTCAAAGATGATGTACTTGCCCGACCCCATCCTTCCCTCCGAAAAACGCTTGCTGACTGGCCCAGAAATCACTTGAATCACAGGTTACGCGTCACATTGAGCGACACGCGACAGGTGGTGGGCCAACTACTCGCCTTTGACGTACACATGAACCTCGTCCTCGCCGACGCCGAGGAATTTCGAGTCCCCAGGAAGGCACAGCACGGAAACTCTGATCCGTCCGCGAACGGCACCGGTGGTGGTGCTGGTGGTGTCAAGAGGGAGGAGAAGCGGTCGCTCGGGCTCATCATATTACGTGGCGAATGGATCATCTCAATGTCGGTCGAAGGACCACCCCCTGCCGATCCCCGAGACCGACTGGGTAAAGCTGCAGCTGGACCAGGCGTTGGCAGAGCCGTCGGACGTGGAGTCCCTCTCGGCGGCCCAGGCGTCCTTGGGCAGATTCCAGGGATGAGTGCTCTCGGTGGATTGGGCGGACCGGTAAGTCGTCAGGGACCAGGAAACTTTGCGCCTCCCATGGGTGCAGGAAGAGGGTACGCTGGCAGGTAATGCTGTCTAGGTTACAGCAGCTCAAAGCAGAAAAGACATCACAGTTTCATGCAAATCAACAAGCTGAAGCAGGATTCTGGTCACAATTTGACATTCATTGTATATAAGCTCAAGTCAAATTTAGTTGACAGCTGCGTAGGGCTTCGAACCGGCATAGACGGCGTTGGAGCCAAGCTCTTCCTCGATTCTGAGCAGTTCGTTGTACTGGAACATGTTAGTCTGGGTTTGTAGAGTAGAGAGAGATTTGGCATACCTTAGCCAATCGTTCAGATCTGCATGGTGCACCGGTCTTGATTTGTCCAGATCCGAGACCTACGACGAGGTCTGCAATGAAGGTGTCTTCAGTCTCTCCCGATCGGTGAGAGCACATGATGCCCCATCCAGCGGCGACCGAGTCCTTGGCTGCTTGGATCGCCTCAGTGATGGAACCAATCTGGTTGATCTTCAACAGAAGGGCGGTACACGACTTCTTCTCAATGGCAGTCTTGATTCGAACTGGGTTAGTGACCGTCAGGTCATCTCCAACAATCTGGACTTTTGTGCTGGCAGTCAGATGGGTCCATCCCTCCCAGTCGTCCTGGTCGAAAGGATCCTCAATCGATACGATTGGGTATTTCTTGGAGAGATCAAGATAATTGGCTGCGAGTTGCTCAGAAGTGAGCCATTTGCTTTTGTCGCTTTCAGGGTTCTTGAAGTCGAGATCATATTTGCCGTCCTTGTAGAACTCTGATGATGCTACGTCCATCGCAATCTTGATTGAGTCCTTGTAGCCCGCCTGCGAGACAGCGTCCATAATGAGATCGAGAGCTTCCTCGGCAGTTCCGATATCTGGAGCGACACCACCCTCGTCACCGACATTGGCTGCGGACTGTCCATACTTCTTCTTTGCGAGTGACTTCAGGATGGCGTAGACCTCAGCGCCCTGTCGCATAGCTTCAGAGAAGCTTGAAGCACCGACTGGCAAGATCATGAACTCCTGGAAAGCGAGCGCACCTCCAGCGTGTGAACCTCCATTGATGACATTGAAAGCTGGAACAGGCAGAGTGTACTTGCCATCCGATGGGACATTGCCAGAAATAGTAGCGATATGCTTCCATGTTGGAACTTTCTTCTCTGCAGCTGCAGCCCGGCATACAGCCATGGAAACTCCCAAGATAGCATTGGCACCCAGCTTTGACTTGTTTGCAGTGCCGTCGAGCTCGTTCAAGAACTTGTCAACTGCTGCTTGGTCCTTGATGTCAAGACCGGCCTTGATAAGTGCGGGAGCGATAATGTCGTTGACATTTGAGACAGCCTTAGAGACACCTGAGGAAAGTCAGCCTCGAATCTCATATCGATCCGCTGTTGTGCGCGAGCTCATTCACCTTTTCCAGCCCATTTGCTCTTGTCAGCATCACGCAATTCAAGAGCTTCGTGGATTCCGGTTGATGCTCCTGAAATTGTGTGAGCATATCGGTTCGCACGTAGGACTTGAACACCCACCAGAAGGCACGCCGGCTCGGTAGAGACCGGTCTCAGTCGTGAGATCGACTTCGATGGTTGGGTTACCACGAGAATCGTAGATTGATCGTGCGTGAATCTTTTGGATTGCTGAATTGTTGTGAGTTGGCGGTACGCAAACTCGAGATGTGCATACCCATGATAGGAGTCTGAGTCTCTAAAACTTGACTTTTGAGGGACTGAGAGGCTTGTCAATACGCGAGGGAGCAGATGATAGCAGCAGAGACAAGCCTTGCGAGTGCCGCTACTCGGGAATTTTGGTTGATTGAGCGTGGGAGTGGGAGTGTGAGCGTGAGAGTCCGGACGAGTGAGATTGGGGGAAGGGTTTGGCAGCTCTCATTGGTTATCGCATCCAGATTGCTAGTGGACACAACGTCCGCCAATCAGATCGCTGCAATCTGTGTTGTGCTGGCCATCAGTGGAAACTTGAGTTCTCTGGCAGTCTCCTGCTGGCTCCAGGGGGTTCAACTGCAACATCCTTGCTGGGTGGACCAGACCATCATCTGGGGGACTGGCTAGCTGTGGATACACTCCTAGGACAAAGCATGGTTCACAGGAGCAACTTGACTTGGATCATGGAGATCACGATTCAACACAGAAAGACGGCTGGGCACTGCAGTATAAGAACAAGTACTACAGTCAATTCAGCAGTAAAGCTCGCTGGGTGCCAGTACGTAGTGGTCTAAGGACCGATGTCGAATGCAATTCTGTGGTGTAAATCCACAGGAATGTCCCATGTTCACTGTGGACAGGACAAACTCATCATAGTGTTCTTTTTTTTTCTTGTCCTGTGTGTTCATCTAGTCATGTTCGTTTTACAGTTCCGGAAAATTGTAGATGGTGGTCAAGACATCACTGCCCTTAAGGTACATCCAGGCCAAAAACTACTCCTCCATCTCATCTTCGGCTTCTGCTGCTCTCTTAGCCTCTTCATCGATCGTCCTCAGCTCTTCCCCCTGGATAGTGACCCACAGTCCTTTCCTATCTTGACCCATGCTGTCATCTAAGCATACGAACCCAATTTCGAGCTCGAAATCCTTGTCTTTGCTCTCATCATGCACAGAGTGAATGATCTTGGCAGCTGCTGCGATCGTATCTTTTGCTGAAAGATTGGCAAAGTCTAGCTTCTCCAACTCGTTCTTCGCCAATTGTCGACCTTTACCGGTAGCACATGCATGGTATCCATAGTATGCCCCACTGGGCTCAATCATATACAAAGCAGTCCCGTCCTCAACACTTCCACCGCCAATGATTGCACTGATTCCAAATGGTCGCACTGATGAATATAACGTATATGCTTGCACATATTGTCCAAGCCGATCACTTAACTGGGGCACACCGATCGGTAATTTGTACTGACTCCGCCATGACGCTGCTTCGTCTCTCGCACGACCGAGGAAATGTTTGCCATCCGGTATCAAGCCAGAGGAAGCTACACCAATGTGCCTGTCAACACCGCCAATACGAGCATTCTTTCCCGGAACCAGTAGTTTCGATGGAATCAATTTCTCCTGAGCTAGAACCACACAGGTTGGTGTCCGTACACCAATTGATGTACCAGCATTTTCGACAGCCTTTGCAGCATACTCCACTTGGAATACTCGTCCATCTGGTGAGAATGTCGAGTTCGAAAGATCGTACCCTGTCCCGATACTTGTCATTATATGAGATTATTCCGGAGCACCAATGGCACACGACGTTGGAAGTGGGAGATGTGTTTAGCAATGATGTTTCGCTTTCAGATTAAGATGTCTATTACACGCTCCCAGACTACTGTAGAATGAACTGAACTGTGCGATGTGTGATAACGACTTCGATGCTTAAACGACGTTATGGTTGTGAACGGGCAAAGCGAGCGGGAAACGCGTAACCAACGGGAGTATTTGCCGGATTGAATTCCTTGAAAGTTGCCAAGTTCTCCACAACAGCAAATAGCCATATCTGAACCATGCATGGGAAACTCCTAAAGCTTCTTCAGCGAACACTTTATTTCTGATCGACCATTTTCTATCAAGGAAGCGATTCAGATGTGACTTCATACATCATCGCACAGTCATTATCGAACGTGCAGCTGACCGATAATTGAGCACGTAGATCTAATTTGCGACAAGCACATTCTAAATAGCAGTGACCTGCTTTATCAGAACCCTGCACGTCAATATGCAGAAATTCACAGACGTTGATAGTGTCTTCTGTAACTTGTCGATTCCAGAGGTGCAATCTCTCGAAGTCGAGTTACGTGCCCAGGCTTCCAGCAAACGTTCTGAATTGCGATTCTTGGTGGGCGAGTCGTATCGAGACTTATTGACGACAGCAGATACTATTGTATCCATGCGAAATATGACTGTACACCTGCGGCGACAAATAAGTACAATTATACAAGATTGTGACAGTCAAAGAGTGTCCGAAAAGCATATTACCTCACAAGCTCTTCCCAAGAACTTGAATCTGTCTAAAACGAAAGTCGTTCTTCAGTTCTTGGCGGAATTGAGGCCATTAGTCTGCCACTCAATCAGACGAGGCGACATAGTCGTCGCATCTCGCATATATGCCGTGGGACGTCTGCTTAGTACTCCACTGTTGAAGGAAAGACCAGAACTTGGACAGCGACTAAGAATTGTCCGAACCATCCTAACCAAAGCTATCAATAAATTTACACACATTAGTGAGTGTTCATGCGCTTTTGCGATCCTAGAGTCGGCTGGTCCCCTATCCTGTCTCAAATATTTTCTGAGCTTACAAGTCAATAGCCTTGGAGCCTGCGAAACCCTCCGAGACATGACAAACTCACTGCTCAAGACTGTAGATCGTACGCGGGAGTTCGGCAGGCTCAGCGAACTTTTTGAGGACACCTCCAATCGGACTCTTCTAGAGTCCTTACGAGGGTTGCCAGAACTGGACGTCGAGCTGCTATCAAGATGTCTTAGCGAAGAGGTGCGACATTACAAACCATATCTGCGACCTGATGACCTTACTCCCGGAATGATAGGTCGACATGTCACGGATTGGATAGAGTCCTCTAAATCACTCCTGAGAGAGGCAGCAACCAAAGCCTTGGCAAAGGAGTCACAACTCGCCAATTTGATGCGCTTGGACAAGGATATTCGGAACGAGTTAGATGAGGCTTCACAAGAGAGAATTTACGACATCTTAAGACCCGCCATACAGCAACACGTTTCAGATCTACTGGAGGGCTCAATTTCTTGGCTCTGCCAGCAGAAGAATTCATTGCAGAGGGTCATCGAATCATCCTGCACGAGTCATGACTTATGGTCCAATAAACTTCAGTGGTCTCGTGGTTCTCTTGCAAATTTCAAGATCTTTACCAAGAAGAGTGTCCGTGGCGATTCGGGCTCATTTGTAGCCTTCGATCGCGCCTATCAGCCAGTAATTCGAATCATTGCGGAAAATTTAGAAGTGCTGGCGCAATTTAGAGACTATCATTCGCAACGGAAATCTTACGTTGAGTCGGTTGACAAATGTTTTCGAGAATGGTACAATGATCTATACCTAATTGCAGAAGGGACGAGTGAAAATGGTACCATCATCGCTGTACTTCGTCTGTTGTTGTTCCTGGACAGGACCAATCCAGTCCATACCCCGACTGTCGTGCAGACAGGGGGAATATATAAAAAGCTCGTGCCCGTTATCGAGCTCGAGGCGCACACATCGACTGACTACCAGAAGACATTTGAAGGTGGGCTCCCAACCGGGCCCACGTCTACCGTAATAGATCATCTCATGTTGATTAGTTCAGCTGTGGCCGCAGCTGGAATAGATATTGCTGGGGTCGAGGAACGTGCTGTGGTGCGTGAAGTTATCACTGCAAGTCTCGAACGATATTCAAAGACACGGGAGCTGCAGGAGTCCAGTGACCGCGAAACAACCAATCATGGAAACACTGTCAAGATTCACGGCTTGTATGGGAATGATGGTGATGGTGATGATAAGCAAGATGTTGGTGACGTTCCAGAAGTCTCCACAGGTCAGCAGGTTATGGACAAGAGTGATATGACAGATCCCGATGCATCGGGCCATGATGAAGCAAGCACGACAGATGGAAATGACAAGCACAAACTGCTCGACGCGAATAGTGGCCCGCATGACCATCAAATTTCGGCACTTGCACAAACACAGACCGGCACCACCTCCACCACAAATAATCATGCAGCCTCACTGCAAATGTACTTTGACTGCAAGTTTGTGTACGGGCTACTGAAACTTGAACCAAGTGAGCATATCGATAAGCTCTACAGAGAGTCGGAAGTTCCGAAGAGTATGGAGCAGAATATACAAAAGGCAGTCATGCGCAATAGAGTGTTATTCGGCGCCATCATAGATTAGACACTACAGGGACCTGGATCTCTAGTGACATCAAGTCGCATCCGAGAGTCGCTACAATCCTTTACCGGTACGCGACTGCGGTCAGACTAGTCTTGTGCTTGACAGCAAGACTATACCGCAGTCATGTAAACACTTCCAGATATCCTGCAGCCAAGTCTGGATGTATTGTCCAAGGCTGAGGACAGTATACTGCGGAAGAATAAACAATTCACTTCCAAGGTTGCACTCCTATGAACATGTTTGCGGACTTAGCCAGCGATCCGTGATCACAAACCTTACACAAGCCACAGCCGACAGGAAATTGGCGACCAAGGGCCATTTCAGGTTGTCTACCCATTCCCGAGAACACGGGATCCTTCTTCCTTCTGGTCGATGGCAGCCCCGGTCGTGAGAATGGATGGACCTGCGTGCAAAGCATCTACAGGCTGGGCCGAGGAATGGAAGCGACGCCCAATTCCCCGCATCGAGGCGGAAGAAGATTTCGGGGCTGAAGGAAACTGGCGCAGATGTCGACCAATGACTGCACAGACAAGTAGAGAGAGAGCATCAGCCTGAATGGCTCGTTGATGCATCAAACATGGACATGCGGGACTTTGCACAAGCAGAGCACACCCATAGCATGTGGTGAGAAGGAGAGGGAGGGGAGAGGGAGACACAGACAGACAGAGGCATCGAGAGGGAAGGCAGGCTCAGTTCTGGAGAAAGGGAAATCAGGCCAAAAGGGGAAGGAAACGCCCGAATGAGGAGAAATGTTGTTGGTGCAGCCGTTGACGCTGGCCCCCCCGAAGCCTCTGATTGCCTGATGCTTGATGCTCCCCCGTGGTTGGTTGTGTAACAAACAACTTGCGGAACGCTCGACCTTGCGCTCTCTCCTCCGCTCTTCCTCTTTCCTTCTTCCTCTTTCTTCTTCCCTTTTACTCTTCCATCCCCATACTTTCTTGCTGCTTCCTCTGCCCTCTTCCACACACTTCGAACGCCCGGTCGACCTTTTCACAGTCTTGAACCCTTCCATAGCTCAGAGTCATCCATCATGCGAAAATTCATCGACAGTCAGGTAAAGTCAAAGGACGAGCGACTTGCGGAGAAGGAGGCCTCCAGAGTTGAGAGAGATCAGCGACGAGCTGCGAAAGAAGCCGAGCGAGAGGAACAGCAGAGACAAGAAGGTATGCTGTTCATACACTCTGTCCGATAGAGCGTGGACTGACAACTTCCAGCTGCGACACTTCAAGCATCCGGAGGCGGTCCTTATGTTTACGGTGCTTACGGGCAGCCCATCGCCCGATATGGCACAGGAAACACCATTCTTCCTGGCTCAGGAGCCGAGTTTGATGCTGCACCTCATCACAGACACTTTTCGGATCGAAGGCTTGCCAATCCCGCCCCGTTGGGACTGTTTGCCTTCTCGTTCTCGACTTTCTTGCTCGGTCTTGTCAATCTCCGAACCCAGGGAGTTACCGAGACGACAGCCCTTGTGGGCCCCTTCCTGATGTACAGTGGGCTCATGATGAGCATCACTGCAATCTTCGAACTTATTTCGGGAAACACATTCGGTGCCACAGCATTTGGCACGTTTGCCGGATTCTTCCTCAGTCTTGGTGCCATCATCCTGCCTTCCTTCGGCACCTACACAGCCTTCTCGACTCAACCACTCCTGATCTTCAACTTCCTCGGACTCTTCTTCGCAACCTGGTTGATTCCATTCGGTATCTTCTGCTTCCTGACGATCAGGTCGACCTGGACACTTTGGCTGCAATTCATTGCCATCTTCGCGTCCCTGGCGCTTTCTTGTGCCCAGTATCTCAAACAAAACGATCCAACACTCAAGAAGGCCGCTGGTGCACTTTTGATTGTGGTTTCATTCTTTGGTTATCTCAACGGGTCTGCGGGTCTCATGGCGAAAGAAACTGTCTTCTTCCAGCCTCCTGTCCTCCAGATGCCATGGTCCTCGGACAAGATGGTGGCTGGCGTGAAGGGCCCTGATCACCCACACAACACCGCTACAAGAACGACATACAAAGCTGCATAGTGCTCTTCACGGCGAACATAGAGACATGAGCTCAGGCCGATGAGAGAGAGAGATCGGATGTATAAAATCTATCGCAGCTTCTATCTTAATTTATTCTGAGGATAACCTTTTACTTTCGACCTGTACACGTTTGTTGATTTCTTCCTGCCTGTCGCCCGATTCGAGATTGCTCGACTTTGCTCTGCCACAGTGGGTGGGAGGAGGGGCAAGAGCAGCCTTTGTACAGAGGGAGGGGAACTGTCGAGGCGCTCAACTGCGGGATTGATCGCACGGGCGATGCGTGAGAAAGGTAGCCGCTCCCGCGCCCGCGAAAGTTGCAAGACTTTCCCTCTGACTCTGCTCGCTCCAACCTGAAAAGATTCCCTCTAGTAGGGCAGCCCATCCCTCCTCACGAACAACGCTTAACTGCATACGTGCAGTAACCCCGATCATAAAAGCACCCTCCATCTCCATACATTGGATGAGAGGGCCGTAAGTGTCGTGGGGAGAGCGAAGACGCGAGGATGGGTGAGGAGGATGAAATAAAGCTGATTTTTTTCTCAATTCTTGTGACGATAAATCTTCCGGCGAGGGGCACGCATCGCGTGTTGTCTCCCTCAGACACTGCAGTGAAACAACATAGAAGCCATGCACCTAGCACAAAAAATACCATGTCTTCATGAAACAGAATTACAGACGGCTCCATCATCGTGTCTATGCATTGGCAAGAACCCCGTCGTGATACAAGGCGAGCCCAAATCCATGGAATGTGTACCCCATGTATTCCGTGCTGCCAGCTGCAAAGTGAACAAAACCGGTACCTTTGTAGAACGATGCATTGTAGAGCGATGAATAGACTCCGTGATGGTAAGGATTCTTCTCGCTTTGATGCGCTCTCCATTCAAGGCGCGCGGGTAAGGGCGGTCCGTGGCTTCAGGAAGTTCTTGCAATTGTGTGTCTCCACACGAACACCGACTTCTGTGAAGACTGTGGCATACCAGATAGAACCGACTATTTTTCCGGTCGGTGCCTTTCGTTCGGTCAGAGTGTACAGAGGTCAACACAGGGTGGGTGATCCCCTGAGGATGTAATGTCCAGTCTCGATGGCACAATCAGTGGCACGTCTTCCTCGGACGTCTCGATAGCGCAACTTGTCGAAGAGAAGAGCGCTCTCCAGGCTCAGAACGCTCAATTATGGAGACTCGTAGACAAGCAACGGACAATGTGTGTCGCACAGACACAGAGAGATGAAGTGTTCTGACTATTTCATAGGATCCAAGGTCTCCAGAAAGATCTCGAAAAGGCAACCACGGCTTTGAACTCTGTGAGATCAGAGCACAAAGATGAGAAAACACCGACGACAGGATTGCCGTATCCCACAACGCCAAGGAGGGGCGATCCCAGTCAGCGGATGCCCACGGCTCCAGAAGTGGTGGACGACTGCGACGACACGAGTATAACCACCGAACACTCGCCCGAGACATTCACATCACCACCCAGCGCTGGTCGTCAGAACCAACGCCATGCCCCCAAACCCTTGGACTTTGGTCGCCCGCAAGCCGACGCCGGCGATCTGCCTGTCAAGAGTCCTTTGCGTTCTGCAAGTTCTGGACGGATCCCCTCGCTGAATGGAGTGCGCGATAATGTCATCAGAGGCGATGGTAGCTCATCGCCAATGTCTCCAGCTCTGTCGTTGCGAATGCAGCAAATTCCGCGAACAGCCTCACCACTCGCAATAGGTCATCAACAGAATCGCGCCGGTATTGAGGAAGTCGAACGAGTGAACATGCCTCGACGGGAGCGAGTGCGGACCTCTTCCCAAAAGAGCGTCCCGCAAGTTCCTAGTCCTAGATTTGGCAATGACTCTTTCGACAATTCATCCCGGGGTGTGACGAGCACTGCACAGGCAGAGAAGGGACCTGACCTGACTGATAAGGACGTGCAGAGATCATATTTCGCCGACCTGGAAACGACTACGCAGACTACCTCGCCACGTCCCATCGTCAATCAAGCTGTCATCCGGACCAAAACCCCCGATGCTGTTGTGTCTGACGCTCGAATTATTCTAGCTCCCGATCCTTTGCTTTCCTTGGGATCTGACATGGTCCGATCTGAATCAGGTGGTGCTCTAGCTAACATAGCTGGCCAGTACTATTCGGAATCGACTTCCTTTCTGCCTCTGTCTAAGAACTCCGATCAAGATCATACTGTCTCAAAGCCCCATCAAAGGACGACTTCGACCGGAAGCAGAAGCATAACAAGTCCAAATGCCTCACCTGCATCCATATACGATTCCGTTGAAGACTTCAAGCATTACAAGGCACCTGAACATACGCGGGAGCCCGCTATGATCCTCGAACCGCCTGCTGAATTCTTCTTGACGCCCACTGCCACAACATGGCAAGAGCAATCTCCCGAGAGGGAGCGCCGAGGCTCCACTACCTCCAGACTTTCCAGCTCGACTATGATGTCTCACCTTGACCATCGGGATTCTTTTGAACCAGTACAGAAAGGCGTCGACCTGGCTACTCTCGAGGCGATCGACATTCATATGCTTGACCCCAATAGACCGGGCGTGATAGAACTCGGAATCTTTTCACAGAATTCCGTTCTTCTGCATAAGCTACACAAATCATTGTCAGACCTACTTACTCTAGAACGATCCTTGCATGAGCCGATCGAACCACGGCTCCCTCCAAAGGCGGAATTTGACGCTACCATTCCCTCGAGGCGGACTTCATGCAGACTTGCGGTAGACTTATGGTTCAAGACTCTGCAGGCACGACTTTCGACCGGTGAAGAACAGTACGCGGCTCGAAGCTTCGCGACCTTCCTCCTGGCTGATGTCTCATCTGACAAGACAGGAGGTGCTCCTACAACAACACCGGAAGTGGATCATGCGACTTCCCGTTCTGCTTCGATGAGCTCGACCAGATATACGGACATGCCTGAGGTCCAGCCAAGACCGACCAAGGAAGGTTTCTTGCGAAAACGAGGAAAGAACTTTGGAGGATGGAAAATGCGCTTCTTTGTCCTAGACGGACCAATCATGAAATATTATGAGAATCCTGGTGGATCACAGCTTGGTACGATTCGATTGCCACAGGCTCAAATTGGCTCTCAGCAACCGAATGATCATTCGAGTTCCGGAACAGACAAGGATGGAGCAGGACTGCAACATGCCTTCATGATTCTCGAGCCCAAGAAAAGAAATGCAAACAGTTTCGTCAGGCACGTACTGTGTGCCAACAGTGACATTGAGCGGGATGACTGGATAAAAGCACTTTTGTTCTACATATCTATGAAACCATTCGCAGGCGAGCCAGATTCGAACATTTCAGAGAGAGCCGAGATGCCAAATTCAGAAAGATTTGATCATGGTGTTTCCAGTCCTGTCCGTGGAGCACGATACGATGTGTATGGCTCTTCCCCGACTGTGGGCCTTGGCAGCAACTTTAGTGCTATTGGTTACAGTGAAACCATGCCTGGACGGCAGCCGCTTTTCGACTCTATGAACCAATTGACACCCCGCACGACAGGGGATCTCACCACTAGTCGACCTGCTGAGCCAGACACTCAGGCAGTCTCAATCTCTAGGCCGATGAATGGTGCGCCAATAGAGAACAGCACAGCCTGGGGAGCGACCTCTATGACCTCGCCCGCCCCATTGCCAGCCAGGACGGACAATCCAGTCGAGAAGAAGGTGAAGAAGAAATCCTTCTGGAACTTTGGTAAGGGCGATCACAGTGCTTCATCGACTAGTCGTGATGTTGCCTCTGTCCGTTCGCCTTCTTCCAACGATCTGTCCTTCGGGAGTCAGCTTGGTTTCAGCAACACGAGCAGCATCTTTGGTATGCCTCTTGTAGAAGCTGTACAAGATGCTAAAGAACGGGGTATGAATATAGGCGTACCGATTGTTGTTTCTCGTTGTATTGACTATTTGGACGTCAAGCATGCCGAGCGAGAGGAAGGTATATACCGTCTGTCTGGCAGCAACACTGTGATCAAAGGACTCAAAGAACGCTTCAACACCGAGGCCGATATCAACCTGGTCGCCTGTGGAGAGTATTTTGATATCCATGCCATCGCAGGTCTGCTCAAGCTATACTTACGAGAACTGCCATCCAGTGTGCTGACAAGAGATTTGCAACGGGATTTTCTGGACATCATCGAGATGCCTGAAGGACTCGCGCGCATGGTCACAGTTCGGACCTTAGTACACTCTTTACCGAAAGAGAATTTTGAGCTCCTGAAAGTCCTGTCACGACATCTAGGGGCCATTGTCAGTCATTCAGAACTCAACAAGATGACCTTGCGCAATGTGGGCATCGTCTTCTCGCCCACTCTCAATATCCCTGCCGCCGTCTTTTCCTTGTTCATCTCTGAGTATGACCTCATTTTCAACGATCGTGAACTGGACAGTTCGCGGATCATGTCTCCTCGTCCACAGACGGACTCAAACTCGATTCGATCCACGAGATCAAATAATCCGACAGCATCCGTATACTTGGACACTGAACAATCCTATCACCTCTTACAGCATGACTATGGAGAGACACCTGACGACTCACAGCCCTACGGTATAGGAGAATACAGACCATCGAACCTCAGCCATTCCTAATTTTTTACTATGCTCTCTGCTCATTATCGTCATATCGACATTAACATTTCCACGTCTATCTTGGGGCTCAACACAGTTCTTTTGTGCAGATATTAGTACTCGGCAGCGCGAGGCAATTTCTTTATATATTTCATACTCGGTATCTAAAGTTTAATGCATATTATAACTGTCTGCCATGTCGTGTCTTAGATCTGTTTATCTACGCGCAAGAAATTGTAAGCTTTGTGTATGGTCAAAAGGTTGAAGCAGACAAGCCATCGTGGCCCCGCAAAGAACATCTCCACAACATTGTGTGCCACTGAAATGCATACGGTACCGTAACAAACATGCCTTTGGATTCGAGATATAAAGTTCTTCCATTGTGATGCCAAAGACTATGCCGACTTCCATGCCTAGAATTCCTTTGAGTAGCAGGCCTTCTCTCTTAGAATTACAACGAGGCATGAGCACTCTGGAGCACAATGTCATGCACTGCACAAAATTGAACAGTACCACACATCCTTATGCTCAGATTGCACTGCTCGCACTCAACAGACCCAAGGCTCGAAACGCGCTCTCTCGATCGCTCATCGATGCTCTGCAGGGAGCGATCCACCAGGTCTCGGCCGACGATCGTGTTCGGGGCGTGATACTCACGTCTACGACGCCCGGCATGTTTTGTGCAGGTGCGGATCTGGTCGAGCGGCGGACCATGGCACCACAACAGGTCTCTGACTTTCTCGAGGACATGAGAGCGACCTTTACCCAGCTCACCAAGCTCTCGGTGCCTACAATCAGTGTGATTGATGGCCATGCGCTGGGTGGCGGCCTGGAACTCGGTCTCTGCACCGACATACGCATCATGGGTCCCCTGGCTAGAGTCGGACTGCCAGAGACAAAGTTGGGCATCATCCCCGGAGCCGGCGGCACACAACGACTCACTCGACTGATTGGTGCCTCGAGGACGAAAGAGCTGGTCTTTGCGGCCCGGGTACTTGACGGTAGGGAAGCGGTCAGTCATGGCATCGGGTCACACTACGTCGATGACCCATATGAAAAAGCCATCGAGATGATGGAGTCGTTCATCCGGAACTCACCGACTGGGATATCGCAGGCCAAGAAGGCGATCGATTATGCCACGGAAGACCATCCACTGGAAAGTGGTCTTGACTTTGAGCGTGCCATGTACGACAATTGTATGGCGGGGCCCGACCGCAACGAAGGACTCTTGGCATTCAAGGAGAAGCGCAAGCCGATCTATGGGCTTCCGGCACAGTCGCAGATCAAGGCAAAACTCTGAGCAACAGACTTGGCCTCTGAGACAATTCGCAGTTTCAGGACTTTCTCATTTGAATCGATGAGTGCTTCGGCACGACAAGACACTTGATGGAACGGAGAGTGCAAGAAGAGTCCGGCGCACGGCGTCAGAGGAGATGTATATAAGAGCAATGTCTCGCGCCGTCTCGACCAGGCCATCACTCTACAATGCAGTACTCTAGCCTCCTCCTTCTCCTACTCGGTGCAGCGGCGGCGCAAAAGGCAGCACCGCCAGCAACGACTGCGCCAGCGGGCGCGGCCCAAGTCGTACCTCCAGCCGCACCCGCACCCGCACCCGCAGGCGCAGGCGCAGGCGCCGGAGCGGTTGCCGCGGCGGGCATCCCAGCAGGCATCTCAGCAAGCAAGACGGACGTGGGCTCGATCCTGAAATCGATGGACCAGACAAAACTCGCGACGATTCCGGCGAATGCGAGGGCGGTGATGAAGAAGATGCCAGAGACGCCGACGGACGTGACGATGGAGGACCGGTCGGCCATCAAGGCGTGTCTTGCGAGCGACGCCGTCGACGCCCTGGGCAAGGCTGCCTGTGCGGCGCAGGACGATCAGTTGACTGTCGTGCTGGACAAGAAGCGTGTCAGCAATGCCAACATGATGACCTTTGTCAAGAGCGCCATGGCTGCGGGCGGTAAAGTCGCCGCAGATGCGTAGGACCGCACACAGTCCATCCCAGTCCTGTCCCGTCCCGTCGCTGTCGTCTGCACTGCTTGGTTCCTGGCGTGACAGTCCCGCTCCAAGTACCTGTCGACCGGGACGAGTATGGGACTCTGGCGGAAACTAGGAATGGGAGGCGGTGTGGTGGCATGATTTGACTCATAACTTTCGTTCTCGAATGGTTCTGGTGGACACTCCCAACCTTTTGAAGATGTCATAGTCGACGCTAGCCATCATCTCTCGTCTCTGTCTCTTTTCATCTGCACGCCATATGCTTGACTTGACTTGACTTGATGATTGATTGATGATGATGATGACTGTATCATGAAAGTTGAAGGAAGGCCCGGGGCACAAACTGTTTGTGTGGGGAAAGAATTCATCGGGAATCAGAAGCTGAGGCTGGCATGTGATCCGGGGATCTCGTCGTTTCCTCGGTTTCTTTTGTTTTCTGCTGCCTTCCTCCCTCACTCGTCCGTATCCTTCTACTCCTTCTTCTTCTTTTCCTTCTTCTCTCGCTTCTTTGGGGGCGAAAAAGTACACAACCACAGTCATTACATAGGTCTAGCAGCCATGTCGAGCATGAAGCTGGGCCAACAGCGCCTCGAGGACGCCCGTCCACGGTCCAAAGAGCTCGCCTTCACGGCCCTCAGCCAGCGCTTCCACTTTACGCCTGCCACGGCACTCACAACACCCCATGATCCGAAACATCCCAAGCTCATCCTTCTCTTTGGATGGCTGGGCGCCCGACTGAGGCACGTCCAGAAGTATGCCATCGGGTACAACAAACTCTACCCGTCGTCGCCCATCATCATCGTCCGCTCTTTCCCATCCGACATGCGGCCACTCTCAAAGTTTGGCAGGGAGTTCAGTGCCTTGACGGTACTCTTGCAGCTGCACAACATTGATCTGACAAAGTCCGGCAATGACGTCCTCCTGCAGAGCTTTTCGAACGGTGGCTGTTGGAGTCTGTCTGCCCTCATGAACCGGATGGACCCCTACGCCGTCATTCGTCCCAGGACGGTCATCTTTGACAGTTGTCCCGGCCGTGCCAAGTATATCGTCTTTATCCGTGCCTTCATCTCGGCCGGTAACCTGGGTATCCTCGGACAGGCGTTCTGGACGCCGCTCATCACCCTCGTCTACTTCACCTGGAAGTTCTACTGTCGCATCCGGGGCAAGGACCCGTTCGGTGAGCGGAGACGGGAGATGTTGCACAAGGTGTGTGGTCAGAGACGGCTGTACCTGTACTCGAGAAAGGACGATCTGATCAGCCACAACGACATTCTCCACCATGCCAACCAGGTGACGGAGTTCCATGCCGGCCAGGAAGAGGTCATGACGGAAGAGTTTGTCGGCAGTGAACATGTGGCACACATGCGGCTGGACGAGGCCCGGTACTGGCGACTGGTGCAGCATGCCTGGGACCCGGACTCTGCTGGACGAGAGGTCGTGCAGGAGACTGGCATAGAGGAGGAAGGCAAAGCACAGGACGAGGTAGTCACGGCCGAAGTCCATGCCGCCGAGGCCGCCATTGGGATTGCTGCCGGTGCAGCAGCGTAGGGCAGGTTGTCCACGTCTGAACCCAACACATGCAACCTGTACATATACATACACATCACATCTACACTCTCGTCGCGCTCTCAGCGACGGCAGGATCGCGGTCCATAGACGTTGCACATTTCATGCTCATTAAATACATACATGTTCTATATCGCCAAATTCATCATACTCTCACCCAAACACGTCCCGAGTCGATGCAGTCCAGACTCAACCGGCGTGCTTCGACCACTTCCTGATTCGCGGGCCGTACTTGTAAAAGACAAAGGGGAGGGGAATCATGATGGTGGCGAGTCCGCCGAGGATGGAACTGGCGACGCCGATGCCTTCGTTCATGTACATGGCGCTCGCAAAGATGGGAAACCCGGCCCCAAAGGCACTCCGGAAGAGATCGTTGCCGGCGAGGACAGAGGCGGCGCGGGAGGGGTAGGCGTCGGGGAGGTAGTTGAGGATACTCTGGAACAGGAGGAACGTGCCGGCACCAAAGAAGGCCGTGGCGAGGATGGGCACGATCCAGTGGATCCCCGCCCGCGCCGTCCACCCGAACCAGAAGAGACAGATGGGGATGAAGAAGGCCCCGAGCATGGCGGGCGGGAGCCTCTGTTCCGGCGCAATCATCCCGTCCTCCGCCTCGTCAAACTGTCGCTCGAGATGGTACTTGAGGTAGACCTCGAACCCGACGAGGGCCAGCACGGCCCCGACAAAGGTCCCCACAAACGCGAGCCCGAGTTCCCCCTCGTTGAAGCCGTAGATGCCCACAAACACGATCGCGTAGGCCTCGAAGAAGATGTAGAGGATGCCGTAGATCAGCGCAATGTACAGGTTCAGCAGGAAGACGATCGGTTCCGTGAAGCACAGGACGAAGGGGAAGAGGAGACTCGTCTTGACAATCATGCCCGCCGTCATCTCCTTTTGCATAATCTCAGACTCGGACTGCAGTTTCTGGTTTCCCGTGATCTTGCGCATGCGTCTCGCCTTGTAGTAGAGGATGCAGGGCGCCGACGTCTCCGGCAGCGTGAAGATGAGGATCGAGAGACCCAGGCCCGAGAGCCAGAGCAGTTCCCAGATGGTCCATCGCCATCCGTCCACGTACCCCAGACGGTCGCGCCAGTCCACGATGAAGCCGCCCATCAGGGGCCCCAGGACGGGACCACAGACTGCCGTGACTCCCCAGATGGCGATTCCGTGTGCGCGGTACTTTGGTGTGAAGATGTCCCCGATCGAAGCACCCCCTGTGGCCAGTGCCGGCGACCCAAAGAAACCTGCCAGGAACCGCAGTGGAATCAAGGCGCCCATGCCGCCGCATCGGGCGGTCGGCACCTGGAGGGCAACAAAGACAATCAGGGTGCCAATGTAGATTGGGTTCCTTCCAATCGCGGGAATCTCAGAGAGTGGTGACCACAGCATAGGTCCCAGGCCGTACCCTGCCACAAAGGCCGACAGACCCAACACGGCAACGACCTCTGACACACCGAATGATGCCTCCACACTGGTGACACCGGGCGAGTAGATTGCCGACCCGACGTAGATGGAAAACGTCAGGAGACAGATCATGCCGGTAGTGAAGCACTTTTTGCCGAAACTCCAGTTGAACGGATTCTCGGGATCGTTCGGTTCAAACTTTACCAAATTGACGTCCTTGCCCCGTTCCGTGTCGTGGTGCGCCCGGTTCTTGGACTTTTCCTCGTCCTTGTCATCCGACTCCTCAGTGTCCTTCCTGTCGGGAGATCCACTCAGAGTGGACTGAGAAGAAGCCTGTGTCTCCCGTGCTGCGTCCTGCGGGTTCTCACGTCTCCATCTCTCTTCACTCTTTCGATTCGCCTGATCCACTTCCCTCTGTTTCTCAGCCATTGCCTCCTCACTGTACTTTTTCCTGTAAAAGTCCGGATCACGCTCCTCGGGGTACTGAAGCACCCTATTCTTCGTCACGAGTCGCACGATGCCCCCGAACGTGGTGTCCCTGAACAGAGAGGCACCATGGCCCCTCTGATCAGTTTCCTCCTTTGCATTCGGGTCGTCCTCTCTTGCCTTTTTCGCCATTTCTCGAGGCTTCCTTGATCGGTCGAAAGCCGTTGCAGGCACTGATATAGGGACACGATGCTACAGCACGAGGATTCCTCCCAGCAACGGGAAAGTGACGGCATGTCGTCTTACCTGAGAAAAAGAACGGAACGGTTGCAACGGCACCGGGAGACCATCCTCTGATCGCCCTCAGCCACCGAGATTTGACTCTCGATAGCCAATCAGAATGCGTCACCTGATCACAGATCAATGCGGCACGCTGCAGAGGATGAAGATGATGTCATCAGCCACAATTCCCTCTCTCTCCGTTGTGACATCTTCAACCTCCAAGCGTCTAATATCTTTGCAGGTGCAGTCGTCGAGCTCTGTTCATTGTTGTACACTGCTCTTCATTCGTCTACCTAGCGCTTCATGCATTGCGTGTGCCATCGGTAATCTACATCAAGACTCCCTTTGTGCTCGGCACATCATTCTTGCCCGTGTGCGAGATGGCCTCCTTGAGTGCGAGGGCGATGGCCTTGAAGGCAGACTCTGCTCGATGGTGATCGTTGAAGCCCTTCAGGGTGTCGACGTGCATCGTGATGTGTGCATTCTGGGCGAACGATTCCATGACGTGTGGAATCATCTCACACGAGAGATCACCAATCTTCTCACGTTTCAGACCCAGATCTATGCCGGCATACGGTCTGTTGCTGATGTCAATGACACAACGAGATAGAGCTTCGTCCAGTGGCGCGAGAGCGGATCCGAAGCGCTTGATGCCCTTGACCTCCCCGAGAGCTTCCTTGAACGCCGAGCCCAGAGCGAGCGCGCAATCCTCGGCAGAGTGATGGTCATCGATGTGCAAGTCACCAGAACATGAAAGCTTCAGTGACCAGCCTCCGTGTTTGGCCAGAGCATGCAACATGTGATCCAGGAATCCGATGCCTGAGTTGACCGAAATCTCTTGTCCGCCTGTAGACTGTGATGCGTGCTCGGACTTGACTGAACCGTCCAACGAACCACCATCCAGAGACAAATGCACGTCAATGGTAGTCTCATTGGTCTTGCGTGAGACCTTTGCTGTCCTGTTCCCACTGGAACTTGCAGACTGACCTGTGGGGCTTGATGAAGGTCCGCTTGTAGAAGCGCTCTTTGGTTCTGCACTGGTTCCCGGAAGAGCGGACTTGTATGATTCAACCTGGTTCCTTGATGCCCATTGCTCACCAAAAGACGTTTGCCAAGTTTTGATAGCTTGAAGTGCCATTCCAGCGCCAACCTCAGGGAGGCCCTGCTCGAGACCCTGTTCAACATCTTTGATGAATTCATCCTGTGAAAGAGTCATTTTGTTCTTTGACTTTTTGTTATTATCAGGGTCGGCATGCTCTCTGTGCAAGTCGGATTCAACCATAGGTGGTGCTATTTCGATCACCTTTATCGATGTATCTTTCAGCTGAGCTCTCAGGGACAACGTGAATGACTTGACGAAGGCTTTTGTGGCACAATAGACGGGGCAGTGCGAAATTGGAACATAGGCCAATCCGCTGGAGACATTCATCAGCGCAGCATGTGGTTTCGTCTGCAAATGCGCGGAGAATGCGCTACAAAGCGTGACGAGTCCGGTAACATTGATGCTCACTTCTTGTTGAACTTCTGTAATGTCAACATCACCTGCCTTGAAATCCAGAAGCTTCTGCACTCCGGCGTTGTTCACAACACAGTCAACCTCAGGATAGTCCGCAATGACTCGCTTTGCAAAGTCTTGCAAGGCCTCAGTGTCAGAGACGTCGATGGTCACATATCCTATACAGGATTGACCAAGATCCTTCTGAGCCTCGACAAGTTTCTCCTCTGTGCGGCCAGCAATGATTACTTTCTTGCCATGTTTGATAAAATTGAAGGCGAGAGCTTTACCGAGCCCGCCGGCACCGCCAGTGATCAAGACTGTGGTGACTTTGTCGTATGTAGACATTCGCCAAGAGTTTGCGGTGGGAAAGTTGAAACAGAGGTGGCAAGATGGATTCAACAAAGATAGTACTCTCTTGTAGTTCTCCACCACGAGAGAATTATTGTCTACGGGACGATAGGCGAGGCAAGTGTGGTAATTCCCATCTTGACACTTCCCACGTCATCAGCCCTGCTAGGCAAGAAATTAACTCTGCACCGGTATCTGTTCAATTCAGGCGCACTTTCTTGGAATTGGCGATTCATGCTTCTCACACACATACTCCAAACCATAGTCAGCAACTCGAGGTGCCTGGCATTACGTGAATTGCGCCTGGACTGGAAGTATCAAACAACCCGCAAAGTCCTTTTCGTTGCTGGCTAGCTAGCCAAAACAAGCAGCAAGCTATGCCTGATTACTCCCCCCTTCTACCCACGCAACACGCGCCGAGGCCTGAGGATGACCAATTCATTGAGCATGACAGATGGGACTACTGTAGTCTGAGTTGTGTAGTCGAGGAATTCTGGTGCTACTGGAAGACCATCTTCCCGATCGCATTCGTTGTCGGTCTATTGGTTATCGGGCTGGTTTTGTTCATCAGATAAGACACCGAGAGGCCCCAAACTGTATCTTGGCATCGACCACATATGGTGATCCGTGCTCAGGATCATCAAGCCTACCGTTCAGAGGGACATCTCAATATGTCGTTTAGGATATGAAGGACACCGTGCATGGATAAGTTTACATTAACCGTCGAGCCTATCTGCATTCGTTTCTGTGCCAGGACACGGCCACATTGGTCCATGTCAGCTTGTTCTGGCGGATTGGCACAGAATCTTGATTATTTTCGCTTCAGTAGTCACGGTGATCTGGCGACTTATGTGCATACCTCTCTGAGCAGCGATTCACGGTCGAATCAAGGGCAAGGTCATACATTTGGCGGGTCGGCCATGTGGAGCGAGATCCGATGTCATGCTACTGTCGCTCAGAACATTAGACCGAGCCCACAGATGTCTCGTATTTGACACCGAGTCTAGTGATGGAGGGACTTTCATTTTCAGTGCGTGGTAGAGGTGCGCATGTGGCGGAGTTGCTATGCGGTGGGGGCCCACCAAATACCTGGGCACACAATGAACGAAATCACCCGTATTGGGAAGGCGGGCAGCCAAAGCGCAACCTGCCAAGGTTTCCTGAAACCCTTTTCCGACCCGCTGTACTCTGTCCCACACTCCTGTAGAGACCGGAATCATGTCAGCAAGCGCGGTAGAATCCCATACATCAAATCTGTCAATTGCCACAGTCTGCAGGGTCTAAGCGAGTAAGATCAGAAAGTCGTCACCTGGCGTCATTCGATAGAGCGTGGGTATGCGCATCGAGGAGAGACTACGTTTCGTGGCACTGAATGTCAGACAATATTCTCGTGCAAGCTTGAGCGGTGAAGATTGTCAGCACCAAGATAGGCTTACAAGAGCGCGAGGTTCGTGCTGGGTAATTGATTAGTATCGAACTGCGGGAAATCGCAATCGAAAATCTGTCACTTTTCGATTCTGTGTCTCAAAAGTGCCGCCACAGAGGCCCCTCCCACCATCCGTGCGCGGGGCCGCCGTCTATTGATGTGCGACGTTGCTGGACTTGTGAGAGGTATTTAATACCCCATACAGGTCCACTTGTGTTGGTGCGCATCACATCCCACCAGCCTGGTCTTGCAGCAGTCGTTGAGCATGAACATCGACTCGTCCCAGACTGCTTCCACTCGGAGTCTGCCACGAGACATCCCCAGAAGCCAACATCAGCATGACATTAGGGCCAGCATCTGCTCCGTCAAGACGAGTGTCCGGAAGCTCTTGCGCAGCGCAAGTCAGAGGACCCCTCACCACGAGGCAAACCAATCTGTGCCACGACCGGGTTCGATACGCACGCTGAGTTCCAAGTCTAGTCCAAGTTTTGCGTCATGGGCACAGCTTGCAAAGATCCCATCGTTCCAGAACACACCGGGATCATTCTCCTACATAGCTGAGGACGAGCAGGACACGTATGACACTGACTACCCCGGCTGCTACACCCACTCTGCACAATCTTCGCAGCGCAACAGTTGGTGCGGACCGGAAGAGTCTGTCGCACCGGTAAACAAGAGGCCGCCGATGGTCTCCAGAACGACGAGTCGTCGACGGCCTCTCGCGCCGATGGACTTTCCAGATCCCATCAAGGATCTGTACATCTTCCGCAATCCGGAGAGCCTGTCGAGCGGCAAGATCTATAGCTCCAGTCTCCCCAGCTGAATCAAGAGACAGCTCTCATCGAGTCAACAGCGCAAGCACACAGTCTTGACTCTGTGGCAAGACACGAGGATTTGCCTCGCGGGATACGCACACGGGTTCTGGCACACACGGTGTGGCAATGGATCCATCTGGACGATTCTGTATCATAGCAAGCCACACTTGTGCAAGACATCATGTAGCATAGTCACGACGGTAGATATTTCGGAAACCACACATACAGACGCACATACAAGCTCCAATTGCACTTCAGCTGCTCGATACGTGTTGCAGGACGGAGATGGACGCTTGGAAAGTCGACTTTGGCGGGACGCTTGACACGGAGCCCGAGTGTGGCTGGGATGAGTGGCCACGGGCCCCACCTCACACCGAGGGCGGAAGCGCAACTGAAACCTAAATCCCAAGCGCTTTCCCACCCGCCGGAAAAACTGCAATTCTCTTGATGATTCAGTGCCCGCTGCCCTTGGCCCCGAAGTTGTCCGACTCTTGAATGCGTGGCACTGGACGACAGTCTCCGTATCATACTTGACGTCCGATCCACGGGTCCGCATACGAGTGCTCGGGAAATCCTCCGTCACCGTCACCATCTCGCGCCCGCATCTGATTCTTGACTTGGGTGGCTGGTGTCGGGTACTCTCGCTAAACTTTGCACTTCTTGACATGTCCTTGACTGAGAGGTGAGATTGTGACACAGGTAGGCTCGAGTTTGGCGTCCCCCAGACGTGCGAATGACCAGGGACATTGCTTCTGAGAGGGGTTAGAGGGGCGAGGGGAAAAAACCCCCAATTGGTTGCCCGTCACCCTTCAAGAAGAGACATTTTGGACAGAATCATACCGCGACCCCCGAGTGCGTTCCGAAATGGGCAGAGATGTTTCTGACGAATCACATTCGATACAGGACACGCCAATGCGAATTGAACATGTCAACAAGATCCACCTTGCCGTGCTCACTCCAGGGCCCTGAACGGTTCCCGTCCATACTGACTACGCCAGCCGACGTCATCGACAGTTGCATTGAGAAACTCCTTGACTTGTTCGCTACTTTCCCCGACAACCTTCAGGATCGTCACGGTTCGGTGACTGGTGACAGTCCATTGGACCATCCCGGGATCGGATTGATGGATCCGCGAGCCACTATGCCCCCTGATTCGTTCTTCATGCTTGAACCGGGTCAGGAGGGTCCGTGAAGCTCCCGCGGTAGCGGGTCCGACGAAGAGCATTGTCGCCATGCAGTTGTACTTTGACATTTGCTTCTTGGTCTCAGGGAAGCACATGATTTGCGCGTCGCGAGAAATCAACCTGCGACCGGTTGCGTGACTCGGCTGATTTGCGTCGTGGGCATATATGCTGTTTGTGGAGGTAAACTCCAAGAAATCCCAAATCTCACCATTGGCCGGACGACCAGAGACGACCCAATCGAGCAGGATGAGATTTGATTCGTCATGCAGGGTGAAGGATTGGCGTTGTGTGTAGGCGGAGCCAGCGAAAGGCTGTACGGGGTCAGGAATGAGCAAACAGGTCGCCCCGGCTTGGAGTTCCACTTCCATAGTCTGTTGCGTTGCAGGCAGCCCCGGTCTCTTCTTGAAGATCTTCGTCGAACCCTGAGTCATCAGGGCTATCGTCGTGTTTGGCTCCAAGACGACAGAGAGGGCAATGGCGTCCCCGCCGACCAGACCTCCACCATACGATAGCAGAAACACAGACTGAGATTTCGGAGAGGCCTTTGGTGCGACCAACTTTAGAGGCTACACGATTAGAGCTCTATACATGTTGCCTCTCTCGATTGACCTACGTATGTGAAAGCGAGATCAGACAGGTGCAAGTTGCCACGGGCGAGCTCGAGTCTAATTGATCCCGTGCCGATGTGCTGTGTGATGTTTTGTGCACCTTTCAAGTTGGCTCCTTCCATAAAGTCCTCGAAGATTATCTATCTGCAGTAGTCAAAAAACGCATCTAATCACTAAGACTCATTGCGGCAAACTCCGAGGCTATCGCTCCTCTGAGGCTGTCACAGACATGCGCCCGATGCTCGAGGATGAAAGAATCTAGAGTTGAAGAGATGGGAAAGGCCACGAGATGGAGATGGGAGCCACTTCATTTCAGGCCCGCAGCCACCAACTTTCGCAATCCGCCTCATGTCGGCGATGGAGTGACATTTTGTTCTTGTGCACTTCCACCGCCTTGGTACTACGCTCGTCATACCAGCAATCTCTCTGTTGTACTACATATATACACAAGCGGCACAGACCCGAGCTCTCGCCTCGAACATACGACCTTTTCCCTCCAAGGAGATACAGGTTTCGATAATACATCAGCCATGGTTGTGGTTGAGATTAAATCCGATGAACAGTTTGAGCAGTTCTTGGAGCAGAACAAGGACGCCGTGGTCGCCCTGAACTTCTGGGCCTCGTTTGCCGCGCCATCGATACAGATGAACACAGTCTTCTCCGAGCTCTCCGGGCGCTTCCCGAGTACCAAGTTTCTGCAGATCGATGCCGAGGAGATGGAAGATATTAGTGAGAGCTTCGACGTCAATGCCGTCCCGTTCTTTGTCGTCATGAAGGGCACGGAGGTGCTGAGCCGTATCAGTGGTGCAAATCCGGCAGAGCTACAGGCTTCCCTACAGCGATACTCGATCAATTCGAGTAATGCTATTCCCCCTCCTCTACAATCACAGGCTCCACC
Source organism: Taphrina deformans (assembly GCA_005281575.1). NCBI lineage: Eukaryota > Fungi > Ascomycota > Taphrinomycetes > Taphrinales > Taphrinaceae > Taphrina > Taphrina deformans. Next base: position 66,392 of record RHGG01000014.1, read on the forward strand.
CGCTGCCGCCGCCGCAAATTCAACAAAGACTGCCACGAACGGCGCCCCTTCAGTCGCAGAGACTGCCGATGACGAGGTCGATCTCGACGCTCGTCTGCAGAAACTGGTCAAGGCTGCTCCCGTCATGTTGTTCATGAAGGGTTCGCCCTCAGCTCCACAGTGCGGATTCTCCCGTACGTTGGTCGGGTTGTTGCGAGAAGAAGGGATACGGTACGGGTTCTTCAATATACTGGCAGACAACGATGTCAGACAAGGACTGAAGGAGTTCAGTGACTGGCCGACGTTCCCACAACTATACGTCGGTGGTGAATTCGTCGGGGGGCTCGATGTCGTGCGTGAGATGATTGAGAATGGAGAAATGACTTCTGTGTTGGAGGAGTCGGGCATCAGGAGCGACTCGACAAAGCAGAACTAGTCATCTCCATTCTGCAGTATGCCTCTTTTGTCACTGTAGACTACTTTCTGTAGGAAATTTAGACTTTTCAGTCGTACTTGTTCGTATTACACCTCCACACGCGTCTTTGATGTCATTTCACAAAGATGTTGTCGTGTAAATTCACTATTTCCAAGCGACGCATCTAGACTATCGTTTCCAAGAATCAATAGAGAGGACAGACATGATTCGCAACAGGGTCCTGCGGGCGACATCGAATCCTGGCGTCATTGCCGACTTTCCGAGCCGTCCTCGCGCTCCTCGACCACTGAAGAATCCACTGCTGCATCCACTGCAACTGTACCGCCTCATCCTGCGGACGCACCGGACGACACTGCCGCCGCACCTGAGGACGATCGGTGACGCCTACGTCAAGTCGGAATTCAAGCTCCACAAGTCGACGGAGAACCCGATCCACATCATCGGGTTCCTCAGCGAGTGGCAGAACTATGCGCAGATGTTGGGCGGCAGGGAGTGGATGGGCAAGGAGATTGACAAGGACGTGATTGATCGGATGAGTGACGAGCAGGTCGGACAGCTGTATGCCCTCATGAAGGCGAGTCGAGAGGACCTCGATGCGCAGGCAGCGGAGGAGACGAGTGCCCTGATTGACAAGATTACGAAAAAGTCGTGACCCTCAAGTTCGATAGTGTAGGGTGGTGGTGTGAGGTGCCCGATTACGAGAATCAATCAAGCTACAGTGGTCTCTGCATCCACAGTCTGTGCAGTGACCCCGACAGACGTCGACGCCGACGACTCATCTTTCGGCTCACGAGTCGCCCTGTTGGCGCCCTCAAAGTGGACTCGCCAGATGCCCAACATCCAGGCAAAGACCGCATGCACCTGCACAAAGATGTCCTCCATCCCAATCAAATCTGCCAGCCCCTTCTCCGCGACCCGTCCCTTTGGCCGCAGGAACGACCGGTCGCGGTCCATGCTCACCGACTCCCCCGTCCCCCGCCGCATCCTCTGTGCGTCCGCCGCCTGTCGGGCCACCGTCTCGCTCCCATCCACAATCTTCTGCGCCAACACCCTGAACCGGTCCGTGATGAAGGTCCAGCTCTGCAGCAACGCCTGTTCTTGGGCCGCGGTACACATCAGCGCGTACTGTCGGCGCCCATTGTGCGTGTTTGCCGACGGTCCCCTCGTGTCCGCCAGCCGGAAGATGTACGCGATCGTGTACCCGATACTCGGGTCCCCAAAGAAGACCGGTCCGTTGCGACCCGGGATCGACTCGCACGAGAGTGCCCTGATGCACGCATTCCGCACCGCCTTGTACCGTTCCTGCGACTGAGGGTGACGCAGGCTGATGTACGACACGTCCCCGTCCCTCGTGCGCAACATTGGCGCGACCCCAGGCGTCGTCAGGTGTGGCGGCAGGTACAGTGAGCAGCTCGCGCACGTCCCTTTCGAAGAAGCTGTCGATGACGACGACGACGGCGGCGGCGGTACTGCAGGGGCATGTAGCGGCGTATCTCCATTGTTTGAAGGAGGAGGAGGTGGATGAGAGGGAGGTGGAGGAGAGAACGGGAGGGTCGTGTTGATGTCGCCAGTCTGTGTGCAAAAGATGTTGACGGGGCCATGTATCTCGCACCAGACGGCGCAGCTCATGATTGTGTTGGACATGATATAAAAAAACAGACTCGAGATGTTGGAAGTGCTAGATAGAGAACGGATGAATCATCACTGTGCCATCGGGGAAGCGAGGGTATCGCAGGATTGTTGTAGAAGAAGTCTGCAGATGAAGAAGGAAGCCAAAGCCGACTCCACACTGATCTACCGCGCCACATCGGCTGCGCTAACCTCCTCGACAATCGTGCAAATACTAGTGATTCGTCCTCTTCATATCCCTCACGTCCGTCTCGAGTATAGTTGCACGCATTGCGACTCGATATCGAGAAAACCCTTCAGAAAACTATCGGCATGAGTCAGATTCCTTCTTCCTTCACTGTTCGGGAACAGATCGCCATCGGTCTGAGCGGAGTACTCTTAGGCTTGCCCTTTGCGGCCTTTTCACTAGACACGCCCGTGTCGCATCTCATGCTGGGCGCCCGGACACGTCCTCAACCACACTCTACAGACCTGGAGAAATCGACGGACGGGGCGACCGTGACTGAGACCATCGACCAGTTCGACCCAGTCAGGGACAACCTCCTCTCCACCACGAGAAAATTATGGGACGCCGAAGGATGGCGCGGATTCGTCAAGGGTCTGCTGCCAGAACTGGTCGCGGGCCTCGTCGAATTTGGCACAACCTTCCTCGTCAGCTCCGTCCTCCTCAGAGTCATCTCCTCCCGACGCGCCGGCCCATGGCGCATCGTCAACGCTGTCGTCGCCGGCGCAGTCAGGAGCTTGATTCTCTGTTACGCCGTCAACCCGGCCGTCATCCTGCGCACCCGGATGAGGTTACAGCGATCCACCCGGTCCACCAAGGAGGAGATCAAGTACCTCGCCCGCCGGGTCGACCCGACCGACCTCTTCCGCGCCGACACGATCGTGCCTGCCTTCCTGCGGTACTCGACCCTGGACGCCGTCCGGGCCATCGCCCTCCTGACAATCCTTCCTGCACCCCTCCTCGATGCATCAGGCACCTCTCTGCCGCCCCAGGGACCCTTGCATTACCGAATGATGAATGACTTCCTCCTGACACAAGGCGTCAATGTCCTCGGTACAGCCCTCGCCTTTCCCTTTATGCGATGTCAGGAACTGGCTGCCGTCTCGCTCAAGCCCCTCGAGGAGCCGTCAGTGCGAATTCACGAGTACCAGGGCTTCGCAGACGAGATTGTCAAGGACTCTGCCTGGAATGGCTTCGTCGCTAGTCTGAACAGGACAGTCCTCACCGCGGCCGCCAACTTGGCCATGGTGCTTCCGCCCTTCTTGCAATTGACTTTGCGACCCGCCGAGACGAGCACATAATTGGTGGATTTCACGGCAAGTATGATTGGTCTAAATGGTGGATCTATGTATATGAAAGGTAAATACTTACAGGTGAAACCAATTGTACATAGACACGGAATTACACGAATCTCTTCTCCTGCAACAAGCGCTCACACCGTGTTCTCTCTCCTAAAAGGCAGGCGATACTTCAGTACATGTTCCACACGTATCTTGAGCTCAGCAAACTTGAATGGCTTTGCGACGACATCTATCATGCCAGCCTCCAAGAATGCTTGTCGCTGTTCCTCTCTTGCATACGCTGAGCAAGCAATAAACGGCGGCTGATGAACGGTATCTTGCAGAGCACGCACTGCAGCAATGGTTTCTATGCCGTTCATGACTGGCATCTCGATATCTGTGACCACGAGATCAATTTTCTTGCCCTCTTTGAAATGCTGCAATGCCTCTAGTCCGTGGTTTCCGACTAGGACATTGTACCCCGCCATTTGTAATTGTCTGACCAGAAGCTTTTGGTTTATGAGATTGTCTTCAATCACAAGTACAGTGTTGGGCGAGTCAGAGGCTAGTTCCTGTTCTTGTTCAGGCTCTCTGATCTGGGTTGCATGAACCGTTGACAAAGGTGAACCAGGTATGGTGGGTGGTGTAGCTGCCTTTCTGGTGCGGCTTGGTGAATTTGATATATAAGAACCATCCGAGCTCGAGCGATTTCGTCTATGACGACCCGCCTCCGGGGCTGGTATAGCATTCGCCAAGTTCTCCATGGTCTGCTGAAGTTCTCTAGCACTGACTTCCTGCGGTGGTGAGTGGGATTCGTGTGAACCACAATTACATTGGGTCTCATTGGTCGATAAGTGTGAAGGCATCTCGAATGTGAAGCAGGAGCCAATGCCAACCTCGGAGGTGACGTGTATGTTGCCGCCCAGTAGAGTCGCCAGTCGCCGCGAGATGAAAAGGCCAAGGCCCGATCCACCATATTCAACATGCGTTCTCGAAGATGCCTGGTAGAATTTGCCAAAGATCCTTTCGATTGCTTCTGGAGACATGCCTTGCGCTGTGTCTCGAACCCTACAATTTAAAAGAAAATCACCTTGGCCTGTTCCAATCTGTTTTGCTTCTAAGTTAACATGGATACGTTTAGTGCCATCCTGCAAGGCGGTAAATTTTACTGCATTCGTCATGAGGTTCAAGACAATTTGTTTATATCGCAATGGATCTGTGACGGCTCTCCTGAAAATCTTTGCAGAGTCGACGTCGATCTCCACAGGGTCACAAGAAATGCCTTTATTGTTCATATCTTGGGTGAGCATGCGCAAGATCGAATTTACGGCGTCGACAAGGTCACATTCTTGCGGGGTTATCGAAAGGCTGCCGTGCTCCAATTTAGATATGTTCCTAGAACGTTAGTCACGTTACCACGAAACGCAGAAGTGATCCTACAAGGCATCATTGACAACACGACTCATGTGGCCGGTACATATATCGATCGTGCCCAAGTCGTTTGTCATTTCCTGGAGTAGATTGGCTCGTTCCGGATCACTTTCATGTAGATGAGCGACGCGTTCGAGGAGGACGTCCACTGTCTGGACAATTGCAGAGATTGGGTTCCGTATCTCGTGCGCTAAGGTGTCGATGTAGTCTAGTTGTCGGGCTAAACGGGTCAGTACAGCTCGTGGGACTGACAGATCTTTTGTCTACACACCTTTCGCACGATCAGCCTCGTCGGCTCTCTCAGCCTCAATTCGTCGTGCAGCCTGTAATCGCTCGTTCTCACGCGCAACGACTAATTCGGCGTCTCTGGCATACATCTGATCGCTGCAATCGTGGACTGCGGTCATCAGAAATGTTATGATCTCCCCATTGTCTCGCAAATCCTGATGGAAGCAGTTGTTGACCGTGATATATGCCGGTTTGCCGTTCGTATGAAGCCTCTTAGTCCTCAGAATATGCTCTGCTTTTTCCCCGCCTGGGCCTGTGTCTGTCAAAGCTGCTCGTGCAGCTGATACATCCTCTGGTAAAATAAAGTCCAACCAGCTCTCGATAGGTACATCCTCAGTGAGTCCAAGAAGAATTCTGAGGCGTTTGTTTCCGAACAACATTTCTTTTGTATTCCAATCCATCACAGTGATACCCACAGGAGAATCGTTGAGCACTGTGAAATATCGTTGCATAGTCTTACGGGTGGCTGTGACCTCATCTAATCGAGCCTGGGAGCGATCAAGCTCTTGGAGGTTTTGAAACACTGTGCCGATCACTTCCTCGATAGTATGGGCATACTCAAGAAAGTACGAATTTAGTGGCCTAACAGGCGTGAAACATAAGAGGATGAAGCCTAAGGGCTTTGTGGCCGGTTTATTGAGCGAGTCAGTCTCATAGATTGGCGATAATTGTCCGTGAGTAGACGGGATGCCGAAATTACGTCGTACAGCGCGCTCATCGAGTCGCTCTGCTTCGAATTGAATTGTACCACGATTTTCGTGGCACCGGCGAGCCAGGTGATCGAAGAGGGCACGGCGTGGAGGATCCCCAGCCTGAACAGGTTTGCTAAAATCTACGGATCGCATATTCGTCGCTGTAGCATCCAGACCAGCATTGACCCAAGTCTCATATTGCACAACATCCTGATTCGATGTGTCCTGACTCGAGGCACGCTCTAAGTAGTCTGGTCTCAAGAGTATCAGGCAGACGGGAAAATCCCTGCCACAATTCTCAAAGACAAGCTGAAGTTTCGTCTTCAAAGCAGCTAAAGTGGACAAATGTTGGGTCGCGTTCAAAAGAGCACGAGTCGTCTTTGACCGTCTCGCAGACATGACTTGCATAGTACTTTCGGTATGACTGCAAAGTAGACCGATCGGAGAGGAATTATCTCCATAGATTGTCGATATGTTACAACTCGTGTAGACCTCTTGAAAGCTGCTACCATCCTTTTCTGAACGCAGATACAATGACTCGGGAGTGGTCACTGGCCGGCCAGTCTTGAGCGCTGTCTGAAGTGCTGGATATGGATTATAAGGAGTGCCTACCATGTGCACAAAAGCTTTGTTGGCTGGCATACCCATCAGATCAGGATGCATGCTCGTTCCAATATGTCTCCAGTAAGCAGCATTGTAGATACAAATCAGATCCTTTCCCCAAAGGATGCACTGAGGTGTATTACTCATGAATACAAGCTGTATGATTGTCTTGAGCGAGTGTGGCCACTTGTCCTTATCGCCGAGCATAGGATCCTTACTAGCCCAATCGGTAGCTTCAAACAGGTCGAAGATTTCCTTGTAGTCTGCCGAACTGTCCTCCCGAGGGAAGAGTGGGCCTACACAACGTTAGCATGGCAGCTCCTTGAGGGTCGTATGGCTGACGAACCGAGCCAGCAATTTGGCCGTGGTGCTTCGTTGCATAATCCTGGTCGCCCATCAATCCCAGGTCCCGGAAGTTTCCAGGTCACCAGCTCGTCTGTCGCATTCTGGCACGAAGGCTGGTGATTGCTATGCAGGGAGCAAGGATACACGGTCATTTATCGGATGCGCTGGTCAGGCCAGTAACAGTCATGCAGGCACTAGCGATCGTGATGGTATGATTCGTCCGGTTCGAAATGTTACCGACTGGCAGACGAGTACCTAGTAGAGACGGGAATGCTGTAGCAGGGGACAGGATGAGCCAAGATGCTATTACAGACGTCTAAGACGAGCGACGCTGCAGCGGCTGCAGCTACAGTAGCTGGGAGGTGGTTGAGCTGTGTCTGGCCAGCCCGATCTCAATCTTCAAGGAAGCGAATTCCCCGATCGGCCAAGCGGGCGAACGAGTTGCTGCAGGAAACCTTCCCAGGTTTGAGCAGATGCGATCTGCAGATCACGCCGGCCTTTTCAGCAGCCCCGAGATGGGAAGCCGCCCGTGCCCTGACCAGCCTCGACTGCTCACCCATCAGTTCAACCAGACTCGCTGCCTCTATCTATACCCACGCAAGACATGTCCAGCCGCCAGTCTCTTCTTGTCATTCCTGGGCAATCAGGTGTCTCAGCTCTATAGCTGGAGCAGGAAAGGATTAGGCCACAGCAAGATACTCTGTGAAAGTCTAGACCCTGCCAGTTCGGCTTGTCCCACATTCAGCTCAACGATTTTCCACAAACAGTGGCATGTCTGATATGCTCGTTGTGCAACGTCTGTAGATGATTGCAGGTGTGCACTAGTTTTATAGACCTTTGCATGTGCTTCTAGTATTGCCCCCCTGTATGGTCCCGCTGTGTTTGGCTATTCAGTCCAGCTCCCGCCCACAGGTACATGTGGCCACATTGGTGGCACCTCGCACGGCAGCGAAAGAGCCCGATTGAGGTGCGGTATTGATGATCTATGCGGGGTTCTCGGGCTGTCTGGCGGCTCGTACACGCACCTGAGCAGGTGTATTGTCTCCCCTGTCTCCAATAGTTGTGCTCATGAGAATTGTTATCAAGCTTGTGCGCTAGTCGCTGGTCAATTGATCACTCCTGCCGTATCTGCAATCAGTCTCCTGTCGAAAACTCGTCAAGAATGGTCAATAGTCTGTTGATCGCAAGATCATTCTCTACCGTGTCGTGTGGTCTGCTCCTTGGTTCCACTGCTTGGGCAGGCTTGGCAGTCATGCCCTCCCTGATCGCCGCTCAAACGACATCACATGCAAAGCTGTCGGTCTTTAATGGTCTGATAGAGAAGGCTGGCATCATCTTGCCACCTGTCTTCCTTGGTACTGTGGCCAGTCTCGGTTATCTCTCATACAGCACGGTCGGCGAGACAAGGACTAGCTACGCAGTGGCTGCAGCGAGTTTGGTACTTGCACTCGGTCTACAAGTCGTCATCGTACCAAAGAATAAGGAGATGCAAAGACAGCTCCAGACAGGCGAAGCGAGCAAGGAGGATGGCACAGAAGGGAGTAGATTGATCGGCGAAATCTTATACTGGAATTGGGGACGAGTTATTCTCAGCGCAGTAGCCTTCGGTGCAGTGCTGTACGCTGCGGAGAACAACCATTCTCTGGAAAGTGTAGGTGCTGCTTTTGAGCAGACTTCGAAACCCATGCTTGCCGCACGTAATCTCGAGTACGGTCTTGAGTAGGGCGCGATCGCATACGAAGTGAGATGTATATGTACAAATTTTGCTTGCTGTCTATCTTGTGCCCTTTTGTGTTATACAGCTCCTCATCTGAGCAAGAGTAATGTATACAGCCTCCTCTGTTCTGATGGTCCGACTACCCTGCTCAGGCGCCACATTGATCCAGCGATCAAATACCTCTTCAGCGTCCTTTCCTTCTATTTCCAGTCCGCTATCGTTGTCTACTGCATACTCCAAACCAGCAACACCACCAAACACTAACAAGAGGTGCTTGAACTTGGGCAGCTCCGGCGTCACTTTCGCAAGGTCTTTTCCTCTCTCTGATGTGCCAAGTGTGAGATCATAACCTTCGGCATGGGGACTCTCGGTAAATACGGACGAGATGGAATCAGCGAGTCTGACCTGATATCCCCAATAATAGCCCATCTTCTCCCTTGGCGTGGCAGGCGATACGACATCCGCCTCAATGAATTCCTTGTTCTTCGAACCCTTTATCTTCTTCATACCCAGCGTCACGCGCACACCCTCCTTGATTTTGCGATTCACGATGACTCTCCTCTTCAGACCACATTCTACCAAGGTCTTGCCTTTCTCGACCATCGTGTCACGATCGGGGTCGCCTGAATTTGTAGGAAGTGTGATTCCCTCTCGATACGGAAAATCATCCTCGATACGCAAGTGATGCGGACAATCAAGTGGGTTCAGCAGTCCTGCAAACCTGAGATCGCGATGCATAGGAAAGATCGCTTTTCGCAGATATTGGGGAGTCTCGAGGTACTGTAATATACGTGCTAGAAAGATGTTTGGTTCAGACGCTCCACCATTGCGCTCGTACCCATTCTTGTCCAATGTAGAGCCCGCTTTACCGGCCTCTTCATCAAAAATGACAATCTCATCGACGTTGAAAATGGCGGCGGCACGGGCAATCTGTCCCGCAAGTGCTGTCTTGAGCTCCAGAGTCTGTGCATTGGCAATGATGCCCCCTGGGACAGCTATGGACACTGTATACTTTCTGCCTCCTGTCGGCTTTGCGAGTGCTGAGGGTTTCGAGGTATCGACATGGACTCGTGCTTTTTTCACGGCAGGCTGCTGTGGACCATCTTCCGATTGTCGTTTTTCCGACATGAGCAGAGAGCCGATTTAATCTCTGAGGGTGGTAGACTTGAGAGTTGTGCCTGGCTGATATTTCTAGTAGTGAATTATTATCTCGAAATATTGATCCCGTCATGGCGTTTGTGGCTTACAAGTGTCAGAGTAGGTCTGTAGCCACGATTGCGACATATATATATGTATATATGTGTGTGTTACATGATAGGAAAATACATAGGCTATGAAGGTTGTGTCTATATATCTATGCTCATGCTCTTGATGTTTACCTCTCGAATATGCACGCATCGCTGTCGTGGAAGGGACTTTTGAACACACATCTTCATCAGTCTCGTTGCATGAAGACCTTTCCGAATGCATCCGGCAGTCCGGACAATCTCAAGTATTCTTCAACTTGTGCAAGATTGCTCCGATTACATCTTTGTCCATGTCGCTCAATATCATCAGTGATCTCTCGCATATCGCAAAACTTTCTGTTTATGATGTTGTCTTCTCTGAATCTCTCACTGATCTTTTTCTGGAATGAAGGTATATCTCCCCAGGAATTCCTCTTGATGTCTGCGAGGTATGCCTGAACATCTCCAGATGCGCCTTCGACACACAAGACCCCTGGCTTTCCTGCTAGAACAAACCCGGTCAACCCATAAGTTGGAGCGACAGACACCATGTCATCACGCTTCCCACGCGTGGACAGGGATGGCAGATAAAACCACACTCTCGTGAGCTCAGTGTCACACTCTGGTGCTAAGGCCGTGGTTTGATCGCTGTACTGTTCATCCAGAAGCAGTCCTGCAGCCGTTTGCAAGTACTCTACCGTCTCAAATATGCCGTCCTCGCCAGGCACTGGCATGCCCGCAACCAATTTCTCAAAAGCCTTACGAGTCAGGCCGCTCGTGCGTTCGAGCGTCAAACGAGCGGCTGGTGGAGCCTCCGTGTTGCGGTTGACGCCTGTTTCATGGACGAGAGGTATTGTAATCATGAGAGACAATAACAAGCTTGTCTTCTGAGAATTTGTACTCGTAACCGCAAGTTTCATCATGACACTGTGCTCCTCGGGTTCCCATACAGGGTGAGCATGTTCTTCTTGATCCAGGTGGCCTCGCAGACTGTCCAGGAGCCGAGCATTGTTCGGGCTTAGCGATATTTCATCCTCACCGGCATACATAGCCAGTAATAGGTCTATGGTATCAAGTTGAGCTTGCAACAAGACTTCAGATAGCGTAGTGACCATTTGGTAAGGACACACAGAAATATGTTTCAAGTGTCTAAGGAATGGCCTTATGGTCGTGATGAATCAGTGCCTTGTACTATTACATCTCAAGTCCTTTCATACTCGGTCTGTACATATAGTCTAGTATCACAATTGCACACAGCATCAGCCTTGAATTGTTGGCTCCTTACGCACGGCTGCCATACTCTCGTGGCTGAGTCAAATAAAAATTGCAGTCATGACAATCAGCAGTCATGTCTAGACACTCAACCTTGAAGATCACGGTTTTGATTGTGTCCCACTTTCATCACTATGGCTCACTTTTCTGCAGCCATGAAAAGAGAAGAGCCAGGAAATCCATGTCTAAGTGGAGGTGAGAGGCGGCTTCGCTACACTGATTTCGTTCAGCTGAAATCACTGGACTTTCCCCGTCCAGCCCACGTGTCACGGGGTAGATATTAAGAGAAAAATTCGTCGCCGGTCGCGCGATGCAGGCTTTCGTTCCATAAAAATGTTGACAACTCAACATAGTCATTAACTCTACATCCATATAACAAGAACGACTAGATAATGAGTCAAAACAACAATGTAAACGGTGTCAGCGATTCGATGGCTGGCATGTCCCTCAACGGCGGTGCCAAGCCTGCCGGTAGCTACGTACCTCCACATGTGCGACGAGGTGAAGCACCAAGGTATGAAATAAAAGACATTTGAGCTGTCATATCTGATCGAAATAGTGCTGGACGACAAGGTGGTGCTGGCGGATGGGGTAACCCAAACGCTCCAGCTTTCGCGCCTCGTCAAGGTCAGGGATCTAGCTGGGATACTCCTCGAAGCTCTGAGTCATCTTTCGCCTCACGAGCACCACGAGGTGGATTTGGTGATGCACCAAGAAGCGGCGGAGGTGGGTACTCTATGGCTGGAGAAGGCTCATGGAAGGACGGAAAACACGTCATTGGACAACCCAATCCTCGTCTCGAACGCGAGCTCTACCCAACGACGAACGAGACTGGTCACCAGCAATCATCAGGAATCAATTTCGAGAAGTACGACGACATTCCTGTCGAAGCCTCAGGCGACAACGTCCCGGAGCCAGTGCTCAAGTTCACCTCGCCTCCTCTCGATGCTCACCTGGTCACTAACATCGAACTGTCTGGCTACAAAGTCCCAACCCCAGTACAGAAGTACTCGATCCCGATCGTCGCTGCTGGTCGTGATCTGATGGCTTGTGCCCAAACTGGATCGGGCAAGACTGGTGGTTTCCTCTTCCCTATTCTCTCACAGGCATTTACTGTCGGACCATCACCTCCCCCTTTGACTGGTGCCCAGTCGGAGGCCATGAGATATGGTCGATCGAGAAAGGCTTATCCTACAGCTTTGATTCTTGCGCCAACTCGAGAATTAGCCATGCAAATTCACGACGAGACCCGAAAGTTCGCCTATAGGTCATGGGTGAAGCCACAGGTTGTCTATGGTGGAGCTGACATCGGATCACAGTTGAGAAACATTGAGCGTGGTTGTGATTTGTTGACGGCAACTCCAGGTAGATTGGTGGATCTGTTGGAGCGAGGGCGTGTGTCACTTGCTGCCATCAAGTTCTTGGTCCTCGACGAGGCCGACAGAATGCTGGACATGGGTTTCGAACCCCAAATTCGCCGCATCGTAGAAGGTGAAGACATGCCAGGTGTCAATGACCGACAGACACTTATGTTTTCTGCCACATTTCCACGAGAAATTCAGATGCTCGCCAGAGACTTCCTCAAAGACTACGTCTTCCTCTCTGTAGGACGAGTTGGTTCCACATCTGAGAACATCACTCAAAAGGTCGAATACGTTGAAGACCCAGACAAGCGATCTGTGCTGCTTGACATCTTGCACACACTTCCTCCAAATGGTTTGACTCTTATCTTCGTCGAGACGAAGCGAATGGCCGATGCTCTATCCGACTTCCTTTTGGCTTCAAACTTCCCAGCTACGTCTATCCACGGTGATCGTACACAGAGAGAGCGAGAGAGAGCTTTGGAGATGTTCCGAACTGCGCGAACTCCTATCATGGTAGCAACTGCTGTTGCAGCTCGAGGTCTTGATATTCCAAATGTCACCATGGTGGTCAACTATGACCTGCCTACCGACATTGATGATTACGTTCACCGTATCGGTCGAACTGGTCGTGCAGGAAACACGGGAAACACTGTTGCCTTCTTCAACCGAGGTAACAGGGGTATTGTCCGAGACATGCTTGATCTCCTCAAGGAAGCCAACCAGGAAGTTCCTCCATTCCTCGAAGCCATCGCTCGAGAAGCTGGATCTTTCGGAGGACGAGGCCGTGGCAGTCGTGGTGGTGGTGGCCGCGGCGGCGGTGGCTCTCGCGATGTCCGTCGAAACCCTGGTTACGGTGCTGCTTCTTCTTCAGGCGGCTACGGTGGAAGCTCTGGTGGTTACGGTGGTGGTTACGGCGGTTCTTCTTACTCTGCCCCACAACAGTCGTACGGCGGTGGCGGCGGTGGTGGCTCAGGATACAACAACAACCTCAGCCAGAACAGCTGGTGGTAAACCAGCAGAGACTACATCATGGCACCGAATTTGTATATATATCACACGGGTGCCATCATATTGCTTATCTTTTCTTTCCTTTCAGCGGTATCCCTAGGGCAAGCAAGCGTTTCTAACGACCATAACGACGAATGATATAGACAACACAAGATACAATAGACCTTCATGTATAACTTCAAGCTTTGGCTCAACGCAAACTGCTGCAACAATGCAAATATAGATAGAGTGATAGATGAAGCAGGTCTTTGCGTTGAATCACGGAGCTTCAAGAACAGAAGACGAAATGCGAGTAAGGCATACAAGGCCTTGTCCTCATTTCCAATTGTCCCCCATGGAGGGCTTCACACATGTATTAGTAGTCAGACGTCGTTACGATAGATCGAATTCAGAAACGTGCTCCTTCTCAATTGCTATGAATTGCGTAAAGTTTGTTCCCCGTGGCTCTACTTTGATATGACATTTGCAGTGTCTCCTCTATGTTACTGATCCCACTTTCTTCGTGTTTCACCACAATGCGTGTCTGATGCGCGTTGTCTGGACGAGTGAGTTGTTCTCATGTAGAATGCTGCCTGCCAAGGTCCCGTGCAGACGGAGCGCATGGGTTTGCTCGGTTCTTCTCACTGCTAGTGTATCATAGCCCGGCCAAGAATCGAGCATTCCTCTGATGTCTTGTGCTCATCGGCACTTCTTTTCTTCGACCTCCCCGGTCAACAGTAGAGACAGATTTTTGCACGTCACGAAGACATTCCGCCCAGTCATTGTCGAATCGTGCGTCGATTCGTACTGTAGAATACTGTGACTTGTTCAGGAATTCTTGATCGGATCGGGTCGATCGGGGGAAAACATTGACACCAGACTCGGCTCGTCATGTCTATCCATCTCGAGAAACAGTTCCGGACAATTGCACCGCTCACGCAACTCTACTCTTGAAAAACTCGACAATCGCAGCCGCGACGACTTTGCCATCGTGGGGCAACCGCGCACGGGAAAGTGCATCGTCACCGTACTCGGCCGGGACGATACCCTTGGCGACTCTATCGTGCACGAGCGTCTCCACGGTCTCGGCATTGAACTCTGGATGGCCCTGGACCGAGAAATATCGTCCTGGTTCGTAGAGCGCCTGGATCGCACAAATGTCATTTGCACCGACGACGTGTGCGTGATGCGGTGCAACAGTCACCATGTCCCGATGCATGTGATGTAGTCGCAGGTCCTTGAGCGTCGGCAACAGTTCACACGCAAACGTCGTCGTCGAAGTGACTGAAATCTCCCATCCCCGGGGATTGCGTGCCACCTGACCGCCCAGGGCGCGAGCAATGAGCTGGTGTCCGAAACAGATGCCCACCAACTTGATGTGTCGGTACGCCATCCTGATAAAGTCAAGCGTATGCAGGATCCATGGTTCGTCGTCGTAACTGTTGAAACGCGAACCCGTGAACAAGACGCCGTCCAAGCCTCTCAATGCTTCAGAGTTCGTCGGCAGCGGCTCGTCCAGATACGCACGAAAGGTCAAGAACTCCAGCGTCTTGGATACCGACTCGTCTACAGAAGACCGAAGTAGTGTTTCGAAATACGTTGTATATGTGCCGAACCTTTCTTGCAGGATCGGCATTGGCACATCACATTCTATGATGGCTATTCTCATGCTTGATTCCTCTCGGCTTAGACTGCCAAAATAACGAAGGCTTTGTCCTTCAACACAACATCATTTTAAGCGCATGTCAACAGATATTAAGCGGCTCGGCTAATGTCGCACTACATGTCCATAAATTACGGATGTCCGAAAATATAATATACTAGTGTTTTTGTATCTTGCTTAAGCGCAACTGTCTACCTTGAACTTTCAAATGTCGGCAACAAACTAGAACTGTCCATAGCCAGTTTGCTGCGGCATCATACCATTGCCATAACCATTCATCATGCCGGATGATTGACCCATCATACCTCCTGCTGTGATCATCAAGGGGTTGTTGATCATTGGGGTGCTCTCTTCTGTTTTCTCGCTCGACTTCTCCTTCTTCTTCCGCTCTTCGTTATCTTGGTACATTTGCTGGAATCGTGTCTGTTGTTCTCGCTGATGGTTGATCATATAGGGCATCGTGTAGTCATTCAGACTATATCGCCACGTAAGCTCCATAACAAGGTCCATGGAAATGAGGTGGTAACAGGTATACAGCATAGCTGCAAACACCTCTTTGTTGCCGACCTCGACGAAGTAGCGAGCCAATTCCTCCACAATATCAGGCTTGTTGCTAATAGCAGAAATTTCGACAGCATCTTTCCATAGGCGATCCTGCTTAGCAAGATCAATAGCGTGTTGCCAGCGCTTCATCTTGCGGTATAGATGAGCAGCAATCCGCCTGAATTCGAGCAGCTCGTGCTTCTCTAATCGTTGAGCGAGATCAAGCGTGTCATATCTGTCAAATCCATCCACAGAGTCTCGAAGGCCTTTGTAGTCTTCTTCCTCGATCAAAAGCTCATTGTATGCACGATTGACCGCCTCGATATTTCTCTCTTGCACGGCTACGAGGTATGACTTTATGAGTGGAATGTTGTCAGATTTTTCGAATAGTCGAACCACTCTGGTGTGATCAATGCGAGGCGTCAGGGTCTGTAGCAGGTCTGTTAAGAGCATGGGCTGCTCCTGCAGGTAGAAATTCAGAGCTTTGTAGTAGATCTCGAGATTGGCAACCTTGACCATAACAGTCTTGAATTCGTTATGGTCCCACGCATCAGCTGCACGTTCCATTATAGTAAGAGCTGCATTGTCGAATTCATCGTAGTGGATGTATAGGAAGACCAGTTCCGGCCACAAGTGAGCGCTCTCACAGGCTCGAATTGTCTTCGGCATTTGGATTCGACCCCAGAAAAGCTTGATGTGCTCCATGACTTTTTCTGGCTTGTATTTTGTGTACAAGATTGCCAATTCGGTGAACATGCCCATATGTGCTCTTTCCAACCCGAGACCTTGCTCCATAAGAGTGATAAGTTCTTCGAAATAGCCGTTCCATTCGTACTGTTTGACTAGTTCAGAGAGTTCCTCGGCATGAACGATGAGATTCAGACCACAAATTTGAGCAAGTCGGAATTCTCGTTTGTCGATACAAACTTGATTCACCTCTTTCCAAACCTTGATACTGTTCGCCTTTCTAGCACAGTCGACTGCATTCTGGTACTCACCAAGGTGTACCAGAGTAGAAGCTAAGCGAGCCCAGTTGGAAATGCTGGTGAACAGAATTTTAGCTGCTTGATATTGCTGTGCATCATAACAGTCGTCACCGGCTTTGTTGACGTCTGCAACATTTGTTCCCTGTAAGAAGTCCTCGAGATCGTGCACCCTTTCCGTTTTGGCGAAAGCGAGCAGCAAACTTGTGTCTACCTCTGGTTCGCGTACAGTCTTTCGTGCCATCTGCAAGTATTTGATAAGATCTTCCGACTTTCCGGATCGATCAGCGATCTCAATCACTTCAGAGTAATTGCTTGGATCCTTGGCTTTAATGTATGACTCGATTGAGTCAGTCACACGCAGACCGTCCAGCTGGGCTTTGGCAAGCCTGCTCCAGACTTCGGGTATATCGACCTTGTCAGCATAGTCACTGGCTCTGTCAATAGAGACGATGTGTTCAACGAGAACATTCACTGCATCACCATGTGCGCCAGTTTTCTGGTAGATGTCAAAGGCTTCCTCGTGCAATCCATTGGCAATGGCAATTCCGGCAATATCCGGAGCATCGTAGTTACTGAGCTTCTGGATGTAATCTCGGACTCGTGACTTATCAGACTTGATCGCTGTCAGTATCAGCAGATTTTGCAAGTTTTGGTTGTCACTGAAGGCGGACTCCTCCAGCAGAATCTTCTCCAATAATTCGATCAATTCAATTGGCATGTCTGCAGCCATGAACGCGCGGACAGCAACAGAAACATCTTCCGGTGAAGACGATTCAGGGACAGCCGTTGAGACAACTTGGTCGACCAACTGGCGTCTACTGTTGTTGTCTGAGGATAGAACAGTAGCCCATAAGTCACCCTCGCGTCTGCTGAGAAGATAACGAGCCTGCTGCTTGAACATTTGATTCTCGTTTGTAATCCGCACGAGATCAAGATCGTTATTGCCTTTCTGATATGCAATAAAAGCCAGGTGAGGATCACGTTTCTCACAGTATTTTCCGACGGTGAGGGAGTCGTACATGTCATTTTCTCGCAAGAATTTCTCAGGGTTGTTGTTGCTGTCGATGTAGATCTTAGCTAGGGCATTGAAAACTTCTGGATCTTGAGTTCCCTGACTCAAGGTCATTTCGAGGAATGGCAAAAGCATCTTCAGTCGGTTTCGTCTTTCGACCTCAGCGACCAATTCACCTACAGGAACTTGTCCAATGACCGACATCAGAAGAGACTTGATGATTGATTCGTCGCAATCAACGTCAAGTAAACCACCGACGACAGCAGGAGCCCTTGAAGAGTTGACCTTTTGAACGTAGATCTCGATAAACTTGAACAGCTGATTTTGGTATAGATAGAGCACAAGATCGTGCACGTAATTGAACCTGTCGCAAACAATAATGAGTGGCAACTGATCGGGTAGCTTCGCCTCCTTGAGGAAGTTCTTAACCTTTTCCGGATTGTAAGCATTGGACTCACGACAAACTCTCTCGACCTCCTTGAGTTGTCCGATGGACGCCGCAGCTTGAATGTACTTGAAAGCTACTTCTGAGTCCTCAGACAAGTTGACCACGGATCCTAAATAGTAATAAAGACCTTCTGGTGTCTTGTACTTCTCGAACAGTTCAATCAACTTGTGCGAGCCAATTAGATCACTGTACTTTGTGGAAATTTGCACAACTATTTGTAGATTCTGTCGAATATTCTGCTTTAGCATTTCATTCAGGCAATCAAGAGATTGCTCAACAGAGAGTCGACCAAAGAATCCTACCAGCCATTCTGGGTTGAGTACTTGTGTATGCACAACTACCCGTTTGATGTCAGCAGGACTCTCGTACAATTCCAAAGCTCTCTGATAGAGACCTGCTTTTTCGCAGAGTGCTGCGATCGAGGGTTTGTCGAAATGACTGAACAAATCATTTCCCAGGATAGCATCTGCCACTTGCGGAGCATTCAGTAGATTCATTTCAAGAAGACGGGTCTGAAGATGTGCTTGATCAGGTCGGTTGTCCTTTAGTGCATCCAACAGGAAGGCGGTGGCTTGCTGTATCATGTTCTGCGACATGAAGACGTCCACCACACGATCGATGTCAACCAGAGAGCCACCCTCGGTATTCGCTAATTGTGTTGCAAACTCAGCTCCCTGCTCAGGGTTGATCCGAACGATATGTTGCAACAAGGCCGCATAATCCGGAGAGTAGCCAGACTGTGCAGCATATGGCACTATCTTGTCAAATTGTCCAGTTTCTGCAAGACAAGCAACGACCTTGCCAGGAACACCAGCCTTTTGGTAGATCTGTAGAGCGAGGTTGAGGTTGGAAGTTCGGACGAGATCTCCTAGTTGCTCGGAGCAAGCCAACTTGTTCTCGCCAAACCATTTCTCCAACAGCTGAATTCGGCCTTGCTGAATGACGGGACGAGACAACTCCATTGTCTCGTATTCGTTCAGAGCGCCTTTGTCGAGCAAGGATCCGAAATACTGCAAGATAGGAGAGAGGCCACCTTGAGGAGCAGGTGCATTTTTGAATCTTTGTATAGTGTCTTGTGTTCGAAGGATTCCCCGCGGAGAGTTGGCAGCCACCTTGGCAGCTTCACTGAGATCACCAGACGCAAAGAGCTGCTGGAATCGCTGAACATATATATCATCTGCACCTGGCAGATCTCCTCTACCAGCGAGCTTAACAGCTAAGGATGAGTCGCTAAGAGTGTTCATTATGTATGGAATGATGTTGTCTTCATTGACAGAAACCGAAAGCACTTGACCTTTTCGATTGATGCTCATGATCCCGGATGTTGCCTCGTGATCAGCTGTCACGAAAACAGTCTCGCCAGAAATCCTGTTCATGTAGATACAGACTCCGGTTTCGAGGTCATAGAGATGAATGAAACCATATTTTGTGACCATGTAAATAATGCCATATCGCTGAGATACCTGAATAGCAACTGGGAAATCGTTAACAGCTTCTGGGGGAAAGAAGACATCAACTTGTTTCTTCTGGAAAATGGGATTGGCTGAGTTGTGGTCGATTTCGACAACATGTAGTTTGGCACCTGTGGCAGTTCGTACCGCAAAAGTGAAGAGCTTCGTCTCTACTGGGTGATTCTCGAGCTTTATGGTGGCAAATGCTGCAGCGTGTCCTTCGATTGGTTGAGATTGTGCTCGATCTGCACTGTACAGCTGCATCGCACCTGCAATCCGTCCATTATCGCTCTTGATTCCAATCAGCACAAACCATTTCTCGTCCGAGTTGATCTTGTATGCGATGATCTGTGTGTCATTCATGTTCAATCCACGATCGAACATCTTCTTTGGCACATCGTCGCCATCCAATGACCAATGATACACACTGTTGGGTGTGACAATTCCAATTGTGTTGTTCGACACCCACGTCCAATATTTGACATCCTCATTCATAACGTGTGACTTGAGTTTCGACTTTGCGTCCAGATTGAATATTTGAAGCTGACGTTGGGCCTTCAGGGCAATAACATTCTGCCTAGGGTGCATGATAGCATGATCGGCTTGTATGTTCCTTCGCATGATGCTGCTCGGATTCTCGACATCGATAACAACCAGTTGGTTTGATTCAGCCTCCCTGATACACACATACTTGTCAGACTGGAGTGTTAAAGTGTTGAAGGTTATTGCAGCTTGCGGTATGTTGTATGGAGCCTGCGTCAGTTGCAGGTGCCTATGTTGTTAATGTCATTCTGTGTGGTGCTCAAAGAGGACAACTCACTCCTGGAACTTGATGGGCAGGGCGGCCATAATGAGTCAACTTTGCTACCTTCGTCTCACGCGTCCGGCCTCGAGTGTATATATGGTCCGTATGATATGCTCTTTGTCGTCACCTCTGGATCTGGTTGGCGGTGGATGTGGACGTGAGTTTAGCTCGGCTATGGTCGGAATTGTCGTATCTCGAGCACGGTTGTCAGGACAATCTATTCCTGATTACAAGCCTTTCAAAATCGAGACTCGAGACCATGTCGCAGCCAGAACTACAGCTAAACTACAAGCGGACGCGACGGGAGTAGCAAAACATTTAATATGCTTAATTCTCCTGTGTGCATGTCACTGCGAGCACAATCATCTCTGCTCGCGTTTTAGGTATACAATGTATTGCAGTACCAGATTGCTAATGTGTATTGCACGAATTCATGTCCTCTGACACAAATGATCGAGCGCATAGAATGTTGTACCTCACAGCACTCATGCGCAACATGAAGAGGCATGTACTACGATCTGTTTAACCTTGACTTGCTTGGGGCACGTTAATGCCCTTTAACGGACGAATTGCTACTATTGAGTCAAGCCAGGCCAAGCCCTTAATCATATTGGCAGACTGTATGATTGCTTGGTTGCAATTCTTGAGCGTAAACAAAAGAACCTGTGGAAGGAACCATCTTTATGCCTTGTAGATACATTTCCCGGTGTCGATCTTAGACGTTCGATGAATTTTTTGCGGTTTTCTAAGCTGTGCTAAGCACTATCGAATACAATCAGCTTGATGTGCCTGTTTGATTAAACTGAATATTGCATGACGACGACGAGAGGATTTTGATGAGCTCGTGTTCGGTATGGATTCGCCACGTATGGCCTTACTCAATTGAATGTACATCTCTATACGGAGAATGCAGCTGGTAACGGGATATCGGTAATGAGCGAATAGTGCTCGCGAACTTCTGAGAGCCACGGTATATAATGTAAGTTTCTTGACCAAAAATGGAGCCGCTCAATTGGCGGACAGTGGACCCTCAACCTCAGCGCTGCACCTGGTTGTGCAAGGCGGACTCCGTCGTGCGGCCTTTTCTTTGCCTAGAGCTCCACCATCCAGGTCAACGCATCTCTTCATTCATGCGTGCTCATGAGGACTCGAACGCTCGCCTGAGCTAATCACGAGGCGTCCCGCTCTGTCTTGCCTATGCAGTCTACCAGACTCGTGCATCACCTCTACACCAAAAGAGCGCTCCAATATGTGGCTGAATGGTGCCTCTATATTGAGCTCACGAGTGAAGAAACCCTCGCTAAGCTCGTAAACACTGGCGCCCAAGAAACAATCACGAGTTTTCGGGAACAAGAATATGGCTGATAATTATTGCATGCAGGCACACAAAATTGCTTGACCATTGGCCCGTCTATAACTGCGATCTGTCAAGTGTGCGCTACTAAGAAGACAATAACATACATACTACAATGCCAGCAAAAAGGAAACAAGCTGAAGTGGCAAAGAGTGCAGAGCCGACAGAGACTACACAGGACGAGTTCACTGCTTTCGAGTCGGGCTCGGATGAAGAGGAGAGCAGTGTTGGAGACGAGACGGAAATGTCGGCAGAGAAGCGCGCAGAGCTGCTCAAAGGTTTCGACTCCGACTCCGAATCGGATGACGAGGCACAAGGAGACGAAGACAACCGCATCATCGAATTATCGAACCTCACACCAACCATCAGCTCTGCTCTTACAAAGAAGAAGAAAGTGGACGAGACTGGTATCTTATATATTGGCCGCATACCACATGGTTTCTACGAAGAAGAAATGACTTCGTATTTTTCGCAGTTTGGCACCATCCTCAACCTGCGCATGTCGAGGTCGAAAAAGACTGGACGATCGAAGCACTATGCATTCATTGAATTCGGTGATCGCGGTGTCGCGGAAATAGTGGCCCAGACAATGCACAACTATTTACTGGCTTCCCACCTGTTGCAGGTCATCTTGCTCACACCAGAGGAGTTCAAAAAGAAGGGCGGTCGTGATCTGTTCAAGGGGTCGGGTAAAAAGTTCAAGGCTGTTCCGTGGGCACAGATTGCCAAGGACAGGGTAGAGTCACCAAAGACACAGGAGCAGTGGCAGGAACTGGAGAAGCGAGAGAAGAAGAGACGCTCGGTGCAGCAACAGAAGCTCAAGGCTGCTGGGATCGATTACGAGTACGAAAGTCCTGCAGCCAAGAAACTCAAGGCTTCGGAAGCTCCGAAAGCAATCAAGTCCAAGAAGGATGCGCCGGCTACCAGAAAGGTCAGTGGTGCGTCTGCACGGAAAGCCAGTGGTTCGAGAAAGGTCAGCGTCAAGTAACTGTATATTGGCGAAGCATATAAAACGATATTTACAGCAATCACTTACTTAGCAGCAGCGATAATGTTTACAATCTGAGAACAATCATCGCGCAGTTGGACATGCTCATAGACGAGTAGTACGTTGTCCTACCCAATTTGTGCCTTGCCACAGTATTTCTTGCAGACTGGGGCTCTCGTCTCAAGCCATCAGTGAGCCTCGACAAGTGGCCTTGCGCACTATTCATACACTTCTCCACTTCAGGTTACTCGTTCCGACGCTCTTGTTCTCACCCCGAGACACGCCCTCGATAGTGCTTACACATCTTTCGTCGTCTTTCCGTCTGAGCTCAATGTGTATTGTCTCGTCATCTTTTGAGTTCGTGCTGACAATCACAAGCTCTGGGCACGGACTTGTGCTGTTGATCAGTTGTGCTGCCCTGAGAACTGGTCGAAGTGTCACTGCACTGGGAGTCCCTTCTAATGAAACGGAACATACTATTAGGCATCGGACCCGGCAGTGAGTGATGGCGAGTGTTGGCCGCAAGGAGCATAGTTGAGTAGGTCATGATTCGCGACTACAATGGGATGATTTGAATCGAACGCCGAGTGATGTTGTCGGTCAATTTGGAGAGTTGGAACAATGTGAGGGACACGTCAATATATACCAGCTGTAGGCAGACGCGCAGCAATAGATCAGGCCATTGGCAGCGGAATTAGAGAACAGGAGGAGACGAGAGTGATTGTTCCGGTGGTGTGATCTGATCAGCTTCTGTTGCCATTCTTCCCCCTCCCGCCAACCACGGGCCCAC
The DNA here is from genome assembly GCA_005281575.1 of Taphrina deformans. Taxonomy (NCBI): domain Eukaryota; kingdom Fungi; phylum Ascomycota; class Taphrinomycetes; order Taphrinales; family Taphrinaceae; genus Taphrina; species Taphrina deformans. Next base: position 89,685 of record RHGG01000014.1, read on the forward strand.
CTTTGGCCACCTCATCCTTCCCCAGCCTCTTGCCTACTGGCCAGCCTACACAGTACCTGAGGCACGCACAACTGCTGCGCGGCCAAGTTCCTCAAATGGCTGCAGCTGTGGAGCCCACATATGATCTTATCAGATCCGCAGCCAGGCACTGATTCTACTCCTTCCACGGCTAGAGTCATCTGAGAACGGTTTGGAAGACTGTGCCCTCCTACCTGCTCCCACGCTATAGCTAGAGTGTCAACAACCACGAAAGTCTGCTCTATAGCATCCGTGTGCTTATTTGTCCCTTCATATCGGCGGGCTTCTGTTGAACAGCACGTGATTTGTACCGCAACATACCCACATACCTCTGCGTGCCCGGCTTTCCCCGAGCTGGCTGTCAAAGTTTGTTGTGGCATCTTAAGAGTGAATATACAGTCTGGCGAGTGGATTTTGTTCCGAGGTGTTGTTCAGTGTCAATCTTCTCCGCCGCGGCGAATGTCGCCATGAATTGCCCTGAAGTTGGCAAACTTGCAGATTTCATACACAACAAACAGAAGTACTTACAGCTTCATTTGCTAATTGAAGAGAGTCTTGGCTACTTTCATGTTGTACAGATTATCTTGCCACAAGTCTTCTGCATCTGTTGAACAAGAATGTGGCTCTCCTGGAATAAGTAGACATCCCACGCCTTTCATTTCCAGCCGTGAATCCATGCCCGTGTGACTCCACAAAGATTTTCGCAGCTCGCGAGTATCAATTCTCAAGATTCACAAGTGACGCAGTTAAACTCATTATTGTAAAGCCTGCAACTCAGGACCCAGCACTACATACAGACATGGCTACGAACGGAGATGCACTTGCAGAATCATGGAATCTTGCTTCAGAAGATTCTCGTATCTTGGGAAACAACCCTCTAATCCCGCCTATGCTGTTGCAAGAGGAGTACCCACAAACATCATCTTCTTTGCGAACTGTCATGCGAGCTCGACGGGAGATTCAAGACGTCTTGAATGGACAGGACGATCGACTTGTTGTAGTGGTTGGACCCTGTTCGTTGCATGACGCAGATCAGGCCTTGGAATATGCGCGATTACTGCTTCCTCTGAGAGAGCAACTCTCAAAGGACCTGTTGATCGTCATGCGAAGTTACCTCGAAAAGCCACGGACCACTGTTGGATGGAAGGGACTGATAAATGATCCTGACATCGACAGCAGTTTCAAAATCAACAAAGGTCTTCGCATATCTCGAAAGCTCTTCGTCGAGCTCACGGAAATGGGTATTCCTTTGGCTAGTGAGATGCTTGATACTATCTCGCCCCAATTCTTGGCTGATCTTCTTTCGCTTGGTGCTATCGGCGCACGCACAACAGAGTCACAGCTCCACCGCGAGTTAGCTTCTGGTCTCAGTTACCCCGTCGGGTTCAAGAATGGTACAGATGGTGGCCTGGGAGTTGCTGTTGATGCCATCGGAGCGGCCGCACACCCTCACACCTTCTTAGGTGTCACCAAACAGGGTCTTGCTGCAATCCAGCAGACTCGTGGTAATGAGGATACCTTCATCATTCTCCGTGGAGGAAAGCACGGCACCAACTTTGACGCCAAGTCGGTAGCCGAAGCATCTGCCGCTATGGAAAAGGCCGGTCTTGACAAGCGCCGTATCATGATCGATTGCTCGCATGCCAACTCCCAAAAGGACCACCGAAACCAGCCAAAGGTATCCCTTGACATCACTTCTCAGCTCAAAAACGCAAGCGACAACATTTTCGGAGTCATGATCGAGAGTCACATTAACGAGGGAACACAGAAAGTACCAAAGGAAGGCAAAGCGGGTCTTCAGCACGGTGTGTCGATCACAGATGCTTGTGTCAATTTCGATACCACAGTCAAGATGCTGGAAGAGCTTGCCGAAGGCGTCCGTGCTAGGAGATCACAAAAGCAAAGATAGGCCGTCAGATCATATGCGGCATTTGTACAAAAGCATGGAAATGGAATAGTCCGCGATAGTGGCATGATATTGACCCTGTTACTTGGTGGCCGTTGCCAAACGTGTATGTTCCTCAATGTTCTTCGACTCCCAAGGATAACAAATCCATTCGTCACCCACCTCGTGACCAGCGTAATACTTGCTCATGTCCATGAGCCCATCAAGCTGCTCCCTCTTCTCTTTGTTCTTGTTATGTACGACAAAGATACCAAATTGGGTAGTGTCCTCCACTCCCTTCTGCTTTGCCTGTTGGGTAGCATCCTTCTTGAGCTCTCTCAAGGCGTAGTGCAATGTAGTCCTGGTGTCGTCCACTTCGTCCACAATAAGAATCCGTTTGCCTACAAGGCTTGCCCCTCCAAGAGTCGAGAAGTCCAACCACTGAATCCTCTGAACTTCTGTGCCTATCTGCTCCTCGACACCTGTGCCAAGATCCTCGTACAGCACCAGTCCTATAGCTTGGATAGGAATGTTCTTTTGACCGTGAACCTTGAGGAAGGTCCTCAGTATCCGTGCGGGAATGAATCCACCGCCTCCGATGGCGATGATGAGATCCGGCCTGAACTCTGCTAGGATCTTGTCACCCGTCACCTGACACAGCGTGTGAATTTGGTCGTATGAGACATAGACCTTCTCGACCTCGGACATCTTGGATCTGTAGATGCAGATTCGAGCCAATCTATTGTCGGTTCAATGTTTGTTGAGCCTTCAGCCGTGCGACGCTGTTCTCACAGACACATGAAAGATGACCTGACACAGCCTGATGCCTGCCGAGTCGTGTGCGGCAGGCTGAAGCAAGCCTTCGAGGTGAGAATCCAGGGAATTTTTGCTGGAAGAACTGCGGGTCATCTTCCACGGTATCTTGGGCGCGACCCGAGCCTCTATTCATTAACGAACAGAGACGTGTTGCACCGGACGGCCGAAGGATATGCAGACCTTTGCTCGCTTAGACCCTTCGTCCAGATTCTCTTCTCCTATTCGGCCCCATGGCACCCTTTCTGAATCCCACACCTCCATTAACACAGTCAGCAGTCATGAGACGCTACATTGTATGAACAAGGACACTGCCATACTATCGAAACACGACATTGCAGGAACACAGAGCTTGTAAATAAAGTCACCGGGTGACAGGCTTATATAAAATTCTTCCCGCTCGACTTCCAAATGCCTCCAGCCGCATCACTAGCCACTTCTCTAAAGCGAGGTGAAGGAGACCCGTTGAATCGACATGACATACAATATGCATTGCTTGAGAAGATCTTTGAGGACGATCATGCAGTTTTCACACCTCGTCCAGGGTCTGTCTATGACACGCCTGGGAACCGCATCACCTTTGGCGATCTGTATGTCGAAGACTTACTGGCGTCAAACAAGTTGTCAAAGACTTTGAAAGACAAGTTCTTGAACGACATGGATGTCACTCGCAAAGTGTGCATGGCCTCGGTGCTAGTCAATACTGGTCGGATAAACACGACCCTGGTCTTCACGCCGACTCAAGCCCGTACCTATAATCCCATACCAGCTATACAGGCCTACGGTACGGGCCACAAGATGCTCCAGGACGCTCCGCGCCTGAAGGGTATTCTGAAGGGCTCCTGTGACAAGGGGCCAGTGGACTGGATCTCCCTTCGCGAAGCACAGCGCGCCAAACTTCCCAAACCTCTGACCAGTCCAATCACGCTCATTTTCCTCCTCACTCATGTGGCCACGGTCATGGACATCCAACACTTTTCAGACCCCAATTTCCTGCCCCACGAACTGCTCAGCGATTATCACTACACGAGCGACAGCAGAGCTCGTGCTTTCTTGTGGCTGATGTACTTCTACATCGAGACAAACGGCACACTGGAGGAGACTGCCTCAAATCCATTCGGTTCCGGACCAGGAAACTTCCGGGTGCCCACGTTGAGCCCTGCCACAGAAGCAGACAGCTTTGCAGAAAACATTGACTTGCCTCGAGAGAAGGAATATTCCACCAGGATGTGCGAGGAACGGAAGCGATACTTGGCGCTCTCCGCACAAAAGGCTTCCGAAACGCCAAGGATGGCAAAGATCACTAATGGCGGAACAGATCAGGGCTCTGCGGCTCGCGCAAGCAGCGTGACCCCGAGCGTGCTCGAAGATTCTGTCCGTCGCTCGTCGCGAAAGATCAAGCGAAAGACATACGACTCTGGTCACGACTCTGAGGAGGCGGGCGCCGCCGAACGGGACGATTACCGCTCACAGAGGGCACAACAGATCCTGCGTCACAAGTTGAGACGGAGCCAGCACCGCTCCAAGAAGGTCAGGAAGAGTCAGAACATCTTTCTGCGGGCACTCAATCTCGAAGCGGAGGACGATCGGTTCGTGTACGACGACAGTGATGGGGAGGAAGCAATGACGCTCGCAAAAGTCATGAGACGGGCCCAACGTCGCACGGACCGGTACACGACCGGAAAGCGACCGGGTGCGGACAAGGAGAGACGCGGCGACGGTGATGCTGGTACGGCGGCGGCGGCCGCGAGGAAGGCCTCGGGAGGATTCAAGATCAAGTTGAAATTTTAGGTTAGGTTTAAATGTAAAGAGAAGAATATCCCCCACGCTTCAAAACGCCCCAGCGCAATCGCTCATGCCAATTTTTCTTTTGGTTGCCCATGCCGTGCGGCCCTGATGGATCGTGCTAACTAATAATGCAATCTTCGGTGATTTTGGTGCCGTAAATGACTCTATCCACATGTTTCTTGACTTTGGCCCAGTCTGCCCTACGTTCCGCGAATTCATAGACATCTTCCGGCCTCAACACGCCGCCGAATCGAGCAATGTCACTGATGACCTGGCCGACTGCCTTGCCGTCTCGTCCGGAAATGATGTAAATATTGCCCAACTCCTTCAACGCCACAAAGTAGGGCGTCACGGAAGGTTGTTTGAGCGAGGTGACGAAGGCGTGGTAGTAGTTCAGGTCACTGATCAGTTTCAGACCTCCTTCGATGGTGAAGGACTGTCTCTTGAAATGCTTGCACAGGCTCCCGAAGAACCGGACACCCACTTCCTGGAAAAAGACGTCCAGCGTGCCTTTGTCTGTACTCCCGCGCAGTAATTCCGTGTGTGTCGTCAGACACTCCACTACGGCCCGGGCAGTAGCTGACTCCCGTAGATCCAGGTGATCGTCCTGACCTAGCACCAACCAAGGCTTGAAGTCTGTCGGTTTCTGGGTGGTGATCAGGATGTAATCAATCTGTTCCATCAGGACGTCGATGCCGCGATTCAGTCCTTCCGCCACCTTTTCGTCAATCATCTGCTCGAATTTCTTCTTTTCCTTAACGGCAGGACTCAGAAAGTCAGATTTGTCGACGATGCCGGAAAGCTCCTGGTTGTAAAAGACATCGACCATCTGTTGCATCAAATCACCTACATGTACCAGTTCCAAAAAGTCGACGAGCGGTTGTACCTGTGCCACCTCCTTGTTATTCCGTGGATTGAAGCTCTTCAAGGAGTTCAGAGCCATGTCAAACCCAACTTGTATGTGCCTCGATCCGAGAGCCTGTAGCATGATGCTAAACATTGTCTCACACTGCTCCCTAGTCTCTTCACCCATGCGACCTGGAAACGACACGAACGATCTAGCTCGGTCGATTGATTCTTTACATGTATGTATCAATTGCAAGGCGACCTCAAGACTGAGCAATCTTTTTATGCGGGCCAAGCCAGACTTCATGATTGCGGCTCGAGCAGCCAATTCTGTGGTTGGCATATCTGCTCGAGAATCGCCTGGCAAGTCGTTGTTACCAGCAATGATTCCAGGCGTTTGGCTCTCATCCGTCGTTGCCAACGGCCGAGCAGGAAATGGCATAACACTTCCCACAACGTTGACAGGCATCAATATGACCTTGGTGAAGGAGGTCAAAAAGTTCTTCTTTGCAACCTCACGGTTGATACCACTGAGAAACAGCTGCTCTGTCTGTAACGATTCATTCTTGATCTGTTTGTCCCAATTCGTGACCTCACGGACGACGTGATCTCTCAGAACAGCTATTTCCTCTTCTAGATAGTAGCTGACATGCTCTTCATAAATCCTCTGTAAGAGCTGAAGGAGATAGTGATCGGGTTGCTTAACCTTTTCTGCCTTCTTCATGACGCCGTTCACAATCTCGACCTCACTAGTCCGTCTATCTGATGCTTCAGGACTCAATTCCAAGATCAATTTAAACAAGTGCTGATACGATCCGGTGAGAGCCAAGAGGTATGCTTGTGTACTTTGTTGCTGAGCATAGTCTATCAACTTGTTCACGTAGTCTGTGAGCAACAAAGAGAAAACTCGCTCGACAAAGACTTGCCAAGCTTGAGTAGCCTGGTGAAACACCCTGTCTATCAGATCCCGTTGTGAGACAAGCTCGAGAGCGAGACCGGCTGTCATGTGGCTCATCGGAGCTAAATTAATAGAGCTATCGTCCGAGAAAGAGTCAAAGCATTCGAAGGGGTTTGCAGGACTGTTTGCAAACAGTATGTTTTTGTGACTGAATGCATAGACACATGCTTTTTCGTCCTCGAGCAGACCGAGCACTCCAGAGTATCGCTTCATCGACTCTTCATCACGATTGTCGTATGCAATCTCGAATTCCCGGATAGCTGCACCCTTAAAGAGTTCCATCATGGCCATGACTTTCGAGTTCTTGTTTGCCCAATCATCCACGGCTCGGGCTTGACCAAATTGCTGCAATTGTTTCAACATCTGCGCTTGTTCCTCAGGAAGCCGGAAGCGTCGAAACAATATCGGATCGCCTGGTTTGGCAGCTGTGGCTACGTCTTCATACAATGGATACAGGGCGATCCAGAGCTTTGCAAACTCAACCCTAGCACGGCCTCTAATGCTTCGAACACTAGCCAGAGCATTCAAAATACCCTCATCAGCTCCATTACTCGTGAACTTTTCTCGCTTTGGGGTAAAGTTCAGCAAGTCAGCATCAAGATTGCCAATAGGTTTTGCCTTGTCATCTACGCGGGCCTCTGCCAATGCGGCCACCTCCGGAGCTTCTTTCGTCTTGATAGGTTTCTTGCCATTGATCTTTTGTTGTCTGCGAAAGAGCTCGTCTTCGTGGTGCTGCCGAGCAGCCTCATCAGACCAGCAGCCGATCGATTTGAGCTTCGCTATCCAGCGTCGATCATCGTACACCAAATCCTTGAACAACAGACATACCTGAGCGGCACACAATAGATCCGGTACTGGCAAATAGTCAAGTATCGCTGCGATCAGGTCTGCCGGCAGCTCGACTCTGGCTTTCGCTAGCATGTCCCCTTTTCCTGTCAGGGGAGTCCGGCCATTCGGATGGATTTTATGATAGGAGTGGATTGCGATGCGCTATCGAGAAGTCTGTAGCGAATTGAGTACGACCCATGCAGAAACCGAAAGTTCTGCGACTTGACAGCGCCTGGTGTCTGTAGCAAGCGCAACAGAGTGCAGCAGTTGAAGGAAGAGCCTGTCGAAGAGGACAAGGGGACAGTCAACAGTGTCTTCTGTGCAGTTGCTGGAGGTGGAGCGAATCTCGAGGTTGGACGCTGTAACCCAGCCACAGTTCATAAGACGCGGGAGTGGCTTCAGCCCGGGGAAAATGCTCAGCCGCTGAAGTCGTTTCCACTCGCACGTCGCATTCCCCAAGTTGAAATGCCATCCATCCATGGATTCACTCACTCACTCATCCATCCACCTACCTACCCACCATTTCTCCATCTTTCCCCATTCGTCAGTAGACTAATCCATTCTTTCTACCGGTTGGGAGCTGACTCTGGTTCGAAATTCCAGACATCTTTATATAAAAGGCCGAGGTCAATCGTTTCTTCTATCCTTTCGTTGTTCTTGGCTCCCGGGAAGACCTTTACGTCCATTCAACACCTCTTCAGCAACAGAGAGCTTGGCCATTCGATCTCGGTTTGATCTGTGTATATGCATGTGTTGCGATCAGTTCTTGTAGCTTGCGTACTGGCTCTCGCACATGCAGCATCTTTCCAGTTGCAACATAGCGTTGGCGATGACGCCTCGAATTTAGCGAATTTCGAGCTTGAGCCGACAATTGGCGTCAATACCAACGTGACTGTATTGACAACTAAGACGCCAAAGCATCACTGTGAGCATATTCACCAATCAAAGGATCCGTGCAAGTATGCCAGGAAGTACTGTAGTCCGGAGAGTGCAGGCATGGTGGACTACATTGCTTGGTATTATTGCGACATGAAAGACGCACAACCTGTCGCATTCACAGTCATAGTGCTCTGGACTGCCTTGTTGTTCAGCACAATCGGAATTGCTTCAAGTGACTTTTTTTGTCCCAACCTGGCGACAATTGCAAACAGTTTGGGCATGTCACAAAGTGTGGCTGGCGCAACCTTCCTTGCGTTTGGTAACGGCTCACCAGATGTGTTTAGTACATTTGCGGCATTCAAGGCCCATAGTGGAAGTCTTGCCATTGGCGAATTGTTGGGTGCGGCTGCCTTCATTACCTCAGTAGTTGCTGGTGCCATGGCCATCATCGCTCCTTTCAAGGTAGCGCGCCGTCCATTCTTGAGGGACGCTGGCTTCTTCCTTGTCGCTGTCATCATGACCATGGTCCTGTTGGCGGATGGCAAATTACGATTGTGGGAATCGATTCTGATGATTGTCTTCTATGTACTTTATGTTGCTTACGTCTTGATCGGGACTTTCTTCAATAGTAAAAGCAACAAGAAGAAGATTATAGATTCTCGCATACGATCACAATATGCCGCGCCCGGGCAGGCTTCAAGTAATGTTGATCACGATGACCTAGACGAAGAATCGAATCGCCTATTGGCGGAAGATGAGCAAGATATTGCAAATATCGAGGGCTCGGATAGTGATGATGACTCTGTTGAGCACGACTTTCAGGATCTCAACTCAAGTATGAGCATAACCGGCAGGCCGATGCACACTTCTAAGAATTCGGTACGACCATCTTTACTAGGCGCTCTCGAATTTCGAGAACTAGTCACTGGACTGGCAGAAGACGGAAGCATATCACCTACAGCTCTGAAGACAATCAAGAATCGCCCAAGAAGTCACAGCTCTGCTGTACAAGCAGTCGGAGGTGCGAAGAGACCTGTAAGCACGACTAATCGTACTTACTCAGCCAAAGCTCTTCGCCAAGATTTGTCTGAGAATGCCTTTCTTCATCAGCACAACCATATCCATAAGCGAGCTCACACAGCAGATAATACTGATCGTGTTGTCACGTCACAGAACAGGCCGATCATCATGAGTTCACGTTCGAACTCGTCCTCGAGATCTGACGTACGCCTGAATACGGATGAAATCGCTTCCAACTCTCTTCGAGCTCAGAATCCAATAGAACTCCTGTCACCCAACGTAATTGCCGAGAGCGGAGAGACCATGCGAACAAACAATGTGCCATCGATAACCATAAACAGTGCGGCACTCGAGACCGACCAATTCGCTAAGCCGTGGAGCAGTGGTTCGGACGAGGGCTCAACCAAGGCTCCTTCTTATGAAGCCACGACCAATGCTCAGACTGCACAACGCATAAATACGGATGCCGCCCCAGGAAGCAGCAATGGCAACGAGGAAGGTCTGGACGATGGCCCTTGGGTCCCTTCATGGTGGCCGGAGCGCTTCTTGCCCAACCCAGCAAATCTCAAAAATCTTCTTTTTCCGACTCTGCTCGATTTCCAGCAGCAGTCCTATACACAAAGACTTTTATCCATTTTGGCCACGCCGTCCGTTTTTGTGCTTACAATCACCCTTCCGGTGGTCAACCCGCCGATTAACGAGGTCGAGGCTGTGCATAATCAGGAGGGCGATGATCTCGAGGCGACGATTGCCAAAGATGATGCAGAACGATACACTGCTCATCGTGGGTGGAATAGATGGCTCACATGCCTGCAGTGTCTGCTGACGCCCGGACTCGTGGCGTACATTTTCTTTTCGGGCGAGCCATTACTCCTTCCTATGCTAGGAGCCTTGATTTTCAGTTTGGCAATGTTGGCGCTCGTGCTTCTCGTCACCAGATCCGACAAGCGGCCGAGGTTTCACAGCTGGTTCTGTTTTTTAGGATTCACAATCTCGGTCTGCTGGATATCCACCATTGCCAACGAAGTTGTCGGCACTCTACAAGCCTTTGGGACGATTCTAGGACTATCCGACGCAATTCTAGGACTGACAGTCTTCGCGGTAGGCAATTCACTAGGAGATTTTGTGGCGGACGTCACAGTGGCACGCATGGGCTTCAGTCAAATGGCAATTTCCGGAGTGTTCGGTGGCCCCATGCTCAATATCCTCATTGGAATTGGTATTTCGGGGATCTACATCAATATTTCGAAACATCACGTCTACAACACCGAAATATCTCCGACATTGATTGTGAGCGGAGCGAGTTTGCTCACGACCCTCATCATTCTGTTGATTGCGGTCCCTGCGAATGGCTATGTCATGACTCGTAAGCTGGGAGTCGCGTTGTGTTGCATTTTCCTCGTCGGCATGATCACGTCTGTCCTGGTCGAAATCTACATGCAGAGCTGAGCTCGAGCCTCGGTCCCGGCAAAGAGTGAAGCGGGACAAGACTACTTTCAAGGGCACTGTACAATAGTCATGTTTCAGCGTGCGCCTGGCACAATTTGCGAAACTTGCTCGCCACATGAATCTTTTGCATCTAGTACCACTACAACCATTGGATATTCACGACCTGCACGACAGAGGCATTGTAATATATGAGTCTTTATGAGTAGATATACTTTCGTCACCTACCAGCTCCAACTCATTCTCCCATGTAAGTGACTGCTGTCCCCCAACAACAATGGCTCACAGGAACGGGGCACAGGCGGTCGCGGCACCAGCGACAGTGAATTGCAAGACGTCCAGATCCTCCAACACATCACTCGCGTCGTCACCGACACTGCTCTTGAGTACTCTACCAGTGACCACCTGCATGGCCTTGGTCGCCGCGACAAACCTGCCAAACGACTGTTTCTGGAGGGCCGTGAGGGTGTCGTTCTCAGTCACGTCCAGTGGTGCCGCATCCAGTGCCGTGAACGTCGCGAGGGCCGGCTGCACCGACCTTGTGAACGGGGCATGGGTGTCGGCGTAACCCCGCATCGACGTCCTCGAGTCCGTGAACGTGGCTGCCGTGGTCTGCATTCCCTTTGCGCTACATGGTCGTCAGTCTCCCTGACCCGACTTGACCGACCCAAGGGGTAGAACTTACCATGCGGCGTTGATGCCTGATGATTGAGCCCATACCGATGCCAAAGTCAGACAAATCGTCAAGAAGACGTCGAGTTGCATGATTTGTATTGGTATCACGATGGACCAGGTGGCATACGCATCTTTTTATTGTATGCCTCTTCTCCACAGAAAAAAACATGAAACTGTATCGGAGTGGTACATCTTGTGCTGTACCTCTGTCGGAGATCTTGGTTGTGAAACATGGATAAGAGTGTATGAGTGAGAATTATTATGTATGTGAATACTACAAGCGCGCAGGCACGAACGGTATGTCCTCAATGAGACTTAGAAAGTCACTTGCACATCTCATCTGTGGTACTCTCATGCTGTCCAAGACCACAGAACCAAGTGAGTCCTGGTCGTGAGTCGACATGCTGCCAGCAACAAATCGAGCCACGATTCTGTGCATGCTTTTGTCTCGTGGCACACGGTGCCCTTCCTGATGCGTCTGAGTTATGATGCTGGAGCAGTTCGCGGCAAGCGCGATCGACCAACGATTGGGTATGATCTTGTCACCAAGGCAATAGTAGAGTAATACCGGGGTGCGTATGTCCCTGTAGAGCGGAGCGAAGCGAAAGGTAGACACCTTGCATCCGGAGTACAAAATTGCAAACTTCATGGGTGGATGATCGATGAGCGGTAAACCACATTCTACTGACAAGGAAGATGGATCTTCTAGCAGCGATGCAAGAGCGATGCCGTATGCCGCCCCCTGGCTGAAGCCAATTAAACCATCGAACGGTCCTTCGGTTTCCAAAATCGTCTTGAGATATGCCAGCGCTGCTGGTAATCCTGAGAATTGTCGTTGCCAGTCCAGGTAATTATAGTTCCATGCAAAACTTTTCGTGTCCCTGAGCTTGCTCGGAATGGTCACGAAGTCCCTCGAATTGTCTGTAGAAAGAGTAATGTGTGCTGTTGGGTAGTGGAAAGTGGCTGGGGTGATTTCATTGATTGTGTTGACGACATCAGTTGTCCATTGTCGCAGGGTCAATCCAGATTGCCCGTAGCCATGAAGACAGAGTATTTTGACCATACTTGAAGATCTGCTTGAGTCTTATTGTGAAGAGAATGTGTGTGGTGGTGTGTCCTGAAGAGACCATAGGTACACACTTCACGGGGAGCTTATATACCTTGACTTGCCACACGTCTGAAACTGTCGAGCCTGATGAGGCAGACCTTTACAAAGAGATATCAGAACGTATGTGGTAGTCTTGGATGCGGTATCGAACGTCAATCCTTTGTCGAATTGTGTTCAGATAGTCTCGCCCGAATAGGCCGACAACGAACCTTATGTCTCAGCAGCATGACTTCCATAACCTATGTGCTGATTTGCTCATCCTATGCTCAAGTCATTAGATGGAAGAGTCAGCGATGGTAGCTGGTGCTTGTAGAACTTGACTGAGCTTCTATCGCCGTAATTAGCGGCCTTCCAGAGGATTGCAGCACAATCATGGCTGCACAACAGTGAGAACGAAGACCAGGTGATCACAAGAGCGAGACTGATCGTGATCAGACGATCAGAAGTAGGGTGATCTGTTTCTGGAAGCCACGTGATATCGACTGACCGAAAGAGGCATAAGAAGCCGCGTTCATTTCGTTCCGTGGCCGAGGGAAAGCTGGGTGCGCGACCAGAAGAGGGAAAGCGGTGGGAGGAGGGAAGGGCGGACTACTGGCGCGATCCATCGGCCCCCCAGTCGATCAGAGGGAAAAGCTGGGTAGCGCAGCCATGCTTCGGCGCACGAAATCCATTGTTGCCGACGGCTGCACCCACACTTTCGTTGTGCCGGTCGAGGTTGTCATCTGATGATCTTATCCGTCCATCGTCGCCCTTCATTCCAACAACACTGGTCCTCTTTGGAGAACGAGAATTCAGCAGTATCGTGTTTTGTCGCATAGGCGATGAGTCCCTACCAGGACTCGCTCCTCTTTCTCTCGAACGCCGACAGAGGTACCCTTTCCTTTGATTTATTGTGAAATTTGCTAACATGTGATGACAGTATCAGTAAAGTCGGTATCCATATCCGGAGGTGAAAATGCGAGCGCGATAACCATCCTGCAGAAGAAGGCTGGCAAGGACATCAAATACCATGTTCAAAGAGACGACGAAGGTCTGGTCGAGTATGTTCAGGTATCGTGGATCCATTCTTGAGCACGACACGATCTAATCTCGGCAGGATCCAGAGTCACAAGGACTACCCATACACTTACTGAAGGTCGAGAACGAGCCCGATCTACACTTTACATTCACATTCGTTTTAAAACAGAGCTCTCTCTCGGGCGTCACATTCGTTACAGGAACCAATCTTTCTGCGATCGAGCGTCTAATCACCTCTGGCTATAATGCAGACTCAAATATACAGAAGAACAAGAACGTAAAAGTCCTAGGGGACTACAGGTCTGATACTGGTGACCTTGAGATACAATACACCTGGAAGTGGGCTCCTTCAGATTCATCTATCGTTCCTGGTATGCTTGGAGGATGGAAATCTGTCTGCTCTTTTTCTGAGTTTATCAAGGCAGAGAACAGGTTCTCCACGCTTGCAGCATTCTCTTTCTGGATTCATGACGTCCCTCGAGATGACCTTGGCTCACTGCCCATACCCACCCGTCCGTCAAGATTGCAGCTTCCATCCTTTTCATCTACAGCGGGCAGCCCGGCAATGCGAGCAGAATCCCCGGAGCTAATGACGCCCCTCGAATCTGAGCATCCCACGTTCTTTGGTAACATGGCGAATCTCTCAATTGGAAATCCAGCGTCTCCCCTCAATGCTGCACCGCCCACCACAACCTCTGTGATTTCTAATGATGCTCAGTTACCAGAGGGCAACCTCGAAGACGGACCTGTCTTCAGAGCGACATTGAATGAGCTCGAGGGCAAGACAGCTGCGTTCCGGTTCCGGGTCAAAAAGGTGATGAAGCGTGCAGCGGAGTTAAAGGAGATTTATCGTGAATGGCGAAGAGCTAATATACGATTGACTGAATCCATACAAGCAATTGCATCAGAAAAAGCCTCACTCAAACCGGTAATGGACACTTATATTAATGTCGCATTCCGCAAACTCTCCGAATTCCGTGATTATGATGATACAATTTTAGGATCGGAAATTATCGAACCACTGAGACGCATCTATGACCACGACATCAAGGCAGCCGAAGGCAAGAAGCGCGAATTCGAGGACGAGTCGCGCGATTATTATGCTTTCTTGGGTCGATATCTCTCAAAGAAGAATGACGCAAGCCAAAAGAAGCTCATGGAGAAAGATTCAAAGTATACGACAAAGAAGAAGAATTTTGAGTTGAAACGCTTCGATTACTACTGCTACGTGCAGGACCTCCACGGAGGTCGCAAAGAGCAAGATGTCTTGCGACAGATGACTATTTATGCTGAGAAGCAGAGCGACTGTTTGCTGCAGACTGCAGAAGTCATACGGGAATTGAAGCCGAGCTTGGAAGCTCTTTCACAAGGAGTAGAGAATGCTCGCAACGAATTAAAGCTCGTCCGTACCGAAAGAGAGGTTCAAAGACGAAATATAGAGAAGACCGCAAACTCAAAGACGGATACCGATACTCAACAGGGACTCACTCTCGAGCGGTCTGTGTCACATGTGCATTCTGCACAAGGCTCACAAACGGCGGATGAGCGCACTCGAGAGCCCAGTGCATTGGGCAGTGCATTTAGTCCGAAACTTGGTGCCACAGACTATGGACTCTCACCAGAGAAACAGCCTTTGGAACAGCCACTCGCCGAGACACAACGCAAAAAGGAAGGCATACTTTGGGCACTAAACAAACCTGGAAGTCATGTTGACCCTTCTGTGGGTGTACAAAAACTCAATTGGCATAAGTTCTGGGTTACTCTCGGTAACGGCCAAATTACGGAGTACCGAGACTGGAAAGAGGGCGTAAAACACAGCGGAGAACCTATCGACCTACGCTTAGCCACTGTCCGCATCGCTCGCAACACCGATCGTCGCTTTTGTTTCGAGGTGATTACACCCCAGCTGAAAAGAGTATATCAAACAACGAGTGAAGAAGAATTGGATAGTTGGATCAAGCATATCGTCTCCGCTATCGAGGGCATCTTGGATGGCTCGGGTTCTCGCAGGTCCGATGCGAATCGCCAACAACATAACAACCAAGTGAAGCAGTCCGGGGGTAATGCTCAGGCCATTTTCTTCGGCGGACTCCACTCTAGGACAAGATTGAGTATCGCAAGAGAATTGACCGCAAACAACAACGCGAACACTGCTTCTCCGGCACATGAGGACGCTCGTCGTATATTGAATCTCGTCAGGGATGCAGACCCAGCCTTCAACTCGTCTTGTGCAGACTGTGGTGGAAGTAACAAAGTCGAATGGTGCAGTATCAATCTTGGAGTCATTCTTTGCATCGAATGCTCAGGCATACACCGAGGTCTGGGCAGCCACATTACCAAGGTTCGCAGTCTCACGTTAGATACGAACAGCTTCAACCCAGACCTGGTGGACCTTCTCTGTCGGATTGGGAACAGGGTCAGTAACAGCATTTATGAAGCCACTCTTAGTAGGTACGATGCATCGATGAAGCCAACCGACAGATCTACGCACGAATCGAAACTGCGATACATAACAGCCAAATATGTGGATCGCACCTTTGTTGACTATCCCTCTATTTCGCCAAACGATGTGCTCTTGGGGAGTCTTTCGACCAACAACGTTGCTGCTGCATACAGTGCTCTGGCTTCTCGTGCCGATCCAAACATGGTAGATGAGAAGACTGCATTGCCAGCTGTAATCTTATCGTTGTTGACAACCTCGCCTCCATCTTCACCATCAAAAGAGGTCAAGTCAGGAGAGTGGCGGGATGAATCGAACAATACATTTCCTTTGACTGAGCTACTTCTACACAATGGCGGGGAGTTGACTGCACAAGTCAATGACTCGGATGTCCAAAGACGAATGTCTATCAATGCTAAGAACTATGTGAACAGCAAACTGAATCGTGGCTTGACTTCTCCTAGTGGAACATCACAGCACTACGATACACTTTCTAACTCTCCTGGAGGTCCACGACCGAGTCAGCCAGCTCTGAACAGAACTGCGAGTAATGGTAATTCACTGGTTAGCGGTCTGCAGAAGAGGATTAGCTCAGGCGGGTTCAGTCGGAGAACATGAGGTTGTCCAATATTTTACAATATGTGTTTTAAGCGACTGCGTAGTGATATATCGAAATATTAATTATACGAAGGATGATATTGCGAAGTGTGCTCTCCTAATGCGCTTTTTGATGTCCTCGCTTGCCATTCTTTTGTAGGGGCGGAATACGACGTATTCAGTAGTAGCCTGACTGGTGAGCATTGCACTCCATTGCACGGACAGCAAATCAGCCACAAAGATCCTGGACCGGCGTTGCTCGGGGCTCTCTTCTTGCCGCCCGAACACGAGCCCAGCGCGACCCAGTCGTGATAATCTCAATTGTTGTCTACATCAGCATCATATCAATACAGACAAAGAGCAGCACCAGCAGACAAATACACATACATCATGGATAAGTTGAAGGTATTTGACTGCAGCCTTTGAGCGTGGTATAGTAGGCTCACATGAGTAGGCAAAGATTGATGCTCTCAGACTGGAGTCAGAGACTGCCAACAGCAAGCACGACGAAGCACAAGCACGCGTCAAGCAACTCGAACAGGAAGCGACACAACGTGAACAGGAGCTGAGCTCTCTCACGCACAAGAACCAGGTGCTGGAATCTGAGGTTGAGAAATTGGAGACACAGGTAAAGGAATTGAAGAGCGCAGCAGACGATGAGTCTGGTCACCGAGTAAGTGTATCCATGGTGTCCTGCAAGTGTTGAACTCCTTCAACCACGGAACGACAGGTTTGCATGAGATTCTTTGGGGCTGACTTGTTGTAGAACACAAACGAGGGACTCTCACGAAAGGTGCAGCTTCTGGAAGAAGAATTGGAGGCTAACGACGCTAAGCTAAGAGAGACTACGGAGCAGTAAGGTCCCTTGTGTATCAGATACATGGTCCACTGACACGATAGGTTGCGTCAGGTCGACGTCAAGTCGGAGCACTTTGAGAGACGTGTGGCCGGACTCGAGACGGAAAGGGACGCCATCGAGAAGAAGTATGAGGCCATTGTTGAGCAACACGCTGCCACGAAGACCGAGCTCGAGGAGATGCACAAGCAGCTCGAGGATTTGTGAGCGGGTGTGCCTGTCAAGTTTGGCACAGTGGAGACGGATAGTCTCTTCGCTATAGCCATCAATGATCATGACTTCTTTACGGACTTGCCTTGACCTTGTGCTGTTGCGGTAGAGACAGATTGGCCAATCTGTCTCTACCAGCAGTACTGAGTGAAGGTCATGCCTCTCAGCCTTGATTGCACTGACTGTTCTACCTTTGCCCAAACTCTCACATGAGCAACTTTTGGCTCAATATGCCAGGTGACCAGTCCAGGTATGCCTATGATCAGTGAACAAGCACACCACACAATCCAAGGTAATTCTTGATTCTGTGAGTCACTGCCTGGAGACAGACGAAATACGAGGAGGAACAGATGAATGGAAGAGTGATGGTAAAGATTAATAGATTTCTTTCCTTTTCATAAATTACATATTTTCTGCCACGCTATACAATGGGACGATGCACGGGCCCTATGCCACACAGAGACCACTCCCTCTCGGGGTAAAATCAACAACTACAGTCGACAATCTCGATGATGGCCGGGCCGGCGAGGATGTTGTCGTCGTTGGACAGGGAGGCGGAGGAGGTGAGGACGACGTAGGTCTGGCCGGCAATGGTGCCGGGAATGTTGGCGGAGACCACGTTGCCGGCGGAGACGTAGGCCTTGACCGAGATGTCCTGGAGTCCGTTCAGGAAGTGGAGGTAGTAGGCCGTGTTGGCGGCGAGGGGGCTGGCCGACTTGAAGGAGAGGTAGTCGCCGGTGATGTCGGCGTTGGTGGAGACGCCCGTCGTGGTGAGGGTGAGGCTCGGGAAGGCCTTTACCGGCAGGGCGGCGTTGGTCGCGGGGCAGGAGACGATGAAGGGCGCCGCGAGGGAGTAGACCTCGTTGAAGTCGAGGGGGGTGTCGAACGGCGTCGCGAAGGGCGAGAGGGCGAGTGCGTCCCGGAGGAAGGCCGAGTGTCGTGCCTCGACGGTGAGGATCGAGCCGGCGGCGGTGAGGTAGGCCGGGTTCGTGATGTTGGCTGCCGCGCCGAGGTAGGCCGACACTCCGACACCCTCGAGCACCGAGGCGAGGGAGACAAAGGACTTGACGTCGGTGTATGGGAAGTTGTAGACACACTCCGAGACGGCCGAGGCACCGGCTGCGAGCAGGGCGGTGGTGAGGAAGTTGACGTGGGTCGTCTCGTCCTTGGAGATCTCCTTCAGATTCTTGTAGAAGGACGCATCGTACCCGGCGGCGGCAAACTGAGCCTGGGTAAAGTTGGCCAGACCCTGTCGGTAAAAGGTGTCCTCGAGGTGCTCCAGAGTGAGGGCGTAGTTGAGGATGACGGCATCAATGTTGGGCGTCTGCCTCTTCTCGACAGCGGCGGCCGAGACGGCGGTGATGCCGGCAACGATGGAGAACAATGCACCAGTCTTCATTATGTGATTAGAGAGTAGTGTCGAAGGGGATCTGAGAGGCCCGAAAGAGTGTGGGTAAAGAGAGAATGTGAGTGAGTGATTGAGCGCTTGATGGAAGGAAGAGGCCAAGCCAAGGACGGGGGAATTCATCCCTTATAAGGCACCCTAGTCATGCTTGTTGATGCGGCCAGCGTCAAGAGGACGATTCACATTCCAGAGCATACATTTAAGCATTCCTGACCCCCCAAGCCATTGCCTTTCCAACGTCTGGGATGCACCCTGTCCATCCACTCAACAAGCCAACGGATGGGCAACGCAGGGGAAGTGAAATGCTCCGAACAAAGAGATGGGCAAGGTCAGCCTGTCGCACAAGCAGCATGGCAATAGGTGGATGCGATGGAATGGAACGGGGTGGGAGAGAGGGGGTCAACCAGAGGGAGAGCAAAGAAGAAAAACCAGGAAAACAAAAAGTGAGCGCGACGCCGGGATCAAAATAGAGGCGCAACTTCTTTCCGTCTCCTTGCTGGAGGGGAAGGGAAAAGATGCTTTCCGCTTCCATTTGGGCCGCTTCCCTGACTCCTGTTCCCCCCTCGGTGGTCCTTGCAAAGGGCAGACCCATTGTTGCCCTGCCCTGCCCTGCCCAAGAATGTGAAGTGATCCCTCCATTGTCCTCTCGCGTGGTTCAGCCCTGC
The DNA here is from genome assembly GCA_005281575.1 of Taphrina deformans. Classification (NCBI taxonomy): domain Eukaryota; kingdom Fungi; phylum Ascomycota; class Taphrinomycetes; order Taphrinales; family Taphrinaceae; genus Taphrina; species Taphrina deformans. The sequence goes on from RHGG01000014.1 coordinate 109,139, forward strand.
AGTTCAGACGGCCCTCCCCATCTGACACATCATGCCGGGCGGTCCCCCGTAGCATCAGAATGACACGAGTCTTGTTCCTTTTCGTGGTCAAGGACGTTCTATTACGCGTGTATGTAGCATGGCCAGGAGTTGCCGACTAGATAATGGGTCCACCACTCTGCCTCCTGTGAACCTAAAATCCCATGTATCATTGTATCACCCCCTCTCTCTCTTTTCCTCTCTCTTCATCTCCTAGCTAGTCCACATTTCGTCTCCCGCAGCGCAGCACGGGAACGTGGACTCCCATGGACTGCAGGCGAAATGCAATGTTTCGAGCAGGTCTGCTCTGTGAGATACCGCGCTCCACCTTTCCCAGCTGAGCATCACGCAGTATGCCTTCCTGAGAGATGCAAGGGCTGCAGGAATGACTTGACACTTGACCAAGGCTTCTGGCCAGCTTGAGGTTGCAGCTGTCAAGTGACGTTTTCACATAAAGTCGCTACACACATTAGCTTTATTGTCTCGAGGTGAGCGTGCGAGCTTACTCGTCATAGTCATCGTCCAGGCGACTCGTATCCAACGACTTGGTGTAGGCTCCGGTCTGTGCACCCATCTTGGCCAGACCAGGCTTGGCTGCCGCCTTCTTCTTCTTCGCTGGTCCTCCCTTTTCTGCCAGATTCTTTGCATTCACCAATATGTTTAGTGATGTCTGCACCTTCTTGGTATCCTCAGCCGTCATTGGATCACACAGAGCCTTCACTAGATCCTGAATGAATTGTGCGTAGTTTCTGTCGTTTCCGAGCTCGGTGATGCCCTGTGCAAGCTGCTTGGCAACGGAAGCAAAGTCTTCCTTGGTGGTGGGTCTTGGTTCAAGGATGTCGGATAGGGTTGCACCTTTGATTTGTGACTTGAGCAGTGTCTTGTCTGCATCAGTAATGTGAGCCGCGCCGAACAAGTCTGCCGCATTATTCAGGTCCGATTCGAGCTCCATTGCCTTCATCCTTTCGCGTCGCTCTGCTGGTGTTTCCTCCGGCGCAGCATTGCGTAACCGTTCTGCTCTTGCGACCTCTTCGGCAGCTTGTTCTTCCTCCCGTCGTTTCAGTGCATCCTTCAACGTGCCCTTCTTCTTCCCTTGTGGTGCGGGCACTGTTGGCTTTTCTTCGTCAGATGGTGCATCCCATGAATCCAAGACTCCTTCGTCGTCCTCTTCATCGTCAAACTTGCCTCTGGTCACTGCCGCCGGCACACTTGCGGTGGGCTCGTAGTCTTCGTCATCCCATGACGCCATGATTCTGATCTTCTTCGACCCTCAAAGCCTTTGCAATTATCTGATGAACAGCGCTGCAAGGATGATTTGCGTGATGATGATATGATGAACTGTGGCAGCCAAAAAAAGTTTAGCCGACACAAAATTAAAATCAGCCTTCGAATCTCAACCAGAGAATCGACCCACGGGTCGACAACTATACAATCTGGGACCAGCTATATTCAACGAAACAGGGACGTAGTTAGAGTTTGAGCTTCACGTCTTTGTAAAGACATCGTTATGGGGAAGCAGTCTGCCTTTGTCAATTCTTGTAATGTGTGGTTATTCCGAAACATACAAACTTCACAAGTCCTGGTCAGTCCGTCCCGAATACTGGGCAACAATAGAAGCATGAAGCAATTACCGCCCAACAGACGTCTACACCCAACGGCGCTGCGCAAGGACCACTGGGTGCCACTTGCAAAGGCTCAGTTTTCAGACTCGGCAACCATGAGACAAGTATATACCCGACTACTCGAGTACCGTACATGGAGATCGAAACAGCCGGTGCCGATCGAACTCCGGCACATGACCGTGAAGGCGAGGAGAAGACTCGAGATCGATCAGGTCGCTACCACGGTCGCCGATCTGTCCGCGAGCTGTGCCTCGTTTGCCAATAAAGGTGCGACGATTGCGTGGTTGAACGAGGAGGAAAAGGTGTACGCCAAGAAATGGCCAGCTAATATAACACATACATCCGGCCTCGATGTCGTCCGTGGATGGAGTATCGTCCAAGACCGCACTGGACTCTTTGCTCCCGGCTCAACCGTTGTCAACACTGAAGAGGTCAAGTCGTGAGATAATCGTGACTCTGCATCCTCCAGTAAAGTCAAGAATGTCATTTTGTAGACGGTTCATGGCATCGTCTGCGGTACAGATAGAGTCTTGAATGATCGTCCAGTGTCGTGAAAAATATTTCCTGGGAAGGAAGATGATACAGCTCAGGAAAATTTCTACTCCTTTCGACATTTCCACTGGTCTAGGGAAACAGCTTTCGCTATCCACGTTTTCGCTATTCTGGCAGCGGATTGCCTTAAGTGTTGACTGGAGTCATCTGCCTGTGAAGCAAGGATATTCATGAGCGATTCATTAGTACAAAGCAAGAACAGCATGGCATGGCATCATATGTATATAAATATAATCTACAATAGTTTCCCAATTGACAGATATGCCTTTACAACATGGTAATGCTCCCGTACGTGCAGTTTCAAACAAGACACTTACCTTTTCGATTGTCGCCCAAACATGGTAAAGATACTCCTCTGTCTCAACGGTGCTCGTGGTGGCTCGACCAGGCCGGTCACTTCACTCCGAACGACGGTACCGCTTTCCGAGAGGGCCAGGTCGGACGACTCACTCCCACCATCATCCTTGACTTTCGTGTCTTGGGAGGGCGTCTTTCTCGACTTGACCTTGACCTTGCCGGCCGACGCGCTCGCCTGATCCATCCTCCGTTTCTTGGGTTTGGTGGTGCCGATCGCCAGCCGCCAGTTCTTGAGACACAGTTCACTCACCCCGGTGGCCTCGATCGCCTCCCGACGGACCCACTTGCCGGTCCCGTTTGCCTCTGCGAACGCAGCGAGTGCCCTCGTCGCCGTCTCGTGACGGCAGAGGAGGACGTGAGAAGTCCGGCGGATGTGCGTGAACAGGTGGAGTGTGGTGCCCATACTCGTCGCCGACAGCTTCTGCTTGTGTCTCTCGACGATGGCCTCACAGTCTGGCACCGCGTCAGAGTCCAGCAGGACTGTCGGAAAGTCAAAAAGTCCCGCAAGTAGACCTTTTGCTTTCTTCTCCAGGTAGACCTCGTCGTCCTTTGTGATGACCATCACCATTGCCGTCTCCTCCCGCTGAGCCTTCCTTTGTGGCTTGAAGGGATACAGAGACTGGATGTAGGTATCCGGATTCTGTGGCAGGACGGAAGGATCAATGGTAGGAGGACAGACTGTGCACAGATCCTCCATATCCGAATTCATACTGCTGATAGTCGAAAGTGTTTCTGCAGGGCTGGTCTTTGCAAAGAAATCTTTCCGAGACGATCGCAACCGCTGAAACTGTCCAAAAGCGAGACACTCATTCTTGACAGGACACAAGGAGCAGTTCGGTAGAGTCGGGCTGCATACCGTGGCCCCCAGTTCCATCAAGCTCTGGTTCAGGTGTCCGGGATCACGACCCTCCACTAACTGCGCGGCGCGCGCCCACAGGATCTTGGTACCGGGCGCCTTGGGTGTCGAGGTGTCTCCGTGAACGGCTAGTATTCTGCTGAGAACCCTCTGCACGTTTCCGTCCACGATGGCGGACGGTATGCCAAATGCAATGGACAGGATTGCGCCTGCAGTATACGGCCCGACACCAGGGACATTCTTGATCCAATATTCAGGAGACCTCGGAAACTCGAGCTTTGCCGAGACATAGTTGGACACGAGATACTGAGCTGCTTGTTGTAGGCGTTTCGCACGGGAATAGTAGCCAAGACCTGCCCAGCAGGCCATGACATCCTCCTCGCTGGCCACAGCCAGCTCCTCCAGTGTTGGAAACTTCTCCAGCCATTTCGTGTAGTATGCAATCACCGTCTTGACTTGTGTCTGTTGCAACATGGTCTCGGAGAGTAGACATTTATAGAGACGTGCGACGTATTCTTGATATGGAGTGTCATCGAACGATTTTGACGGCACGCGCCAGGGCAGTACTCTCGCTTCGCGCTCGTACCACTCTAGTAAATGTCTCCTGATATCGCCCACCCGCTCACTGGACAGCGCATGGAGCTGTGTCGAATGCACAGGTGCAACTGAACTTGACATCCACTTATCGAAAAGGAGCTAGGCATCGGAGACAACTTGAGCGGCGCCAGAGTAGAGTCATTTGTCGCTGTACACTTTAAACTTGCTGACTATAGGTATCTTTTATGCAGAGCCAGACGAGTGTAAACTTTTGTCACAATTGACACGTCGAGGTAGTGCATTCGCGCGACTCAAAGACGCGGCACAGATTGTGGAGACGCGACAAAATTGGAAATTGAGCCGCATCTGTGGCATTTGCAGATGACACAAAGAGAGATGTCGCTTAGGTATATATACACTGTCCTATAACTATGTAAGGAGACTTTCGAGCTTGGTCGTTGACTATTATTCCGGGAATACATAGGTTGTGCATGTCTTGCTGTCTCTGCCAAGTTGCGGACCGGCAAAGGTCTCATACATGCTGAAGTCTCTAAATGGGGACAGGTGATATTGATGAACCTCACCATAGATTTGAATAGTCAGAAGCTTTGGCAAGATCTGCCACATTTGAAAGGGCCTCGAGCATAGTCACGCTTGCGACATACACTTGCCGGGATGGTGTTTCCTACACATTGTCCATTACACAAACATACCCAGAGGCGCTCGACCAGCAATACAACCGTGTAATAGATGAGGTTTCGAGAAATTGGAGCCGTGACAGACTTCAGAGGACATCTTGAGGCTGCTTCGAGGCTGTTACAGCGCTATCCGAAACCCACCATAAACAGCGTCCGAGCTGGGATGGTAGGCAGGTTCGAAATTTTAGTAAGCACCTTCAGCACTGATCTTTTTGAGTTCCCATTCTTCGTCAAACTTTTGTCGCAGTTGGTCGAGCTGTACCAGGATCGTCTTGCATGCCTCCGTGACCGCTTCCTTTGGCTCGAACCCGTCGATAGTCTGTACCCTAAGGATGAAACTATGGTCAAGCGGATGCTCGACCTTGTACGCGGCAAAGAGGACCCGTTCGTCCTTGAGCAACTGTGCACGAAGCAGGTTCCCGAGCGTGTGATCTTCCTTTTCAAATTTAATCGTCGCACAGTTTGGCAGCTTCGAGTCGGGTGTCAAGGCTACCTTGGCAACTCCGTCAGGCACAAGGATCAACTCGTATCTCTCCGGAGCGTTCGACATATCCTCGAGCTCACCGCTGTTGGGCCCAGACCTATAGTTGGGCAGAGCGTGCTATGCACTTCAAGTGCGTACAAGCATGAATAGATGCAGTTGTTCCGATCGCGTTGCTGGAGCCATCGGCTACATATCAAACTTCCCGCCGTTTCAGATCCGATCAATGCGAGACCTGACAGCGGTCCTGAGAGTACGTGGAGGCGCTGACTAAGCCGGCGTCCACATCTTTTTTGACACAACCTTGGTGAATCATGGAGATTGGCGCAAAGTCGAGCTCGAGATCCACTTCCCACACAATGCTTGAGTGACGGGCCAACTCTGGACGCTGGCTGAGTCAGCCTGCGTGTCATGTGAGTGCGCAGGTGATGGCCACCACACTTTCTGCGACTGTCAGAGCGGTCCTGAACATTCTGCAGAGCTTCTGCTACAAGCTTGACACTGTGGGCCCGCGCCAATCTCGTCAGTCGCCTCCGGCCTTCTCCAGCCATAGGTTGAAAGGAGATGCCCGGGAGTGGCCACTTATTTTTACCTTTCTCCATCCAACGAGGCCCCGCCTTTTTTTTCCTCCCTCTCCAGATGATCCACCTTGCCACAGCGCTAATCCGACTCGCTTTTCGAGGGCGAGCGGCACTTAAGTCCATGTCACCCACAGGCTGCATGGACCACAGGACCGCTTGTAATCCTGCAGCTCATGTTGACTCCCGATGACCCACTGTCAAAATAGCCTGTCTTGCGGACTAGAAGGCCGATCGGTGCGCTCGTGTCACCGAGTGGGCTACGTCGTGAAGACGAAGAAGAAGTCAGTCAGTCAATCTGGCCTGCCTGTTCATTGGTTCTCTTGCCGGATGTTATCGCCTTCGGGCTGTGTCTCAAACGCAGGACGAGTTTCCCACGGTGCTTAAGCATGACGACGGGCCCGACGTAAAGCCTTTTTGGTTGGCGGAGTTTGTGTTCCGTTCGTGGCTTGTGGCGCAGAATGTAAGCAACGTTCCGATGCAGCCCGGTTACCAGAAATCTGGGTAGGGTACATCTTCTCGGCCAAGATTGACTTCACGCCATATCTGGGTGCGCATATTCCCTGACACGTCAAGCCGCGGCAAGACGAGGTCTGTTGCCTGCACATCCAAAAGTTCTTTCCGACACTTTGTATCCCTAGTACCACTCCGAAAAAAGTCACAGGAAAAAAACTGCACGAAAAGGGCCTTGTAGCATTTCAATGAGCATGACAATGAGCAGTGTACAGGCGATCGACATACAGCCTAAGAATGTCTTCAGATCATGTTATTTCGGCTCGTATCCAGGTTCGAAATGGTTGGAGCCTGATTGCGGTGTCTCGCCAAAGGATACTGGCTCCCTTGCAAAGGTCAAGATTGAGTCACTGTTGTCCCCGAGCCCGACGATACCGCATATGGCCCGGCCCGAGTCCTCAGTCAACTGCAGGGGAACGAAGCGAAAAAGGGATGACAACGAGTCGTCTCACTTGCTCAACATGCCCACAGAGATCTTACTGATGGTCGCGAGTCATCTTGGGAGTGAAAGCACGCTGAGATTGTCCCAGACTTCCCACCGATTCTTCAAACTCCGTCAGGCGTACTTCGACACTCCCACAAGACGACAGCTATGGGCGTCCACAAAAGACGTCCTTCGGTATCAGGTAGAAGTACAATTTTCCAACAATCACCTGTCGTACGATGAGTGCCAACGGCTGTATGATGCGATGGAGTCGACTTGCTCACCCGTCATGAATCTTTTGCATCTGCGAGGTATCCTGGCACGTCGGATCTTTGAGCTCGAAGCTAGGCTGGCACGATCCCGCGACGACAGTGTTCGTCACCAATCTCTCCTCAATTTCCCTGTTCTGACCATACACGACATGGTGGCTGTGCAGGAGATACAAGTCGCCCTAGACAGGGGGTTTGAGCCCTGCATGTCCTGCCAGACACCTCGAATGGACGTTCTGATATCGCGCGTGAAGGAAGCGGACCGTTTGAGGAGACGAAATCTCACTTACTCTACCCGTGCGGCGACTTGGCGGCGCATCGGCACTTCCGTTCTAGGAGTCGCAGAGTACTTTGGTCTCGAAGTTGAGACTCTTGGCTATTCATCGACAAACCATCCTTCTCATGTATAAGGACTTATCCTACTTCGATATTGCTGTACTAGCTGCTGATCCTCATCACAGGATCACGACCCGTAGAATCTCCATCTGATTTGCTTCTCCACCAGTGTGGAGCCGAGCATCGACTGTTCATCGACTTCCTCAGTCAGACAGGACCTTGCGGCGCTTCCTCCCGGACAGGCCAAGGACTCAATTATGGTGGTTCCCGCTCATCTTGAAGAGTAGTGAAGAGGTCAGATATCTCAGAATATGGGATCGAGCGTACGATGCTGGTTTCTATAATTTACAATGGTCATTCCTTCATCACAATGCCGATTTACCTTTAGAAACAGCTCATTTCAGTGCTGCCACTTTGATCAAACTATACCCTTCTTGACTCGTGCACAGGCCTCGCGAATCCATTCGAACTTCCGCCGAGCGGGTCTTTCTGTGTCGAAAGATTCACTCGGCCGTCCAGCACTGCCATCATGTGGCAAGAGCCTCTCGGCGACGTCCTCATCGTCTCCACCACTTTCCAACTCGTGTGTCTTCTGCCAGGCCCTCATGTGCTGCATCCCTCTGCGGTGTTGCTCTCGAAGACTCATTGCCAGTAGCTTTGTCCGCGGCCTCAATTTGCGAGCCACGAGCCGTGAGGCAACGAGGACAACAATGGCGAGACATGATAGAGTAACAATGATTGAGCCGAGAGACAGCACCATACACACGAGAAAACCGGCAATGGCAGCCTTGTTCGGTCCGGCCTTGACACGAGGAACCCAATCGTCAGCCAAGACATCGAGTGAACCCCAGTTCCAGTGCGGAACTGGGCCTTTCGGCGCCTTCTTATGCGGTTTGACAAACTTTCGCAGTTTTCCAAAGACCTTCAACAACCACATCGTAAAACGTAGGGCCATCCTCGACGGAACGTAGCTAGGAGGAGCACTAAGTAGTGTCTGATCCACGGCGTCACCCCAATGACCCTTCCAAAGTGCCCAGTCAGGAGCGTTTCCCTCGCTCGCCTCCGAGATGTCGTAGATTTTATAGTCGGCCCAGCGGATGGCCTCCTTAGGATCGAATCCGATATCGACAATTCTGATTTGCTCGATGCGACCGAACGACAGGAAGCGCACGACGGAGTTGATGAAGCCATCGAAGCCTGGGTCCTTGTTCCAGTAGTCTCCCGGGACGGCATAGCACGCATGAGAGTTCAAATGTGAATAGACTACCGGATGATTCCCTTCCCGGTCAAAGTGCATCAGCTTATCCTCAACCTCTGCATGTACCGTGTAGTACACGCTTTCCAACTCATAGTCCGAGGCAGAGAAGCGACCTCGGAGAACGTCACTGAGGGACACGCTCGATGCTGCTGTAGGGCTCAAGGTGATCGTGGTGTGCTCCCAATCGGCATTGTGAATAGCCAAGGGCCACCACTCCCACCTCGTGAGATCATCCGCATCCCGATTCCTGCCATGCTTCGACTTTACTGAAAACCCTTGCGCACCATTAAAGTGATGCCAGTACCAGTACTGAAGGAGGATCTTGCCAGCATTCCGTCCTCTGGTCAAGACACGCGCTTGGGACGTGACGGGTGCAGTGACACGAGCGCGGCCGGAGCGTGCAGAAGGTCGGTGAAATTCATTGTAACTCTCAACAGACTTGTTCGACAGGGGCGACTCGACCGTAATTGGAGAGTACGTCAGTGACTGATGGTGATTGATGTGTCTTGCTTGCAGAGAAGACCCCCGGATCTCCTCTTCATCGTCGTACGAGAGCGGCAAGCCGGAAAGCTCAGTCTCCGGTATTGACATGGAATCCGTCACGGGATCATAGTATCGCTTGAATGTGTCCGCCGGATCAGCTGGCAAGTATTGGTCATCAGGATGGAGGTAGATGACTGGACTGAATCGATGCAGCAATTGCTTGCGGACACGGTGCGACACGGCCGCATGAGCAGGCAGGCCTTCTACATGATTTTGATCAAACGTGATTGCCAGCGGTGATTTCGTGTCTTGCGATACCTGATCCGGTCCGTTCGGGGCGACGATCCTGGCAGTGCACAAGTCCGCCAACAGGAACGCATATAGCAGCGCGGGCTTCATGCTTACTCCTCCGATGTGCAGAGCGTGCTCAGAAAGACTGCTTTTGGACTAGGTCACGACAAGTTATTCATTCTGACTCTGCGAAATCCCGAAAACCAATGCGTAGGACTGCGTTCGGACCTGGACCGAGCAAAAGTCCAGATCGTGTGCAAGGATCGAAGGACAGAAAGTGCGGTGATGTCGGACCGCCGCCAAATTCCGCCCACGGTGCGTCGATCTTCCGTGTGCAGCCAATCAGCAGTCCGCAACGTGATCTCGGCGACGGACCTCTGAGCCGACCTTGCCGAACAGATGGAATCTGACGGCCACAGATGATCCCGTTCAACAGATGGAGTGAATACTTGGTCTGCACTCCCAGGTTTGTCCCATTCCTCCGGGTGTTGCGCCCTGGAGTGCAGGCACACAGTTGATAGCCACGGGAAAGGAGCTCGAAAGAGGAGACTTGTCATGCATGACATGTGGAGAGAAAGACGCGCATGATGCTTGAGCACGGGCGGCGCTGCATAGACCAGTCATAAGTCATTATTATCTATATACTTAATCAGACCTTTCCATAATCCAGTTTAGTCTCGAGCTTCTTCGTCTCGTTCATTTTCCTGACGGCTTTCTGCAAATCCTCTTGTATCAGATGATCACGATCAGCCCTGATACTGAAAAATGCACCCTCGGTAACAACGTTGCGCAAGTCTGCCCCGTTGAAACCATCACTCAATTTGACAATAGCTTCCAAATCAAACTCGCCTTCCTGCTTCACTCCACTCATGTGAATTTTGAGAATCTCCATACGGCCGACTTCATTGGGCAAAGGAATCTCAATTTTCCTGTCTAGTCGCCCGGGTCGCAGTAGTGCTGGATCCAATGTGTCGGGTCGATTCGTGGCCATGATGACTTTGGTCTGTCCAAGATAGTCGAAACCGTCCAGACAATTCAGCAGTTCCATCAAAGTTCTCTGGATTTCCCGGTCTGCAGAGGTGCCTTCGCTGAAACGGCGACCTCCAATAGCGTCAATCTCATCCATAAAGATAATGCACGGTTCGTGCTCCTTAGCATATGCAAACATCTCCCTGATCAGACGTGCAGACTCTCCAATATATTTGTCTACAATCGCCGATGAAACGACCTTTAAAAAGTTTGTGTCGAGGGAGGACGCGACAGCTCGAGCCAATAGCGTCTTTCCAGTCCCTGGCGGACCATATAATAAAACCCCTTTTGGAGGTTTGATGCCGACACGTAGGAAAAGCTCTGGATTCTTCAATGGCAATTCTATCACTTCTCGAACTTCTCGTATTTGTTCGTTCAGGCCACCAATACCAGCAAAACTAATCTTGCCAGGGTCTTCCAGTGACATGTTATATACCAGAGGGTCAACCTCCCTGGGTAATATGCGCATGATTGTGAGCGTAGTCATGTCGAGGCTGACACGTACACCTTGCTTGAGTTTAGATTTCTTGAGGTTGTTTCGACAACCCACAATATACCTCGGACCAGAAGACGCCTTTACGATGAACCTTTCGTCATCTAACTGCTTAAGAACCTCTCCAATGATCTGCCCAACAGATTGCAGAGCTTTCATGTCGTCCTCCGTCTTGTTGAATTTCTTATCCAGGCCGCGAATGTCCATACGAACTTCTAAATCAGTAAAGGTCTCGTGACTTCAGAGGAGATACGCACTAGTCTTGAGACGATTGTCGTATTCTCTGTGATCTATAAGCTTTGCCTTGAATTTGTCAAGAGCGACATCTCGTGGAGAAGGCTCTTCTGGAGCAGGTGCTTCGGATTGCATGCTCGTGTCAGGGTCTGCGTTATCGTGTGTATTTTGTGGTTGGTTGTCCGCATTCTGGTTGAGAAGTGGTTGAGTTTCCTCGCTCATCCTTGATTGAGTATCTCAGCTAATTGTTTTCTCCGAAGGCAAATTAGAACTACTTCGATACTATGTGTCTGGTCAGATGGACAAAGTAATGTAGCTGGAAGAAACAGCTAAGCTGTCAGTCAAGAGCATGTATTTCATCCACGCAATCCGCGCCAGGAGGACGCGGCCATCAGTAGAGCGAGCTCCTCCCACGCAGCACAAGCCACACTGCTTGGAGAACATGGCCAGCTTTAGACTATATATCACCCGTTAGTGCTACCTTATTAGACAGCAAACAATTTGAGCAAACTGTGCCCTTTACGAGCAAACTCTTAGCAATACGACAGAAGGGTAGTTCGTCGACGGACTCGGGCTCGGTGACGTCGCTGGCATGTTAATACTTGCAGCGCTCTCATTTGTTGGTGGACTGCTCGCATTCGTTCTCATCACCTTATCGATCGCTTCTGGGCTCTACTACGTGTCTGAATTCGTAGAAGAACATGCCTCGTTTTCGAAGAAATGTATCAGATATGCCATCTTTGTCGTCTGTGGACTTCTCGTAGTCTCAGTTGCAGATGGATTGCCTTGGTATCTGGTTCTGCTCAGTCTCGGAAGTCATGCCGTATACTTCTCAAATCTCAAGACATTCCCCGTTATCCAATTAGATTCTGGCCGCTTCATTTCAGCATGCTTTTTGGTATTCATCAACCACTACTTCTGGTTCCGAGCATTTGGCCAGCTGCAGAGAGAACGACGACAAGTGACGTTTGGACAAGTTGCAAGCTTCTTCGGAATCTGTGTATGGCTTGTGCCGTTTGCACTCTTTGTATCTCTCAGTGCTGGTGATAACATGTTACCCTCAATTACTTCTACACCGAATACACCAACTTCACTATCAAGGCAGAATTCAAGCTACGGTATAACCGAAGGTCGCAACAGAGCTGGCAGCTTGCTTAAGACAATTTATTCATGGATTGGGAAGCAATTACAGCCAATCTTACATACCCTGGGTATCAAGAAAGGCGACGACGAAGTCCTAAGTGCACACCGCAGGTATGCATAACGATGCTTTATACATGCACCAGGAGATCTTCGCGAAAAAGAAGCTCAATTGGTGCTTTGGCATGAGTTTTCCAGTTTGGGAAGTTCTTTCCTGAGCGGGACTGAACCACCACGCATCAAAATTTTTGGCAGATCCGAACCCTTACCACTTCGAAGCAGTCTGAAATGCCGCTTAAGGCTCCGCTAAAATTGTTAATGGTACACGACACGGAACATTTTTAAGAGCAGGGGCATTGTATAGCTTGACATTCCATCCAAGCACCCACGCTAGAGAGAGAACATCCGTGTGCTGGGCTCGAAGCATGGCGAGGAACTTCAGCCAAGGTCGTTAGGCACACTTACCAAGAAACGTGCAAGACAAACTTGTGCTCGCACTGTATTTGTGGTCCTTATCTTTTATTCGTGTATACGATTTAGTCATGATGATTATGTATATGAGTTAGACAATCATGACTAATGCTTTTTGAGACACCGTATGGCCCGTCATGTGTGACATCCATAAGCTGACCTTAAGAATTGTCGTGCCCATGTACCCTACATTCACTCAAGCGATGTTTGTTTACACAAAAACACTGTTGCTTGCGGGTTGCTGTTGTACCGCTGACAGCTCGTGTAGCCGTGTCGCTTGTACAAGGCGATAGCGGCATGAAGGTCGTCCTTTGAATCAAGATAGAGCCAACCGACGCGATGCTTCACCGCAAACTTCTCAACCTCATCCACCAAAAGATCAGCCACTCTTTTGCCACGGTAACCTGGGCGTACGAAGAGTCTCTTGATCTCTCCTGCCGTGTTGTCCTCAGAGAGTTTTGCCATGCTCAGTTCTGCTCCAGACATGCTACGCAGCATCACGCAACCAATTGCAAGGCCATCCTCATACGCTAGCCAAATACCGATATTCGATCCAACTGCTTGCGATTGTCTCAGAAATTCTTCCGTTTGTGAAGGTGTATCGCGCACCTGTATTTCCAAAGCCGTATAATACTCATTCAATAGAGTTTGCGTGTCTGCTAAATGGTTGCTATCGGCTTTCAGAATCTGGCACGTCATACTGAGTTTCTCCAAATTACTATTGATGAGTTGTCCTCAGTTCCATAGGTCTTGTTCTTATGATGGACGTCATGAGTGCTTGCAAGAAGTCATTTTCATTGCAAGTCAGTAGAGCTGAAGCTTGTCTAAGACACCAAGATAGAGCATATAACGTCGCCCGATATTTGGGTGGATGTGCCACAAGTGGCTTGTGTATGTACGATATCCACGAACTCCACGAAACCGTCAAATTTTGTGGTCGAAGAAGCTCAGACGTCATTTCTGTATGAGAAAAAGCTACCTAGACTCGGCAACAGAAACAGGCTTACGATCACGAGAGGGTGTTGAGAGGCTGGACAGGCGCGTCTCTGCCACAGTTGGGGATCATTTCGAACGATGAGCTTCTCCATGAATGGGATTCCGACCACATACAGGAATAGGCGGGATTCTGATTCGAAGACTTGGTACGCGAAAAAGGACAAACCATTCTACGGCGGTGTACCTCGAGCTAGAGGTCCTTTCTATCGAAAACGGAGATATCCGATACTCGGTCTCGCCTTGCTTATACTCCTTTTCTTCTACTTTCGCAGTGCCTCGGATCCGCGCTCGATTTTGACTCGAGAGAATGGAGAGAAGGGTCAAGAAGACAACGGGTTGCAATCCTTGAGTAACACTGCCAAACAAGGGCGCATACGTGGTGTCTTTCTGGAATCATGGGGAGCTTACACGAGGTCGGCTTGGGGCAAGGACGAATTCAAACCAGTGAGCAAAACAGGGAAGAACATGATCACTGGCGGTATGGGTTGGATTATCATTGATGCACTAGATACCATGCACCTCATGGACCTTCAGCAACCTCTTGCTGAGGCTCGGCGTTGGGTACTCACGGAGCACACATTTGACGTTGATGCAGAGGTTAGCGTCTTTGAGACGACGATAAGAATGCTCGGAGGACTTTTATCCATCTTCCATCTGACACAAGACCAGGCATATCTCGAGAAGGCGAAAGACCTGGGCGACAGATTACTCGGGGCATACGACACTCCGAGTGGGATTCCCCTGGCATCTGTAAATTTGAGGACTCGAAAAGGTGCTCGAAATCACGAGGAGATGGGAGCATCCAGTACGGCCGAGGTCGCTTCACTTCAGTTGGAGATGAAATTCTTGAGTCATGCTCTGAAAGACGCGAAATATGCTTCAGCATCTGAAAAAGTCATGGCACGTTTGAGACAAAATAGTCCGGAAGGCGGGCTGGTACCCATCTTCGTAAACCCAGAGTCGGGTAACTACCAAGGAAGTGAAATAAGGCTTGGCAGCCGTGGCGATAGCTATTACGAGTATCTGGCAAAGCAATGGCTCATGATGGAAGATCCCATCTACAAGGAAGAGTACGAAAAATCTGTCGCAGGTATCAAGAAATATCTGGTGGGCAAGAGCTATCCAAAGGGGCTCACCTACGTGGGCGAGAAGCATGCCGGTGTTGCCTCTCCTACCGATCCAAAGATGGATCACCTGGTTTGCTTTTTGCCTGGCACCCTCGCGTTGGGGGCCACGCGTGGCCTACCGTACCGGGAGGCGCAAAAGCAGGTCTGGTGGTCCGATCTTCAGGACGAAGACATGCAGCTCGCGAAAGAGTTGACATTGTCTTGCTACGAAATGTACAACAGTACAACGACCGGATTGGCGCCCGAAATCGTCTTTTTCAACGACAACCCCGACAATCCAAGTACGACTTCAAGGTCGCCCGACATTCACATCCACGATCGTGATCGACACAATCTGATGCGGCCGGAAACGGTCGAGAGTCTGTTTGTCATGTGGCGACTGACGAGGGATGAGACCCATCGCGAGTGGGCGTGGTTGATATTCGTCGCCTTTGAGAAGTATCTGCACGTCGGCAAGGATCAGGGATACACCTCGATCGAGGATGTCATGTCGGACAGGCCCCAGGCGCGAGACAACATGGAGTCCTTCTGGCTGGCCGAGACACTCAAGTACCTCTTCCTCACGTTTGCGGACGAGAGGGACGAAAAGGCACTCGGTCTGGACGAGATTGTCTTCAACACGGAGGCGCACATATTCCCAATCCTCTCACAGGAGGACCGGGTACACAGGGAGACGCTCCAGCCGTGGCAGAGGATGCAGGGTAAAGTGGAGAGCAAGATTGCCAACGACGCCAAGGTTCTCGCAGAGTCGCCCGCCGAGAAGGACGCCAGGTTCGCTGCACTGAGGACGGCACATATCGATGAGAAGGCGGCGGCAGCGAAACAAAAGGCATTGAAAGAGGGTAAATCATTCGCGGAGGCAAGCAACATAGAAGCCGCGGTCCGCTCGGTATTGGAGGAGACGGTGACGGCGGACCAGTTGGCTGGACTACAGCAGGCCGCGGACGATGGGACCGGGAACGGAGTCCAAGAGACCTTGAACAGAGCCTTGCGGGCGGCGAACCATGTTCCCTCGGGCATGGGCGGCCAAGGAGCCAAGATGCAACCTACGTAGTCGGCCAAACAAAGCGTGCGTGTGTGCGTGTGTCTATATATACATATATATGCCTCAGGCGTCAAACACTGCCGTCGCCAGTTTCCGCTGAAACGTCTCTGCAAAAGTGATGGGATCCACGCCATCGCTCGACTCGACGAGTTCGAGGGGCACGCGATGGGCAGTGTACTCTGGTCCACCCGTCATGACTGTCCCCTTTGCCACCAACCTGAGTTCCGGGGCCTCGTGGGCCGGTCTGTCGAGAATTTCGCGCCAGGTGAAGAGTTTCGCGTCGGTGGTGGGGGAGAAGGGGTTGATGTCCATGAGCCACGCCCGGTCCTGCTCGAGGGAGACGTACATGTCAAACACGACTACGGAAAAAAGTCAGTCAATCAGTCCTGCACGACGCGGAGAAAATCTGTAGAGGAAACAGGGGTCTCGTGGTTGCGGGGCGGGGGGAGTGCTTACAGTTTGGGTCGGGAAAGGTGGCCAGGTGTCGTCCGTACAGGTCCTGCGCGAGCCGCAACAGGGTGCCGCCCTCGGCCTCGAGAAAGTCATAGTGGTTCACGTCCCGCTGGGAGACGGCCACGAGCCGGCGGGCGCCGACGAAGCACCGAAATTCCATCGATGGTTGGGCATTGAACCATTTCTTGAGGACGAGTTCGACCTCGGGCGGAGCCAGGGCCTCCGCGGCCCCGTCGACGCAGTCGTCAAAGGCGTGGTCGAGGTCGTGGACGATAAAGTCCGACGACTTGAGGAGGAGGTAGATGTCGTCTGGGGAGGTACACTTCAGCGTCTTGTCCGCCGTGATCCAGAGCGCGTCCTTGGGTGTCGACCAGTTCAGTTTGGGGACCACGGCACCGCCCAACGCCCTGATCTCGCGCTCGATCGTGTCGTGCAGCTCCCTGAACGCGTCCGTCGGGTCTTCCTCCTCGAACCCCTCGTCCTCAAAATCGCTCGCCTCCGAGTCGGAACTCAGTGCCTCGAATCTCTTCATCGTGCGCGAGTCCTGTGGGAGCATGAGCCCGTCCTCGTTCAGGTACTGGATGAACGCCGCCGGCAACGGCTTAATCACCCGCGCACGAGGCGAGATGTGCTTGTACTTTCCATGCCACCTCGAGAAGCTGCAATTCATGACGTGGGCACGAGTCAGGTAGGGAAACTTGATTTCATTCGTATCTGTGGCACCATACAGACCCTCTTCCCTGATCACCTGACGCACTTCTGGCGTCAGGTACTTTGCCAATGTCGCCTCGTCGGACGCAGTCGCTGCCTGCCTGATCATCGACGACGAGACACCGAGGGCATCGTCTTCCTTCAGTGTCAGGAGGGCGATGTTTTCGCCCCAATGAGCCGGCACACCGTCGACTTGTCCCGCCGCCAAGCGCTCGACGTGCTCCCTCTGCGTGGCCGAGTTGCCCCACTTGTCGTCCTCACGCATCGCGCACAACAACTTTCCGTGGGCGAAAAAATCCTCCAGGCCAGATTTGGAGAGGTCCTGGTCCGGGTAGTACTTTTTGTCCAGGATCCTCACAAACGTGTCGTAGCCCACGATATAGATCTGTTTGGCGGCCGGTACCTCCTCCCTGACCGCATGAAACTTGTCCTACAGCCGTTGGCACTCGTCACACGAGAGAGATTGGCGGACGGGTCGACGTACCACAAAGTACGGGTGCTTGGTCAAGCAAATATGAGTATTGCAATACTCAGATACCTTCTTCGAGAATGCCTGCATCAGCGCGATCCGTGTCCTGTTCTCATCCGGACCCTTGCTGTCCTTGTCTGCATTCTTGGTGGCATACATGAGGAGCTGCAAATCAGTCTGCCGTTCCCTCGCTCAGGAACCGACTCACCACTGAGGCCGGACGCTCGTATTGTGTTTCCAACGCGCTCCGAATCATCGCCAAATGTGCGCGGTGCGGGGGATTGAAAGACTACCGCCCGTCAGTACGAAAGCGAGCGGACGGAAGACGACGTACAGAGTCTAGTATGATTAACGACTTTGTCGCCTGGCTCAAAGAGCCCGAGGCAGATTTGAGCACTTCCAAAGACTTCATGTCGTCCGAAGCTTGCATGGGTACCCGGCGTGCTCAAGGAAAGTACTGCCTCTCTAGAATCCGACGACTACGACTTCATCTTTGCTGTAGCCAGCAATAGAGCCTATGCAAGGACGTGAGGGAACGATTCAAAGTGCTGAAGGTCATTTGGTGGAGTGTCATGATTGTTGCGGATATCCCGAGGTGTTCTGCGCAACGATTGACCAATCAGATGCGCTCGTTTGTAGCTTAAAGTCTGAAGGACAGGAATCCTTCTTCAGGACTATTATTGTGTGGCAAGAACTATAAATTCTATGTTAGTAATCTATCTAGTCGCCTGTGCCGTGCACTGTACACTCGAGATTCTCGTCGCAGCATCAGTTGGCGGTGCCATTATGAGGATCAACCATCGGCGCGAATCTAATTCGTGGTGCCGGCGTCGAAAGCGCCAATCGCATCTGCAGACCCGCCAAGCAAACGTGTGGAAAGGCTTTGTATAACAGGCGCGAGGACCATTCCATTCACAGGGTCAGCAATCCTGCATCATTAGCCACTACTACAGGGACGCAGCAAGAAAGAGTTCAGTCCGTATATTGCAGTATAGGAGAACAATCAACGGAATACCTGCCTCATGAACCGACTCTTCCTACAACAGAATTATGCAGAGGACCGGACCGATGCGCGCAACATCCTGACAGGATACGTCGTCGGTAGAGGCCCGTCGAGTCGATAGAGCTGTCATGGGCATCGGCAATAGCGCCCTCTCCCGCGTCGCGCCCTACAGATCGGGTATGCTGAAGAGCGCAGGCCTCGCTTGCTTGGCCGGTGCAGTCGGTCTGACCTCTGTATCGAATGGTTGCATGTCTGGCAAGGACGAGATCGAGTGTCAAGACCGTGACTGGCGGCTACTGAGCAATAGCAATTAGAACCTAGCTAATGTGACCACGCTGGCTAGGTGCTGCTTGGGCTGCGACGCGCCGGTAGACGCAACCCAATCCCATGTGGCGCGTTCTTAGTGGTGCCAGTGTAGGAAACGCGGTGGGTCTTGTTGCTGGTCTTGTTGCATTGGCAGCCGTCTAAATGAGGAGTGGACTTGGAGCTTGTAGTCAAAGTACCGTATAGTGATGCGCAGTACATCAATCGTAGGTGGGCGGTACCCCGTTGCCCTCTCCAACACTTTCATATACCGGGAGAATATCCTCAGGTGCTCCAGCCGCGCGATTCCTATGACGTTCTCGAGCCGTGGCAAAAGCTGCCTCGAGCGCCTTGTGAAATCTTTCGATGCCGCCCTCATTAAAGATGAACTTTGCTCTAAGAATGATGCCACCACTAAGCTGTAACCCGCCGCCCGGCGTCGGTCGAATTTCTCCTTCATAGTAATTTGGTCCGAACCAGGGCTGACCAATTGTCGGATTGACCCATCGTTGAAGTGGTATATTCAATTGCTTCAACGGCACAGACTCCATGACTTCATTCGGCTTCGGCGATTCCACAAAGAGGACCCGATATGTGGAGAGATAGAGAGTGCCATTGACAGGCGTGAAGGAGGTCAATTGCGAAGTGACTGATGGGAAGGCTGTAAAGTGCTCGTCATCGCTTGCAGGCGTCGGTCCTTGTGCAAAGCCGGTAGAAGTCGTCCAACTCAAAGACATGTTTGTCGGGCTGCAGAAACTGAGATTAATTACAAATCGCAATAGGTCCAAGTCGATGCTCAATCACTCTACACATAAACTGATGGCAAGGGAAGGGGACAGAGGGAAGGAGGGAGGATCGATCGGAGTCTGTGGCCACAATCATTACCCCGTAAAACGTAATCTGCCGCGAATTGACACATTCGGCCGTGTGGATACTGCAAAGGCCGCCATAGACATACCTGGCCAGCTACAAAGGCTTCCGTCTCTGGAAGCTGCAAAGTCATGTCTACATTTCGACTGAGGAGTCCTGAAAGTGATAGTAAATTATAGATGTGCAGCCATATCTACATCAACTAGTCACTTCTTTTCTCCCTGTATAGTTACAATCAATCTTCTCTGGTGCTTCATTGCCCGGAATTCCGCAAGTTGGATATCTTGCCACTGTCTACACAAGTCAATATACCGGTCTCCGAGTGTACATGATGGATAGATACCCAAGAGCCAATTTGCCGTCCTTGATTGGTACAGTCAGACTGGCACCCAGGAGAGAACTCTTGATGTGTGAGGGCATACTACGACACATGAGCGTCACGAGCAATATTCACAGGGAAGCCGACTCACTCATCTGGTCCTTCCGCGTTGTGCCGATACAGTTCCGTCGGACCGAGCTCCTTTGTCTGGTCAGGTGCTATTCTGTCCATCGCATCAGACAGATCCAAGCGTGTGTCGGCGTCCCAATTCTCATTAATTGTGATTGCTGCACTGGTATGGAGGAGGAAGATGTTGCATAGCCCAATCTTGTACTGTGAGATCGGTGCCGCCTTGACTATCTCATTCGTGATGATGTAGAATCCCTTTGACCTTGACGGCAGAGTTATGCTGAGTTGTGAGTAGCTGGACAACAGCCAGACTGTTGGCGCCCGTACCTTGTTTGTGAGAAAGACATCGAGTGTACCTAGAGGACTTGTGTGGTCTGTTCTACACCTCTTGCGTTTCTATGAGTCGAAGGGTTTCCAAGGACGTCATTGCAACAACTTTGTGTGAATCCGTAGTGGAGAGCGGGACTTTTGCAGCCACACTCCTCTGGTTCCACCCAAATTGTCTTTACGCAGCTTGAGCGAGGGCCAAGGAAGAACAACAATATGATATACCTCTCCCCTGGTACATTGCAATCATACTGCACCTGTCTATCACATACAGATACCGTAGTATCATGCACATGATCGTCAATAGAGTCAATATCGATGCTCAAAACGCTTACTATACATGAAATTACTAGTTGAAATTTAGGTGATTATGAAGCATAATAGTCCAGAAACAGGAGCGTGAATGCCAGCACCAAGAAGATGGTCGTAATGTACAGTCGCATCGTCTTGTTTCGTCTCTTGGCTTTCGTCAACTGTTGATTCCCTGTCGTGACATCCGCAGTCGTCTGTTCGGCTTCAGTCATCAAGCGATCCGTCATCTCAGTCTGGCTGGCCAAGTGTTGCTGCAACTCCGTACTCAACTCGGCAATCTCCATCAGCTTCGTCTGGACAGAGCGGATTTGCGTGACTTGATTCTCGAATTCCTGCAAAATTTGACCATTTTCCGATTCGAACTCCTGGAGCTGATCTGCAGAGAGCAGAGTCTCTCGGATTGCCCGATCAGTCTCAGCAGCTGTATCGGCTGCGTCGTCCTCAGTCGCATCATAAGCATAGACTGGAGCAGATCTGGATGTGTTGGCATGTACTGCCAATCGCTTTTCTTCTTCACGAGTGAGCCTGATCGTCTTGATGTCAGCATGCCGTTGACTGATGGCCAGCAATTTATGGTTCAAATACCACGTCACGCTGGCTCTGTGACTAGCAAGCAGATCGTTACGGGCTCGTTCCTCAAGGTTTGGCATCAGTCTATTGAAGAATGAGGTCGATTCTTCAACCGCCTTACGACGTTTCGATTCGAGATGTTCAAGCTCTTTGACACGGCTTGCAGCTTCCCTGATGTTTGCCTTTACTTCGTAATCAATTTCATCTCTCTGAGTGTCTGTCAGATGCTGAATCTCCTCCGGTTGAGTGATTGTTCCGTGCTTCAAGCTGCGAACATGGCTCTTTGATGCCGTAGTGCTGTTGCTCAAATATGCTTTACGAGTCTTCTCTAGATATTGTTGCAACTGCAGCATCGACTGATACTACATTCCTGGTAAGAAATTGTGAGACGATCTTCACGAACAACTTACCAGTTTGGAGGCTTCTGCCAGGTATACATCAGGCCTGTAGTCCTCTCGTTTACGAGGGATGCTGGTGTCCCTGCCATATGTCGCGGCTATCGACCTGAAGTCTGTCGTCAAGTCCATGAGTTGTACTCGTGAAAGCTCAGTCTTTTCTATGCATCATGCCAACACCAAAATAGATTTGTCCTCATGTGAGTCGTGCAGCATATCCAAGAGTGCTCCAGAGCAGACTACCGTACTTGATGGGCTTCAAATTGGCTCCACACAGTGGCACGGCGGGTGAACTTTCTGAAAGTGAACCTGCTTGGCGCATTGCTTCCACACACGCGATACTGGCAGCACTCACCACCATAATGCAACACAAAAATCAGTTGCAGTCGTGTACCTTCTTCCCCTCTCCTCCAAACCTATCTCTCACGATCGAAAGGACCACAGATAACAGCCTGAAGTGAACCATGGCTCCCTCCAAACGGACCACAACTCCCGCGAAACCACCCACCACGACGACCACATCGATAGACGACCTCGACTCTGTCACTGCCACTTCACCACCGACAACGGCATCCATCAACGTGAAGGCAGATGCCTTTGCCTACTCCACCATCGTCAGGGACGTCTGGTCCTCCTACCAAAAGAGCACGCCCCAGTCCCTAAAAATAATCGACGT
Organism: Taphrina deformans; assembly: GCA_005281575.1. Lineage (NCBI taxonomy): Eukaryota > Fungi > Ascomycota > Taphrinomycetes > Taphrinales > Taphrinaceae > Taphrina > Taphrina deformans. The sequence goes on from RHGG01000014.1 coordinate 131,484, forward strand.
CTTCATGGCCTTTCTCGTCTTTTCCGGCGTCGTGCAGTTCACGTACTGTGTCCTGGTCGGGAACTACCCCTTCAACGCCTTCCTCTCCGGCTTCATCGCTACCGTGGGACAATTTGTCTTGGCAGGTAAGTCACCGCGCTTTTGCCGCTCCCCCCTAAGACAGTGGAACAGTGGATTGATGTGATTATAGCTGGACTGAGGAGTCAATGCAACATTGCCAATGCGACAGAGTTTCCGAAAATCACGCCAGAACGGTAAGTCTTGCGACGACTCAATTTATACATCCACAGTGATTGACATACAAGGGCTTTTGCAGACTTTCTCTTCAGCAGTGTAGTGTTGCACTTTGCAGTGGTAAACTTCTTGGGATAGTCTAACCGCACAACGTAGCTTGCAATGCCATTTCTATAACGATTCACGATTCACGATTCACGATTCACGATCGGGAGCACATTGAGACAGCATCTGCGTCAGTCAACATGCTTGTGTAGATTGAATACTCTGCTTGCGGTTTGTGGAAATGGGTCCGTCTATGACACAGCTATCTTTCATAGTATGTGGGCCGCAATCTTGATTGAGCTGGTTCGATAGAGCATCGTCGAGTTCTTCTTTTGTAGTTGTGGGTCCTTGGACTGACACAAGATGTTACCCACTAATGAGAACCCTCCGTCCTGGCACCTCAATGAGCTTAAACTTGTTGTCCAACCTCCTCAAATTGAGACTAGAATTTGTCAGTAACCTGAGGGTGTTGTCGTACAAATTTGTTTACCTCCACAGGTGGTTCCATTAGCGCAGCGTGCCCGAGGATGACCAGACCATTTGCACCAACGAGCCAGAAGACGGTCGAGATTGGCGAGGCAATGAAACCCAGAGGGACACAAACACAGACCAAGGCGGTGTATAGTTGTGAAGTGGTGAGGTCGATTGGCCTATAACGTCAATACACCATCGGCCGTGGCTGTGGTGGTTGACATACCCAATCCTGAGATTCTCGCCCGCCAATTTTCCAATCCCGAGCATACCACCGACGGCCAGCGCAATGACAAAGAGCAGGAGCGGGTTCGTGATGAGTGCATAGAGGGCTAAAAGCGCAAAGATGACGCTATAATTAGATGAATATCGGCCCAGGTTGTAGGATATGCGCTGTTGGATCTCTCCCAGTCCACTTGGTTTCGAGATTCGTCGGACATCAAGAACTACGGCGGTCAGCTCCAGGGTACACGGATCCCACACACGGTGCCATTACATTCCTGTACAGGTCGGAGGTTGGCGAATCGATCACTGGTGCGAATCTGTGCAAAGTTGTTGCCCACATTCGCCAATGCGTCACGAGCGACGTTGGCGTAGTTCATGGGAAGGTTCTGTATGGACTCTAGAGAAGGATAGAATTGACTCGACGCCAGTGGGAAAGGTTATCAAGAGACTGTCCTGTGATATTCGTGAGGTCAGGCGCGAGCTTGGTGAAATGTCAATATGAGAAGGCTTGAGTCCTTGGCGGTGGTCGTTTTGGAGCCCTGGCCACGGTAGGTCCATCGTCCATGTGAACAGCAAGGGGGCGCACGGGCAGCTCTCAACACTCAAGTGCGGCCCGCTTTCATTTCCCACTTTCAATCCTCAACACACATTGTGCCATTTCCTATACCGTGTGCCCATGTACATGGGATCAATCAGTCACTGTGCTCACGCTGCTACTTCATACATTTTCATTATTATAGTGTCAAGAAATAGAGACGACTTGTCAAGCCATACTGCGGAATCCAGCAACACTCTCCTCATTGCCATCACCACGTCGTGATCGCTCAACATAGTCGAGATGTTGCTCTTCCCCAGCGCCATGCTGGTCTCGTTTGTAACGATCAGTCTCACTCAGCAATTCCTGTCTTTGCTTGTACAAGATCTCGTGGTCGGTAGGCTCCCAAGAGGACGATTTCCATGGCTTGAGTCCCTCAGTGCCGTACATCTCATCGATTTGTTCCAGTGTCAATCCGCGTGTTTCGTACAGGAAGAAGTAGACAACCACTGCGCCGGCAAGAGAACAGGCTGCAAAGACGTAACCATATTTGAAGCCAATATCGTTGGTGATGAATGGTGTGAAAAAGGACAACAAGAAATTCCATGACCAGTTGCCACTAGTACAAATGCCCACGGCCAAGGCTCGTACACGAGAGGGCATCATTTCTGAATTGACAGTCCAGACTACTGGAGCCCTATAGTGGTTAGCATATCCCTGACCACACCAAGGAGTGTAAAATCTCACCAAGTTGTCGCATAAGAAAGGATGAAGAGGCATCCGAAGATGACCATGACATAACCAGCAGTTTTCGTTGGCGTGCCCTGACCATGAGCATCCTGAGATCCAGGTACGACCAGTTTGAAACCGACAGAAGCAAAGACAAGGAACGAGGCGGCCATGCCGATGCCTCCGAGGATGAGTGCCTTTCGTCGTCCAAACTTCTCCACCACGTAGAGTCCTCCGAAGGTACAGCCAAAGTTGACAGCTCCGAGAATGATCGAGGTCACGTAAGGATTCTTTGGACTTCCAATACTCTGGAAGATCGTCGTGCCGTAGTAGAAAAAGTAATTGGCACCTGTGAGCTGTTGAAACATTTGTAAGGAGAAGCCCAGAAGAACACGATAGAAAACTTTTGGCTTCCCTCGAAAAATTTCGCCAAGGCCATGGGGTAACTTGGAATCGATCGCCATTGCCTCCTTCATCTCAGCAATATCATAGTTCAGAGCCACATCATCAGCTGGCACACCTCTGATCTTGACCATGTCTCTCCGGCATCGCTCTTCGTTGCCACATCGAAGTGTGAAACGAGGAGATTCGGGCATGAAGAGCATCCCTAATATCAAAAAGACTGGCCAGATGAAGCCAATTCCAATCGTGATCCTCCAGCAGCTTGGTGAATTGCCCTCATCAATTTTGACAGTTCCAAAGTTGATCAGATAGGCGACGAGGATTCCGAAGGTGATGAACAGTTGATATGTAGCTGTCAAAGTACCACGGATTTGCTTTGGAGCCGACTCTGCCTGGTATACTGGCACAACGGCGGACAGTTGTCCAACACCTGCTTGATCAGTGATGTGCGATTGAGGCCGCTCAGTCCGACTTACCGAGTCCTGCAACAAATCGACCAACCATGAGTTGTACCCATGAGGTGATACTTGCGATTTGTATGACAGTACCAATGATGAAGATGATGCAAGCCACAATAATAGCTCCCTTTCGCCCCACGATCGGGTAATTCGCAAGTGGGCCACCGCTCAACGCACCGACAAGGGATCCGACAGACAAGAGACTGACGATGAGTCCTTCACGGACGTTGCTGAAGCCACCGTTGCTCCCGAACCGTGCGATAAAGTCAGGCATGGCGACAAGTCCACTGATCTCACCAGTATCATAACCAAAGATGAATCCACCCATAGAGGCGAGAATACACAGCAGGATGACTCTGAAGGTGATCTTTTCCTTTGCGAAACGTGCTTCTCCTGGAGATGGCTTATCAACGGCATAGTTCTTCCTGTTAGGGTCGACGGCAGTGCCTGCCTCTGAAGACGTCGACATTTGTTCGTGCTCTTCCAGTCCCGAGTGTTGGCTTGTTAAAGGCCTGGTGATTGACGTGATCCGAAAGAGTCAGACTGCTGATATCCTGTCGCGGAGGACTGGATGATTGAGCAAGAGTAGACCAGCTGGGAGTTGAGAGGAAAAGATGTGACAGGTAGGCAAAAGGTGGAGGGATCGTTCTTGGTAGGAGCAGGAGAGAGAGAGAGAAGAGGAGAGAGAGAAAGAGAACAGAGAGCAATGCTGATCGAGAGGCGGACAACTTGAATCGGATCTTCGAGCTTCCACTTTAGGCAAAGCCTCATCCGTCATCCGTCCTCCTTCATCCATTTCTCTCTTTCCTCTCTCTCTCTCTCTCTCCTTCTCTGCATCAGACAGCTTTCCTGTTCCATGGAAACGCTGGCAGCCTGCTGGGGTCACCTGCCCCATGTGATCCAACCGGTGCACTTCACTCCCGGCTGTGCATCCGAGCTTCCGCACAGGTCCGCGCCTTCCATGGATGGATCCCTGCCTTCTCTTCGCCTTCCGCCGAGTGGGATTGGGTTTGCAGCCACTGAGATGCTCATCTCAGTTCGTGCATGGATCTCTTGCCTGTTCGGTCACTTCACGCTCCAGGCTGGCTTGGCACAGAGTGCTGTGACACAAGGTAAATGCCAGGGCTGAGCCCGCTCTGCTTGAAGCTGGAGATGGATATTGTGTCAGATGCACTTGTAGGCTGCAGGTAGAACGTCGAAGCGTTGTTTGACAGCTCCGTAGTCTCGTGATACCTGCTTCTCAGCTGCTTGGAACGGATCCCCAGGAGTCACATGACTTGGTCTGCCACCCTCACGAGCAAGCTCCGCCTGGTCCATCCTTTCCGCCCTTCCGTCTCTTCGCCCTTTGTACAAAGGATCAGGTTGCTCATGAGACGCTACACATGGTCCCCTGTCACTCGAGAATGATCTCTTCCCACTTCCGCGCCCTGTACAAGACCTTGCTTTCCTTCTCCTTCTCAACGTAATCTTTCGCACAGAGCTCAGAGAACGATCGAACCGTGATGCCGTACTTGTCACAGGTCTGTTGCAGGGACCTGTTGTCACCAAAGATGACTCCGATATCTGCCGCCAGAAGTGCAGGCAGGTCAGTGTTGCTGTCGCCGATATACATCAAAAGTCCGCCTCGCTCATGGCATGCGCCGAGCCTGGATTCCAGTATGCGTAACTTGTCCATCCCTGTTCTGATGCCTCCTTCCTTGTCTTTCGAGACACCTCCGGTGCCCGTGCCAGCGCCGTCAAACTCGATCCGATTAGCGGTGATGGTCCAATGGTCGGTGACCACTGCATTGGCCAACGCACTGCATATGAACTCTGAGGACCAATTGACACTCAGAATCTCTCTCTCCACTGCTACACCAAGCTTGTGGCAGAACTCTTTGAATCCCGATCTGATCTTGACTTCAGATGCGACACGCTGGATGTCCGCGTGGGTGACCCCTTTGAAGACGCCGGCGAGCTCGATCCGAGCGACGCTTTTGTACTCACACTCTGAAAGACCGCCCAGAAATCTGTAGTGATCCTCCAATGTTTCCCTCGTTCCAAAGGAGTCCTCGTACGCCTTCATGTCCGCCATATATGCGTCCACAAATCCTGACCATCTGGACGGATCATTCGTGGCATTGGCAAGGATGGACATTGTATCGGCCACAGTGATGGTCTCGTCCCAGTCGAGGACTACCACAGACACCCGGGACAGTGTTGCCTTCACCATTGACGATTGAGCCGGTTCTATGACAATGGACACGTCAAAGCAACAAATCGTCTTCTCGACAGTGTGATGATGGACAGGGTAGCCTGTTTCATAACTGCTACCCCTTCCTCACGCCCGTCAGTGTGTTGCGGAGCCTGGATTCGTAGCTACTTGGTGTCAGCACCAGGAATGCTCAAGCGGATTTTCTAACAAAACTGATGCATTAAAGACATAAAAACGTCACTTCTAATTTAATGCTTTCTCCTCTACAGCCTTACTGACCTGTTTGGCAACTTCTTCCACACTGTCTTCACAGTTGATCTTCACCACTTTACCTTGCTTCTCAAAGTACTCCACCACCGGCATACTGGTCTCCTTGAACGTCTTGAATCTCTTCTTGATGGATTCCGCATTGTCATCGTCACGTCCACTGGACTCGCCCCGCTTCAAAAGTCGCTTCGTCATCGTCTCCTCTGAACAGTCAAAGAAGATTGTGAATTTGGACACGCAGACAGTCTCTTCGAATTTGATTGCTTGGTCCATCTTTCGTGGGAAACCATCCACCAAGAAACGAGTCTTGCCATGATCGACCTTGTCGCGTATCGCATTCTCCAGCAGTGCCACGGTAACCTCCATAGGAACGATCTTGCCTTCCGTGATGTACTGCTTGATCAAGTCGCCATACTGACTCCCTTCGCGTTTTTGTTCTGCACGGAGCAGGTCGCCTGCGGATAAGTGCACGAAACCTTTCTGGTCGACGAGTTTCTGGCACTGGGTGCCCTTGCCAACACCGGGTCCGCCCAGAACGAAGAGCAGACTTATCTTGGCATCATCAAATGTTGGCGTGTCGCCGCCCTTGTTGAGTCTAGCCTGAGATGCTTTCTGTTCCGCCATACCTTCTAGCGTGGGTGTCACTCCTGCTTTGGAGAATTGGTTGCCTTTTCGATTTGTGGCAGGATCGGATGCCTGCTTCTTCGAGACGTATGCAAATGCCGTGAAACCCACCCCAAGGATAGCAATCAAAGCTAACGTGCTAGGAGGCTTTCGATTCGCCGACGGTCTTGTCGCGTAAGCTCGTCTACCCGCACCAAAGGATCTGTTGTTGATGCCCTGTAGAACAAGTCCCCCGCGCAACATGGATGACACGAACAGACTGTGCATGGCACACTGCTGATCGGGAAATTGCCAAAGTTCAAAATTGCGGCTCCAACACGGTACCGTATGCACTCGAAAACAAATTTACTCGGCGTGCCACCAAGGCATCATATGACAGGACAGACCTTGCTGTGCACCAGATGTTCGCCAATATGAGGAGGACACCACCACGGACACGCTGCTCCATCCTTTCAGGACCGGCATGGACCGAAACTTTCGTGTTCTCGAGTCTCAAATTACAATATGTAGCATTAACTATCTACAAGTGATTCTAGAGCACGCGACCTCCGGAAACACCACCTTTCTCGACAGTCCTGACCTTTCGAAGACCTTTTCCAGCTTGGATAGACTGCAGAAGAGCACTCCGATCTTGCGGCAGGGAGGCAGACGGTGTCGGGAGTGGTCCTGTGTGTGCTGATTGTGCGTTGCTGAATGCAGCTGGTGGTGCCGGCGGCGGTGGTGGACCTCCGAGAGGTGGGGGAGCTGCAACAGTTAGCGAATGTCAATGAGAAATAGAAGGACAGATACGCGGAGCGCTGGCCGGTGCGCCAAACGATGATGGGACTGGAGCAGGTGGTGGTGGTGGTGGTAGCGTATTTGGTGCCCTGGGAACTGGAGGAGCTTGAGATGTCGGTGGTAGCGGAGGTGCTGGTGGAGGTATATCCTGAAGCCCTGACGAACCAGAAAGATTTGCTTACAAAGTCAGTAAAGTCTTTGATTGAATAATTGAGAAAATTTACATGATCCGGGTGGTAGTGGGACTAAAGCCGCCTTCTGGACTGTAGTGTTCTGGGTAGCTGTATCTACAAGTGTTAGCAATGAGCATAATCTCTAAATGTCCACATACTTGGAGCAGGACTACCCGCAGTGCCAGTCCTTTGCGCGGATAGTGGTGTTTGTGCACCTCCTGTACGCTGAGGTACGATTCCTCCGCTGAAGAGACGTGCAGCTAAATCAGCAGGAGATGGACCTTCCTCATCGCTTGAGCTCTCGTCGTCCTTGGAATCTACGCTCCAGTCATCAGAATTGTTACGCTTTACTATAGGACGAGGAGCATTCGTGCGCTGTACGACTAGTGGAGCCGCAGGTGGAGGACGAGGAATCGCAGGTACAGGCGCAGATTGAGTAGCGGCAGGTCCTACCTTGTGGAAAGGATTGTTTGACGAAGCCGATGCTTTCATGCCCGTGTCGATTTGCACATCTTGTTGCTGATGCTGCCTTGCGAAAAGTTCAGTTACAGGTTCCGTGCTGGATGTTGCCACTTTTTTATGTGCTGGAATACTTCCATTTGGATTCCGTGCATCGGCTCCGTCATCGGAGTCAGATAATGATGCTTCTGCTGCAATCTCCTTTTCGAGCCTCTCCTCCTCTGCCAAGCGTGCTTCTCGCTCGGCACGTAATTGTGCAAGCTTGGCTTGTCGATTATCGATAGACTTGCCGGCTGCATTAGACTGCTCTGCGAGTGTTGGCGGAACGCTGTGATCGGCTTGTTGCTGCTGAGACACACGCTGTCGCTCTGCAACCTGCTGAGCTTCATGTAAAGCGGTTTCTTCTCTCCTAGTTCTCTCTTCGAGTGCAAGACGTGCCTGGGTTTGTCGTTCTTGTTCTTCGAGGAGCACTCGCTCCCTTGCGCCCGAGTCCGCCTCAGCAATCACCTGTGAATTTGGCTTGTTGGAGTCGCGCAAAGGCTTCTTGGTAGGACGTATACCTAGTGCGGCCAGTCTCTCCGCCATTCGAGCTTCAGCAGCTTGTTTCAAGTAGGAGAAGGTGATGGGGACGCCCGCACTGGTTCGGATGAGTAATGTGCATCCTTATTACTTGCGATCGTCGATTTATTGAAGGTCGAGGACGTTGTCTCCCTTGCTACAGTCCGCTTTCTGGTCAGCTCGTGAATAAACTCGCGAATTTCCGGCTCGACCCCCACAGCATCATTCCAACGACGGCGCTCATGCTCGCTGCTTGTAAGTGCTTCAGAAGCAAACAAGGCGGTCTCAATATCGTTTCTCAATGACTCAGCACTCTCTTCGATGTCTTTGATCATCTGCTCATTTGTCTCTCGCAGTCTGGACAATTCTGCGCTCTTTTGAGCTTGGCGTTGTGCTGCAGCCTCGAAATCATCATCATTGGACTTCGGCGCCGGACGACCAGTCAAGGCGGCAGTTCTTGCAGCCATCATGGCTTTGGTCTTTGCACGGCGTCTGTCTGCCTCGGTGACTTGGCCTCCAGGCCCAGATCCGACAATGGAACTTGAACCAGGATTTGCTTTTTGATCCTGTTTGGTCCAGATCTGCATTTGGACTTCTTGTATCTTATGTTCCACATTTCGGACTTTCGAGGCCACCTCGGGCAACATATCTACCAATTTTTGCAATTGTCTTTGCATAGAAGATTTTTCCCTCTCTTCACCACCATCCAGGAGATGAACATTCTGATGCAAATCAATTTTATCCTGGACCTTTCGTATCTCTTTCATGAGGTCATCGGCTTCTTTCCGTGCATGTCTATTGATTGTCGAATCGTGTTGAAGTCTGCTTTCATCTTGGTGATCTATAGCTTGCAAGATCACTTCTTTCTCCTTAATTATCTTTTTGAGGTCCCGAATCGAGGGTTCTCGTGGTTCATCTCGCGAGATAGTCTGGGGCTGTGGAGAATCACGACCAACTTCCGAAACAGCACCTGGTACTCTTCTTCGTGAAGAAGACACGTAACCTACATCCAAATCATTATGCTTGTAGACCGTGCCATCTTTGCTATAATCTCTGTTAGAATTGCTGTCTTTGAATGAACGGCTCTTCATATAACTAGTCGGTCCATTTCTTGAGGAGGCATCTTGTTGTAGCATGTTCTTGACTTGTGATATGGAATCGCCAAAATTTTTGGTTGATGGAGGAATCAATTCTGGAGGTAAAATTGGAGGTACATCATATCCATTGAGCTTTCGATAAACCAAATGTAAGGCAACCGCAAATTCGTCTGTGTTTAATTTGCCTTTGTCGTCGGAATCAGCGAGTGCCCAAATAAGCTCGAGATCCTGTCTGTCCACACCAGAAGAGCCGAACACTTCAATCGCAACCGGTCCTTCGACATAGCCTTGCTTTTTCTTGTCCCATGCTTGAAAAATTGTGTCATAGATTGCCTTCTCTTCTTTTGTGATTGCCCAGGGCACTTGTATCTGGTTTTGTTGTTGAGGTAATTGGAATTGGCCATGAGTTGGCGCAGCGCCAGGCATCATGGCGGCCCCTAATGCTTGCATGCCCTGAACACTTTCTTTGGGAGCGTGAACGAAACCCCATTCGCCTGGCCGTCCTGTTGGCTGTGTGGTCAATGCTTGCATGGGAAATTGTCCACGATAGTTTTGCTGCAACTGGTTTGCATTCGATTGCATACCACCGAGACCTGTTAGGCCGGCCTGCTGCACTCCGGTAAGACCGGGCTGTAACCCTTGGTTGTACTGGTATCCAGTCTGTTGAGGTTGCATCTGCTGGTAACCTGTTTGCTGTGGGTACATTTGTTGATAGCCAGTTTGCTGGGCTGGCAGTGGCGCGAAACCCATTTGTGCAGGTTGCATTTGCTGAGCCATAAGACTGACATTGCTCATTTGTTGCTGAGACTGCGCTGTACTGAAGTTAGGAGCATTTGTGACGCCCTGCAGTGCTGGGGCTGCGGAAGTGTCAGCAGCAGTAAATGCTATGTGATCAACCATGCTAGTCACTTCGTTCTTGATATTTTCTTGTAGCTGATCAGGAATTCGCCCGTTCCGAAGTGCATCATTACACAAATGCATCGCTAGGACAAATTCCGGAAACAGAAGTTGTCCGCTTCGTGTTGTGTCGCTCAGACGCCATATTCTCGATAACTTGTCTGCCGATAAGCCAGATCTCATCAGGATGGTTTTGGCTTCATCACCAGGCAAGGCTGTCTTATAAGGGCCCACGGCTTTCGCAAAGAGCTGCTCGAACTTTTGCTGATCAGCTGCTTGTACAAAGCTCAATCTTGTGGCAGGAATGTTAGCACCTGTCTTTTGCTGCTTCAGTCGAGGAGCGGCTGGTGCCTGTGCTGAGATAACGCTCGGTTGAAATGGCAGCTGCTGCTGATAATGTGCCTGCAAAGGCTGAAAAGGCTGACCTGCTATATCCTGTTCGGAAAATCCTTGGTATCCGACTGCCCCTTGCGCAGTACTGTTTTGGCCGCTTTGGTATGCGTGCGTGGACTGCCCACTGTTGGCGTCGTTCAAGAACTGGTTGCCGTTCCCTCCGTTAAATGCGCCAGGCTGGGGTTGAAATAATATGCCTTCGGGAACATAACCAGTTTGTTGCGTAGGTAAGTATGCTTGTTGTGACTGGTAGGCCGGTTGTGGCTGACCATAAGTTTGAGAGCTTTGTTGCGCTTGATTATAACCTGAAAGCGGTGCTGAGTTGCCTTGCTGGAACATGTACGAACCTGAAGATCAGCTCTTTAGAGCTTTTATAATACAAGCACAACTTACCCGGTTGACTTGATTGTTGCTGACCATAATTTTGTTGGTTGAAGGAGCTCTGGGCTATGTGTCGTTAGAAGTGTTACAGCACAAGTCATAGATCATACGCTGGAACCCTGTTCGCTGTTGTTGTATTTGGCCTTGCTGGTTGTAACTCGTATTTTGACCATACTGAGTATACATTATCCGTAGCCGCCTTACCAGCAAGGAATACCTTTGTCTAGGGATCTAGATGAGTCCAAAGGACGGACTTATGAAAAGGTCTGGACGATAGATGGCGGGAGCGGCCAAGCCAAGAGCTGAACGATCCTAAGTCGTGAATCGACTCTACAACGTCAATGGCCATTCTAAGCTCGGGAACTCAGATCACGGTGGAGCAGGATCATGGTCGAGTTAGGGAGCTGAGCTCCCGCCTTGTCACGTGTATCAGGCACCGCACAACCCCGGACTGCAAGACTTTGCAAAGTGTATTCAAGACAGCGCAATTGTCGAATGAGCCTGTAAAAAGACCTCTAATGAGAAAATGATGGTCGCAAAGGTCTCTCGCAACTACAATGAATCGATTCCTCCGAAAAATTGAAAAAGATTAGACAAAAAAATAAGGAATTTGTGGAATCAAACACAAGCGCAATTCAGGCCATATTAACGCGTCGCAAACGTCTCTTGACGGAGCTTTTCTTCCTATCCAAGTATGGAGAGAGTCCACAAGAGTATGGTCAAGGTGAGGGGGCTGCGCGCGCGATCGTGGACTCAGAAGACCTTGCGGTCTTCCTAGCCGAGAATGACCTTGAGAAGTGAGTTATACCGATTGCCTACGATCCAGTCATTACTAATATGCTTTAGAGGATGTTACTTCCAAGATCAGAGTCTCCCGGAAGTGCATATTGAGCCAGTGAACATTGTTGCGGAGGCTGAATTGGAACGCACTGATGATATTCGGGATATACGACCGACTGAAGATCCTTTGCAACCAACAGTAAATCAAGACCTTGATACTTTGAACAGTACGTTGTTGGATGATGTCTCAGTAGAGGATGCGGAAATTGTCAAGGCGTCTTTACTTGGCATACCACTTATCCGTAATGAAGAAGCTGGGAATCATCAAAGAAACTCGCGAGCACCGTTGTCAGAAGCCCCTATACTACACATATCTCTGAAGCACTCGGTGGTCCAACCTGCGCAGAACATTCGCAATAGCGAGTTCGATCTGTCTCGATGGTCACTGAGTGCCAAAAACAACCCTTTATTGGAGCTGGTGCAAGTTGCTCGAAAGACAATGAGCACTTCAGACTGGTCAGCAGCGCTCGCCGAGCAGAAGTGGATATCTGTATCTGAAGGGATTGAAAGATTGAAATCGCAGAACGCTTGGACACTACGACAACCTGTCAAACAGAAAACTGCCCCTAGGCATAAAACTCACTGGGATTATCTTCAGGACGAAATGAAATGGTTAAGAACTGACTTCAAAGAGGAAAGAAAGTGGAAAACAGCACTGGCTCATAAAATTGCACATGCTGTCAAGGATTGGCACGAATCAGACGACAAACAATCTTTGACAGTCCGCGCCTTCCAAGCGACTAGAAAAGAAATGAGAGACGTGCAGATGGACTACGAACCTCCAACTCCCCCAAGTGGAAGCGATGATATTATGTCAGAAGTTTTGCCCACCTTTGATCGACAGAAGAATCCGCCAGAACGCTTGCAATTAGATCCTCCTAGAATGGTACACAGCCCTCCTCTTTCGATCGTGGGTGACACTGCCCATGTCTTCGATCATTTCTCGGATGAGGTTTATGCGTACTTTTCAGAACCTGCAAATCCTGAAAGCCCAAGCCTACTTCATGACATGCCTGTCTATGAGCCACCGTCAGCTGGTAACGTCTTTTATGATGACCCCACGGATCACATGGATCTAATCAGTGTTTCCAATCTCGTACAATCCAAGATTCATGTGAAATCTCCTCGAAAGCGTTCTCGAATGGAGAGTGATAATCCCGACACCACGAAGATCGAGCCCGAACGACTGGCCTCATCAAACCACACGAGGCGTAAGTCAACGCAGATGGCATTAGCTATACGCCCGCCACTTGTGCCTAGCAATATTGATACACGAGTGGCTGAGCGCAAGGAGAACTCGATCGTTTGGACACCGGAAGCCGACGACATGCTCATGAATCTACTAGGAGAATATCAATATAATTGGGATTTCGTGTCGCAAGCCATGACACCAAGCAACTCTGTATGTTCAGTAGCCGATCGGAAGAGTGCATGGGATTGCTTCGAACGATGGGTACAGATTGATCCAAGATCGAGCGATGTGGTGTTGACTGGTGCTCATGCAAGATCTGTACAGACCCGCGTGGATGATATGGTCCGGAACCCCAGACCACCCACAGTCCTGAAGCGCAGTCCGTCACCCTCTTTACAGAAACTATACGCAATTGATCTCAAGAAACAGCGACAATTTAGTGTCTTTGATGCTATGCGCAAAGTGCAGCGGAAAAGAGAGAATCAACCTAAGGTGACACAACCGAAAAAACCAATTAATGAAGCTACCAAAACTCCCCCCGTTGTACCAACTCCACAACATTTGTCCCAGATGAAGTTTGAACGGGACCAACAGATCGCAAGAGCCTTTTTGGAATCGAAGAATCAGCAATTACAAGCAATACAGCAGCAAAGATTGATTCAACAGCAGCAGCAGCAGCAGCAGCAACAACAACATCATCATCATCAACAACAACATCAACATGCACAGCAGCAGCAACAACAGCAACAACACCAACACCAACAGCAGCAGCAACATCCAAAACTCGGACAGCCACCAACGCAAGCGCAGATTGCACAGATACAAGCCGCTAGACAGACGCAGCATCGAGCACAGCTAGCACAACAAGCTGCCCAGGCTGCGGCGGCGGCGAATGCTCAGCATATGAACGGGGCAACTGGAAATATGCAAGTCAATCGAGGTATGATGGGCATGGCTAGACCGTCTCTGGCGGGTCAGATGCCCGCTCGGCCTGGGAATCAGACATCCATGATAAAGAACATACCGAATGTGGCAAATGGGCAAGTGCCAAATCCTGCCCTACTTCGAATTCCGCCTGGACAGAGACTCAGTCAAGAGCAAATGAATCAGCTTCTACACCAAGCGCGATTGCAAAAAGGAATGTCCGCTTCTCCGTCTCCTGGTCTACAGACGAACGCTCCTCATACGAACACTTCGCATCCACATGCAACCAATCTCAACGGGCATGCAGTTCAGAACGCAACTTCTGGCACGGGAGGCTCCACCACTGTAGCAGGAAATCCTGTTCCTACTAGTACTGTCAACACCCCTGCTGCCACCACAGCTATTCCCGCTGCGGTCACTACAGCTGCTGCGGCTGCGGCTCCTCCTAGTCCATCGAACCCCGATGCAACTCCTGTAAAGACACCCTCCGTGGCTGTGAATGGTTCGAAAATGCCAGTATCTCAGGAACAATCAGCACTACCAAAGGAGCTTCCAAGTGAGAAAGCACGCTGAGTATCACAAAGATATGCATTCACGGACCATTCGTACCAAAGAACAACAGAAGGGCATTCAACCTCAGAGCACTAATTCAAGCGCGCATAATGAACCACACAGAAACGACCAAATTTGTGCATACCATAGGGAATTGACTCAAAGTCAGTGTATTATTATCAAAGCATGTAGAGAACAGGACCTTATTCATACTCCCCGTCCTCTTGCCTGTCCTTGTCTCATTCATCGATTGCGTGAAGTATAAAGGCATTTTTCCGCCAGTGTAAATCAAAAATGTTGTATAATTCTACAGCTAAATTACTGAACAATGCCAATGCTAGATGCGCCTTGGTCTACGAGGACCCCTTCCCGTTATACCATACTTTCATCGCCCTTCATCTTCAACTTTTCGTAGACCTTGTCGTTGTGCTTTAATGGCAGTTCTTCCCTGCGTCGTTCAAGTTCTTTGATGTACGTGTACCCCAGCGTTCCAGCCAAGATGACACCGATTGAGATTATTTGTGGCATCTCCATCGATTCATCCAAGATCCAGACACTGAGCACACTTTGAAGGACGCCTCTCGCACTCGTTGTTATTTGATGTGTCGTGGGCGAAGTGATGTCGAGTTGCACCAGAGCCAAGATGGCTGATATGAAGGTAAGCACACCACAGATCAAGGCAATGAAGAGAAAGGAATTGAGGTTTCGAGATTCGATGTGGGACATTTCTGCAATAATCAGATGGTCGACATACTCTGAACCAAGGTAGATCATAGGACCCGTAAAGAGGACTGTCGCCAGATTGGTGACGTACAGAATGTCGTAAAATGAGTAAGTATCGAGATACATTTTCGTGATGGTGAGGTCGAATGCCGCAAAGAAACTGGATAGCACACCGATAAATAGGCCATACGGTCCACCAATAGTCTCCAAATCAGTGTGCTCTGAGACTGTCCCAAAATAGAATCCTATGCAGACAACAGCAATTGGTATCAAACTTATCTTGCTCGGAGCTGTGAGGTATATGGCAGACAAGGCTACCGCGAAGGGGAGCACAAGTCCACGTACAAGATTGAAGACGGAGCCGTCCACGGCTTCCATACAGTACGTCCTGGTAACACCCGATGCTAGCTTAGCAAGGATAACGCCGCGCAAGCTTCTTATAGTGCTCCAGTGATGCTTTGTCGATCTCAATTCGTAGTAGCCCAGACTGTAACCACCAAATATGAGGCATACCGTTATGAATGACTCCAACAGCAGAAGTAAAAGAGGCGCAGGTAGACTGACGAGCGCAGACTTGTTGAGGATCGCTTGGAGAACAAAGATGACAGTCTGCACAGCCAGCAGCGTTGCGAGTTCGGATCTAGAGACCGGTTGTCCTTTCTGCAGTATCTGTAACATGATGTTTAACTGCTATCGACCTTGACCTCCTGTCGCGGTGATAGGTGATGCAGTATGACGGTGTGATACTCACGCTATATACGCACCTAATTTCTGTTATTTCCCCCCCAGAGACCAGTTGCACAGGCCTGTAAAGAGAGTGATAAAACAAGCCGTCAGTTGAGTGAGCGTACGAGGGATTGCCTACACAACGAGAAAGCCGGCGTCCGATGGGATGTGGACTCTGCCGCACTTCAGCCGTGGCGCTCGCATCCACCAACAAATTCCAGCGTCAACTAAAGCTTGGGTTCTGCTTCTCCTTCAAGTCCAGCCTACGCGATTTCCAGCAGGCAGATTCGTGTTCAATCTACCTCCCGATGAGGAGCATCATTTCATGGGTAGTTCTGTTCGCGTCTTTGGTCCTCGCTGCTCAGTGGTCAACGCAAGACTATGAGATCTTTGATGTTGCTCGTGCACTTGAGAAGGCAGAGGGTGCTAACGTGACCTTCTATTCTTTCCTCAATGTCTCTAGTCGGGCCAATGTGGATGACATCTCGAGAGCGTACAAGAAGAGGTCGCTGCAATTGCACCCTGACAAGAACCGTGGTGTAAAGAATGCACAAAAAAGGTTCGAAAGATTGGGACTGATAGCCAAAATGCTACGGACTCCGGACGTGCGACAAAGATACGATCACTTCTATCGGAACGGGTTTCCAAAGTGGTAAGAGGGCTTGTGGAAACGTTCACTGATACTGATGCTGATGCTTGCAGGAAGGGAACCGGTTATTTCTATTCACGTTACAGGCCAGGCGTAGGATCTGTCCTTATTTTACTCCTTTTTATTGTGGCCGGATTTCACTGGCTTGGTATGGTCATCTCCGCAACATCACACCGAGCTCGTATCAATGGACACATCAAGGACGCTCACGATGTCGCCGGGTATCCTGGCTTGGCCAAACGCAAACGGGTCACAACAGAAACTGGACGCATTTTCAACGTCGAACCAAGTGGAGAGGTGTATCTTGTACAAGGATCGGATGAATTCCTGCTGAGCCCGGATGAAGTACCGAGGGCAACTTTCGCCAGGAGCTTATTGGTCCGAATCCCGAAGGTCATCTTTCGCCAGACTGTAGGGCGTCTACTGATCTCTAGTGAGGAGACCACGGATATCGACGACGCTACTGCTGGTTCACAGAGGGAGAACAAAGAGACAATCAAGACCATCGACACGGACCAAGATGGTGAGTTGAAAACAACGAAGGCATTTGCCGGAAAAAAGGGAGGAGTCCGCAGACGCAACTGAGCAGTGGTGTGATCTAGCCTTGACGACAAAACGACTTGAGAGAAGCGTACCTAAAGTAGCATACTGTTAGTGGAGGGATTGGCCCTGACTCAACACAATGCAGCTGGTGGCCATTGAAGCGAGGCTACTGAAGTTGATCTATTCGCCCACCTGTCGTGTATCTCGTTTCAGCCTACAAGCCACTGAGCTATCGATACCAGTGACACTTGCCTCGACCCTCGCCGTCATGATCTTGCACGCACAACAGTACCGCTCTTTCTTTGTCAAGCACGTCCAGAAGAAGCTCACAGGCATCGCTGAAATTAGTCACAGATATGAGGACTTTCGGTATCGCTTCGCTTCTTGTTGCAGTGACGCAGGCGTTCGAGGTATGTTGTGCCACGCTGATCTTCCTGACGCTGTCTAACCTATCCAGGACACCTCCCCTCTACTCTACCTATCTTCCAACCAACATGTTGTACCGGGACATAGCTCATCATCAATGTTGGCGGCGTCCACATTCAGGGCCAGTGCGCTTGCCGCACTTTCATGCGACATTTCGAACACAATAGTTGCCATTCAACCCTCCATACATGCATCCGATTTTACAGAGGATGCGGCACCTATGATTCGTCAATACCTAACACAGGCTGGCACGAAGATGGTCGTTCCTTACGGACATGGGGAGATTGACAGTGACGAGGTTATCGCGCACATCGCTAATCAATGCAATGCCAAGATAGAACGTGTAGATGCCAGCACAATGTCACACCCGGTCTACGAAAGTGACGAAAAGAGGGTGATTGCAATAACGTTTCCGACACTACCTCTCTCGAGCGAGCAACGTAAGGTTGCTTTGAACGATAACGACGCCTTCCTGCACAGTCTATTGCGCAGCTTCCCCACACGGGATTACAACCTGCTGTACCTGTCGACTCCTCCACCAGCGTCGCCAGCATCGTTCCGCAGAGCACATGTCGCCCTGGGAGACTTGCTTCCACAGAAATCGTCAAATTCAAGCACTGGAGGCCTATTCAGTCACTATCAGTTCTTCACACCCGGTATCTTTATGGGATACATGGTATTACTGATCCTTGTGCCCGTCCTTATCATTGGCCTACAAGCTCTCAATTCACTGCAGATATCATACAAGGCTTTCGATCCTCCTCTCAAGATTGGGCAGAAGCAACAGTAGAACTATGTCGTTGTGCTCGATATATGATGCATACTATTTTTAGCGCGTGTTGTCCTTAGAAATCTATCGGCCAACTTGATATCCCACCAATTAGCATTTACATTGTCTCTTTATCACTTGATCCTTTAATTACTCGTACAATCCCCACATACTACCATATACATCCCAAGATATTACACTATACATTCCCTACACGTCGACCGGTCTGACACCGCGAAAGATGAGGATCGAGTCCCCGCTCTTGACAAGCTTTCCAACGACCTGGGAGGGCTCGAGCACGATTCCCTGACACAACAGATGCAATCGTCTGCCCTCGTCCGTGGTCCTGGCATTCTCGTTCACTAGTCCCGCTTTACTGGCGACAGCATCCAGAGTCCGTCCAACACTCCATTGCGCATCGATGAAGAAGGGCAGGACCTTGTCGAGGTACTTGAGGTGGACGTACACGCGCCTCTCGACCGGCGTCCTGACGTCTCCCTTTGCCGCGGCCTTTAATTTTCCCACCTCCACATTGGTCCTCAACACGGCGCTGGACTTTCCCCGTAGCTGAAAGGACGAACCCAGTGACTTGAGTGCACCGAGTGCGTCTTGGGATTTACTGGACAGTGCGGTCCGCGGCGCGGCCGCTCTAGTGTTTGTGATTGGCGTTCTCCTCGCCAAGTGTTCTGCTTGAAGTGCTTTCAGACTCATCCCGGAGCCCACAGAAGATTTCTTGGCGCCACTCGTGCTCGGCGATACACGGTGGACAGGACAGGCGTGATTGCTTGGGGTGGAATGGGAGAGGCAGAAGCTGTGTGTGCATTCTGCGCATTTGAACGGAAGGAAGTCTTGACGCGAACAGTAGTGGCATCTGGCACCTATGGTCTCCAATTGAGCGTCCATCCGACAGATCCCTACTGTGACAGATTGCAAGCAAAATAGGAAAGGTAGGCCAGAAAAACAGATACTTAGGCTGCAACAACAACACCGCCGCGTAAGCTCAGTAAGAATGGGTAGCAAGGCACTGACTGATCTGATCAAGTACTGGAAGCTTCCTTTCGTTTCAGATTTGTGAGCAACAAATGATGAGGCAAACACGTGATCGCTAGTGATCGACTGATCGATCGTGATCGTGATCAGTTCGGGGATTCTGATCAAACTACAGGCAAAAGAACTTTGATCTCTCATGATGTGGCCGCCTGAGTGCTGACTACTAGTGATAGAGCCGACAGCATCTCGTCGAGAGTACATGGATCTGATTGCCTGATGTACTGGTAATGTGCAATCAGTGGCATTCTTCGGAGAAAACGACCACTACCAGACAAGTGCTGGGCAACTTCAGCAATGCCCTTTGGACCACCGATCAGAGACGACTTCTTCTTCGACAATCCGATCTTCGAGCATGTCTCACTGACCTCGAGAAGTCTAGACGACATGGAAAGTCGTTGGCTCCAACGACTCACAGATGCCTGCTCAAAGGGATGTAGTGCTTGAGATTGCTCGACGATCCTTGCACGCATCAATTCGAGCAGACAGGACCGAAGGATTTGATACACTGCAGCAGACCCCGGAATACCGACATACTTCACAACATCTGCTCGATCAATAAAGGCAGCTGATTTATTAGCTCGTGACGTGTAAGATACAACTCATCATACGATCCGATGCATGAAGCATGTTAGTCGTCGTCAGGACCAATAAATTCGAACTTTCCTTCAGACGGTCCAATTGTGTCAATAACACATTGACCACTCGCATTGAGTCACTGGGCTCTGAGCCCATTGTGGTCGTACGAGACGTTGTCAGAGACTCTATCTCATCGATCACCACACAGACAAAATTGTCGTGGTCTTGTGTCATGTTGTAGATCTTCTCGAACAAAGCAGCCACCAACTTAGAGGATTCAGAAAAGTAACGCGAGAACAAGGACGTTGCATTTATCTCGACCAGTCTGCAGTGGCTATAACGTCCCGAGAGACGAATTGCAATCTTTTGTGCCAGAGCTTTGCCAGTTTAGTCGCGCTCTCAAGAACGACATGAATTATTTACATCGACAGAGAGACGTCTTCCCACTGCCCGGAGGACCATGTAGTAGCACTAATCTCTGGAACGTGACTAGCTGCGAGTTGACTTCTTTGTCCGTGAAAAGCATGACAGAAGAGATATAGTGTAGCAGCGATTCCTTGACGTCTGTGTCGAAAACTAAAGAGTCCCACATTCCATCTGAAAATTGTCAGCATGCGCCAGAACAAATTTCGTTGTTGCTACCCAAAGATTTTCCTGGTAGCTCGGTAACCTTTGCGTATGCGGCTTGCCCTTCAGTATTCCCATCGTCATGATCGGCGATATGAGTGGTTTGATCCCTCAAGTGAAACACATGAATTTCGAGAGTAGCACTTTCAAGACGTACTATCTCAGCATGTAACCCCTCGACGTCTACAACACGAATACAGTCTACATTATGCTTCAGCACTGGTACATAGTCATCAAATTGAGCTATGATGGTTCCTTTAGACAAAGATGTATAGTTGTCCCTGATGTATTGCTCGATATATCGTTGTGTAGCATCGATTCGACATTTAGCGGACTCTTTCAGAACTACCTCGATCTGCAATGTTGATTTTATAGCAGGAGAATTTGATATGGGAGACTTGGGATCTGGCACGATAGGATCCGAGAATATGTCCGTCATGTTCGTGTAAGAGCATAGATTTGTGTAAGCTTCATCATAAATCGTCCTATTCTGTGTTGCTGTGATACCAGCAGACGAAATAACTCCCTGGGTGAAGAAAGCAAGTTCGAGATAGTGTCCGAATTTGACTTTCCTTTGCTCGCAAGATGCCGCGTAGCTGGGCCTCAGTTCAATCACATGTGTGCGATGTTCTGATCAAACACATGAGCAATATCACTGTTCTGCCGTCCGAAGCTCTGAGTGATCAGATTTGATGCAAACAGGATATACGCTGAATGTCATCAGCTATGAGCACACTAAGACCCATAGCGATAGGTAACAAAGGATTTCTCTAGGGATTCCATCAAGACCTTGGTTTCAATACTGAAGCAGGTGTCTGAAGTGCTTGCAATTGTTTGGATATCCACTCATGTGATATGAAGCATCTCCACAAAATAACTTATCCATACAAATGATCCGAAGATGTACCGAGCGCATTCATTATTGTAGCACGTCAATGAGACATATAACTTGCACAAACCTCCTGGCAGATAATCGTGACGGACGGATATCATACTCATGTCAGCATTGCTACCCTTAGAGTAAAGCTAAAGATCTGCTACCGTGACAATGTACTGATCTGCTGCAGATTGATCGACAAGTGCGTTGGCTCTAGGATATGGGTTGTAATGAAGGGGGACAAGGAGTTCGCAGGCACTCTCCTCGGATTTGACGACTATGTAAATATGGTGCTGAAGGACGTTACCGAATATGATTCGACTACGGGCTTGCGACAGAGACATGAAGAGCTTCTTCTCAACGGAAATGGAGTTTGTATGGTAAGCGGGCCGTTTTATGTTTTGGCTTGAGCAATCGCGCTTACCTTGAAAGCTCATACCTGGAGGCGAAGGACCGCAGTAAAATCTGAATCGCTGAGACAGATACTCTTAGTCAAGTGGGCACGGACAAGAATTCGAGACACAAAAAAGTCTGGTAAATGTATGTTCTATATGACCGCACCTGGATTCGAATACTACATCACGACGACTCGATCCCCGAGAGCTGCGAAAAAGTCTGCTCGTTGCTATGTACTGTAGTGTGGACGAGCAACGTCAAGAATGGCTACATCGACCACAAAAGCAATCATTCTTTCTAGTGGTGCAGCCTATGCTATTCAGATCTACAATACGCTAGTGCAATCACGCTTTTATTGACACAGCCTAGACTAGAGATTATATAGCCTACACTCGTTAAATCAGCATACCGTGTGTAGAATTGATGTGCTTTTTGTTGTATGGAACGAACGGGATCCCATGTTCACATGTCAAGGTGGGGAGTGATCTTGCAATTTACACCCGCGGAATTGTGTCAGTGCACAGATCCGGTGGATCGAAGCCCCATTTGACCTCGTGAGCCATGACAAAACAACTCTACTCTGATCTTGCTGACTGTGCAAATTCGCAGTATTGGAGTAATAACGCTGAACGCTGAACGCTGAACGTTTGTAGAGGGTCTGCTAAATCGATTGTCCGGTCCTTGCAATGGATCCTGTCAGACCAGCGCCTGTACGTCCATTTAAATCGAAGCACGAATCGAATGGTCATGCGACTGAAGGTTCGTTAAGATTGAAGTCAAGCAAATCAGCAACAGACCTGCCTTCACTTTCCCGTACATCATCGTTCTTGAGCTTCGCTGGCTTCGATCACCTAAAATCTTCTGCTTTATTTGGCATCTTCGAAAGGGGTGGACTCGACAATGAGCCTCAGACACCAGAAGTACAACAACATTATGACTTCCATCTCACCAATCCCCCCACTCCTCCGAATCCTCAAGCCGTGATATCTTCTTACATGCTGTCTGCTACAAAGATCCTCAGTGTTGCTTTAGTTTCATTCGCATTCATCATTCTCTTCAATCAAATACCCAGCAACAACAAGTTCTGTACAATCTCGCCATCACAATCTTTCAATCCAGCTATCTATGTACTAATGGCAACAACAATCGCAGTGATCTCACCATTTTTCGACAATTCTTTGAAATCGTTGATACCAACAAGCAACAAAATTTCGCGGCCAAACGATAAGTCCGCAGCAATAAATGCCACTACTACAAGTACGTCTCCATCTGAGCAGGACAGGTCAAAAGACTGGTCTTTCAACGTCCTTGTGAGGTACTTTGCTGGCTTCCTCGGTCTGGCCTATGCTGGCACGAAGTTGGACTTCTCGCAATCTTCACAATTCAACTTGTGTGTTGCTGCAATCTCCTTGGCTGTCTTGTTAATCCTGGATCGTTCTACAAGAGGTCTCGTTGTGAGTCTGGTGCTCACTTTGATTGCATCATCTTCGTTGATAATCATGGAAGGCACATCAGCCGAGGATATGGTCGGTGTCACCACACTTGTTTGGTTGAATGTGTGTATATACGGAACGCTGGGCAAAGTGCTCAAGATCTGGGGTTGATGTATGCAATGACCCGCTGACTTGTGAGCTATTCGCAACCATGGTCATTACTTTCAGTTCTCGTCAGAATCGTCTGGTCGAATGATACTGTTCAAAAGTCGAACGAATGGATGCATTTGAGTAATCACTAGCGCCAGTATGTCCATGATTCCATCCTGAAGGACTTCTTCGTCGCTGAAATTCATTCTTACGTTGAAAGATTTCAGTCGCAGGAGCTCAATATTCTCATGATCTTTCGGGTATCCTTTCGGACACGTTTTGAGCTTGTCCTCGGTCTTGAATAGTCCTGCTCTACCGCCGAAAAATTCTTCGAATGCTGGTTCCTCGATTACTTCTGTCCAGCTGTCGATATCCGTGTCGATGGACTCTCGTACAGCCGCAAGATCAAGTGCTGGAGGTTGCCATAGACCACATGCCAGCAAAGTCTTGCCACCGGGCTCTAAAGAGAAATAATATCCCGCCCATGGTCCTTTCCTGCCACTGCGAGAATAATAGGCTGCCAGAAAAGTCTTGTAAGGAGTTCGGTCATTACTGAATCGGATATCTCGGTAAATGCGAAATGTCAAGTCCTTGACCGGTAACTCCGGTATCGTGTCATCAATAGCGGTAATCGTCTTTGCGAACGCTAGCACGAAAGTATCGAAATCGCTCTTTGTAGCTTGGTACTGTAACTCTCGTTGTTGGAACCAATCTCGTTCGTTATGTGTCTTGAGCTGTCGTAGAAAGTCTAGAGTATTGGGATGTATCGTGTTTGCTTTATATTCTACATCGCCGGCCGGTAATGCAGGCAACTTTGCAATAAACACTTCTCCATCCACTCCACCTTCTTCCGTTCCTTCATCAGTTTCAGATTGCTGTTTCATTATCTTCCGCTTTTGTGCATCATCTGCAGACTTGATTATTCTATTTGTGACTCTTGCCTTTTTGGGCTTGACAGGCACATCACTGTCCTCGGACGACTGGTCAGCTTCTACTTCCTCGTCATCATCCTCTACAAATGACTCTAAATCCTCGGAATTGACTCGACTACCGTCGTCTGACGCGCTCTCCGCCGAGGACACCTCCGTGCCAACTTCTGGCGACGACGCTTTGAAGTACTTTGACTTTTTTGGAGTGGTTGATTTCCGCCTAGCTTCATCGTCTGATGAAGTGGCCGGGTCTACGTAGGATGTCCGGACCGACCTTTTGCGGCCAGACATTTGCTCAATCTTGACAGAATCGAGTCAGTACATCGAGGGACAATATGGTACAGACGATCCTTCTTTCACGTTTGGAGTCAAAGGCCTTCAAGGCGTGGATGACAAAGTGTTTGGGAGCAGTGGCTCAATGCCCCCACGTTTCCCTACAAACTGGAGGGAGATGAATTCAAAGAGCAACAGGTCGAGATAGAACACGGTAGATAACACAGATGTTTGTAAGGATGTCATAAAATGTCATTTTCTGTCATTACGTACATAACCCGTATACTTTTAAGCCACGACTGACATTTGATGGAGCCGTCTCTTAACAGGTACCACAGTCGTCAATGACAATCTTGGCATTCGGTGATCCTGAGGAGGAACCGTAAGTCTCGATCTTCTTGACGATATCAAGTCCCTCGATAACCTCGCCGAAAACGACGTGCTTTCCATCGAGCCACTAGGGTTGTTAGTTGTGCTCTGTCATTAGAGAATGGTGCATTCGTACCGAGCATGGAACGGTAGTAACGAAGAATTGGGATCCGTTGGTGTTCTTTCCAGCGTTGGCCATTGAGAGAAGACCAGGCTTGGTGTGCTTGAGCTGGAAGTTCTCATCTGGGAACTTCTCTCCGTAGATGGACTTTCCACCAGTTCCGTTCTGTCTGGTGACTATTTATGGATTAGTACGAGCTCGAGCACATACTCACTTGCTTGTCTTACAGTCACCACCCTGGAGCATGAACTGAGGGATCACTCGGTGGAAAGGAGAGTTCTTGTATCCGTATCCCTTCTCGCCGGTGCAGAGAGCCCTGAAGTTGGCGGCAGTCTTTGGCACAACATCGTCTCGGAGAGCGAAAGTGATGGTTCCGAGAGGTGAGCCGTTTGCGGAGACCTTGAAGAAAACGTTTGCCATTTTTGAAGCTATGATGGAGTGTAGGAGAAGTGTAAAGTTCTGAACCACTGCTGATAAACTAAAGTTCAACTGCAGAAATCAAACATGTCCTACGGTGACGCATGGATGTCGGGTTAGAAGTGAGATTACTTAGGGTGTGTACGATCAGTGCAAGTGATCGAAATTCTAGATTTTCCTGTGGAGCTCGCGTCATCGTGGGCAAAGAGGATTTGAGCACTGTTAGAACTCTGGAGATCACTGATCCTTAGAAACGTCAATGTACAAAACTGCGATACTCTTATGCAAGATCAAGAATATACATAATATCGTCGACTCGTGAACGCCAAAATCCACTTTATTCGTTCTCTTTTCGGCCCTCTTGGAGTGTAGCACTATTTGCACAACGTCAAAAGTGCACTCCATATATGCATGCTTCAAAAATAATACTTGGCAATGTCCACATGGTTCGAAATGTCTGTAGAATGCTTCCTCTCCTAGTCTCTGTTCTCATCAATCGAGTCTAGATCACTATGCTGGGAACGAGCTTCGTCACCATCCATTTCCGAGCCGGTGAAACCGTTGGCTAATTGCTGCCCACCACTGATATCATTTTTCACATTGTCAATCACCTCTAAGATGCCCTGAAGAGATTCTCTCCAGCTCGCCAACTTTGCAGACACCTCTTCCCACTGTTCATGTTCAAAAGCACGATACGTGGCTCTGTGCACGAGGAATGTCTCAGAAGGCTGGGATAGCTTTCCTTCCACCAGCCCGCTTTTGATTGCTTCGATGATCCACGCTTCAACCTCCTTTTCGCCTATCTCGAGGGCACTAGCGACATCAGAGTATCGAAGCTTGCGATTGTCTTGACGAGCTGCCAGAGCCGCAATGTTGAGCACACGTACTTTGTGATCGATGGTCTGACGGACAACAGAGGACTCAGAGTAGAATGATTCGTTGTCGGCATTGAAAGATTTGAAGTCAACAAAGGCACCGCTTGACAGAATACTCAGAACTTGATGATGTTTTGGACTGTCGTTTTGGAGTGCCCTGACGGGCGGTAAGACTAGAAGCTCGTCGACATTGTATCGGTTCTTTTCGTTAAGGGCTGCTTCGACAGCAGTCATTGTCAATGCTCTGGAGTCTTCATTTTCCTGGTAGGTCTCGATAGCTCGGATGAGATACTCGGTGTGGAGCTCTTCGGCGTCAGCTTGGGAACAAAGTTCTGCCATTTTGCCATATATAGATCGAATTTCTTCAGGACTTGCGTTCCACTCCTTTAACCAAGCCTTCACATGTGGAAATTTGGGGGAAACCAATTCGTAGAGTTGATGCTCGGTAGATAGCTCCAAGAGGGCTTCGAAAACTGGTAGTCGAGTGGAGGGAGGAGAGACATTGAAAAATGTTGTAAGAATGTTGTAAGAAGTGTTTGGACCATTCGAAAGGGAAGGCAACTTTTTGAAATTAGTCAGGATGACCGGATAATATACTGTTATGTCGTCTGCTGAGAGCAAGATATGTATCAACAGATTGTGAGCAGGTTCGAAATCTATCATTAGTGGTGGTCCACAGCATTGTCTACTTGTACTCACTTTTTTCTGTAGCATCGTTCAATACTTTGCTAGAGTCAACCACAGCTTGAATCGCACGTTCCTTGTCGTCTTGTTCAAGACACTGCTGTATTTGTTCCTGTACCTTTGAATCTTCCTGCGACAAAGAATCTATGAACGTCGCCAATTCGTCAATTTGTTCCTCGAAGGTGCCATCAACCACCAACATGATAGTCCTGCCTTGATCGGAGAAGGTCGAGAACTCAATCAGCTAGTCGTCACTACACAAAAACAGACTTTCTGCGGTCTTTACAATGACGGAAACAGGTACTGTCAGCTGCAAGCAGAAGAAGAAGGAGAGCAAGCAACGACAAGAAACTCACGGCACGGCTCTCGTGCTCTGCTCCAGAAGCTGTTGGCAAGTTTTTCCCGCAAGAAAGCTGCTGGGTGGAGAGGAGCTCTTGCTACAGGACTCCCGCGTGGGCGCAAGCGGTTGGACGCGCCCAACTAATTATGCGCTACACCCACACGACGTTCCACCCGAGCTCATACGCAACATCTTCTCACTCCGTCGCCCTCAGCTTTGCCATGGGCTACTCAGTGCTCGATCAGTGGTCACGATACAGACTGCGGCCGAATGTGCTCTAGTGGTACATGCTGAGCTTGCGCCAGAATCCCATAGCTCCTGTACGAACTTTTCGCACTCGTGCAGTTTCTTTTGCTGCGTCCGAGCCGTAGTTCCTCGATTATAGCTCGGGACCTGGATGACGGTCCGACTCATATAGCTACGTAAGGTGTTACTGTGGGCAGGGACATGTCTAATGGGACACCTGGCAAGAAACTTGGCTTCGCAAGCTTCTTTGCTGATGCGAAAGAAACATCCACCGAAATAGTCACACCTATCAAAAGTGTACACCATGACCACCGTCCTTCTTCGACCGACTCAAAATCACGCTCCCTCCACCATCACAAGCACCAAACTACCAAAAAACCTGCTACATATCAGTCACATAAATTTGGAAATGGCGACCACATCAAAGCATCGTCGGCTAGAGCGTCCAATTCAAAGCGCAATTACAAGTGTATAGCAGATCCCGAACTCGACAAGACTTTGCCAAAAGGATCCAAAGTCGTTCTAAGATATGCGGGAGAAAGTGTATGCAATCTGTATCACAACCTATTCTCACGCGAGCTAATGCGATCAAGGCAGAACCGATCTCGGTAATTGATCCTCGGAAATCCCGAGAGTACGCCTCCAAAGTTGTTAAAGGTAAGAAGAAGTATAGACCAGAACTTCGACAGCTTCAGTGGCCACGCGATGAAAATTCTGTCGGACCAGGACCCCCCACCTCTATACTGATCTCCGAGCTGTCTGTCTTGACTACGAATCATGAGATTGCTAATCAATTCCGCTCTTTTGGAGAGATGTCAGAGACGAAGCTGCAGGTTGATCCTTCAAATGGTGCATCACTGGGTCTCTGTAGAGTAACCTACAGGAAGTCCCGGAGCAACCATCGAGCAGCAAGTGATGCTGCCAAGAATGCGGTTCAGAAGATGCACGGGGCAAAGCTTGGAGGACAGATACTGAAGGTTGAATTTGATGATGATGGCAAGCTGTGTGATGATTCGATTCGAAGCATTCTTGAGCAGCGCAAACAGGCGGAACAGCTGGCATCCGAGGTTAATCACAAAGTGGTCCAAGTCCCATCAAATCCCAAAGCAAGTTCCACAGCAAGTAGTGTGCCAACAGGACCAAAGGCAATGCTACCGAGCTCGCGAGAAACTTCTCGCTCGACACATCGTGATGCCTCTCCAAGAACAGACAAGTCGATTCGAACGGAAAAAACTACGGAAATCAAGAAGTACGGAAAAGATTCTAGTTTTCGTGCTCGCGACATGTCCAAGATTTCTAGTGGGACTAGTGAGACGAACAAAAGGTTAGGCCACTATGCCTATATCTTTATCCCTGGCAAAGTACTACCTCTACATAAGGTCACAGCGCAGGAATTACAGATCCATTTCTCTGGCAAGAGAACAGAGGACATCTTCACTGATCCTTATGGCTTCTATGTCTTATTTGAAAACGATGAGGTGGCAACTCGCGCACACAAAATCATGGATAAGTCGACCTTCCTCGGTTATAGACTATATATGGAATTACATAAAGCGAAACGGGCATCCACTATTATACACGAAAAACCACTCGGTGGTGCATTCAAGAAGACATTCCAACCAGTCAAAGCCACCGTGGACCCAATCATGGAGGCTACAACGCGTGTAATCAAGGAATTGCAGGATGTGTTTATGAGGGATTTACGCAATCGTGTCACTGGACCAATCTTGTTGGATTTTCTTGATCCAGCAAATTTCAAGCATTTGTCTCAGTCGGAGGATGTCACCGTCACTAATCAATTGAACTCCACAGTCTTGAAGACAACAACGGAGCACATAAAGCTAGATGATAATGAAGACAAGACTCACATCAAGAAGCTGTCACAAGTCCTCTCGCACATTCCCCGATTTAAGAAAAAACGAGCACTGCCGCGGGACACTGGTCGCATGCGTGTCAATCATCGTATGGATCATCATACAATGTATGCTGCCAATTCAGACGAATCTGATCGTGACGAGGATGAGGAAGAAGATGACGAAAGCCTTGAAAAGCATTCCGATCGACCTTCTTCAGTAGCCGCAAGCATTGAAATGGACGAAGATGGCTCGAACACACCACTGGAGAAGTCGAAGAAGAAGATCAGAGATATGAACCAAGCATCGGGACCTCGGCTTAAAGACCTATCGGCAGAAGATATTCTAGATACAGAAGAGCTTGTTGGGAGTCCGGACTCAGGCATAGGTGATCATGGTCTGAAGGACATTTTGAGTCCGAAGCCTCAGAGTAAACCGATCTCCCATAAACGACGCATTGTGGACTTTACCAGTAGTGAGGAAGAGGATGAGCCACACGTCGAGAAGTCTCTGCCACTGGACGATCTGATACACTCGAGCAAGGCAGACAACATACTTGAGCAAACTGTGTTGTCGAATCAGCCGACGGATATTTGTGCCGTCGAGCTCAATGAATCCCAACCCGTACCGGGACGGAAACAGAAACTTCTCAACAAAGCTAAGATTTCAGCGATTGCCAAGCCCATTACTATCAAAGAGCGGAATCCGTCGCCAGAAAGTGACGAAGAATCAGAAATTGAGGACGTCGGTCCTGTTTTGGAGCCCGATGATCTGCATCTTGAAGACGAAGTGGTGCTAGATATAGATGGGATACAGAACATCGTCAAGGACGATGAGGATTTCTACTTTCTCCAGTCTGTCCTTAAACACGAGTCTATCGCAGATGTGAAGAATGTTACTCTCTGGGCTTGGCGTCAAAAGGAGAGCAAAGCATCCCATGCCGATGGTTACAAAGGTGTTACCAAACTTCCGAAGGACACAGGGTACAATCGTGTCAATTCGACAGGCTCTGCAAAGACTGAAGGTTACTACTCAATTCCTGATATCGAAAAGTCCTTCTATCTGCCTAACAGGAACCGAGCTGTCGTGACAGAGCCAGGGCTGAATAACAGTTCTTCGAGGATGAACCGAGCCAATAACCGAAGGCAAGCAGCGGGCATCGAAGCCCAGCGACAGACACTGGAGGCACAGACGGATCTGCTTCGGTTCAACGCACTCAAGTCTCGCAAGAAGCAGCTCAAGTTCTCGCGCTCTGCTATTCACGACTGGGGTCTCTACGCACTGGAGCATATCGAACGTGGTGATATGGTGATTGAGTACGTGGGTGAGATTATTCGTCAACAAGTGGCGGATCATCGAGAGAAGCGGTACGAAAGACAAGGTATCGGCTCCTCGTACCTCTTCCGGATCGACGAGGACACCGTCATCGATGCGACGAAATGTGGCAACATTGCAAGATTCATCAATCATTCGTGTGACCCGTCCTGTACGGCCAAGATCATCACGGTGTATGGCCAAAAGAAGATTGTCATCTATGCCCAGCGAGATATCGGCCTGGGCGAAGAGATCACATACGACTACAAGTTCCCTCTCGAGGACGAGAAGATTCCCTGTCTCTGCGGGTCCCCGATCTGTCGCAAGTTCCTCAACTAGAGGCGACAGAGGACGGGGGTGGTCGTAGCCTGTAAGTAGTGCTCTTACTGTACAGTCGAGAGACCACCTTTTGTACACTTCTTTTTTTGCCCCTTTCCATCTCGCAGTGCATCCGGGAATCTCTCTCCCTCACCGAGCTCATTGAGCCATGACTTAATCTTTCCGCAACACTTGCTCCGCACGCCTCTCGAAGGCCTCGATGATCTGATCGGCCACTTTGGGGAGGACGGCTCCGCTGAGGGCGCCGTACATGGGATTGCTGAAGCGGTACTCAATGTCGAGATGCACCCGACAGGACTCCTCGTCGTGGTCGTGATCGTCGTCACGGGTGCTGCCGGCCGGGGTTTGGTGGTCCTGCAGTCGCCAGGCAGTGACGAGTCGTTCAAAGAGGGGATGGTGCAGGGCGAGTGCCTCGACCGAGTCGGGGGCCACGCACCGGACGAGACTGGAGAAGGACTCGCGGTACCCCTTGAACCCGACCGTCAGGTCCGCCCTTGTCGGCGCCCCGTCCCCGCCAGACTCGGTGACCCTCGACGCGAGGCAGTACGGCACAAAGGAAGCGTACGCGTCAATGTCTGAGATGATGCGGAACAGGGCGGCCCGCGAGTGAGGCAGTGTCTTGGCGACGGTGAATCTGCGCGGTTCGAGTGTTGCCGAAGAGGCCGAAAAGAATGGTCGGGTCAGGGGCGACCGGGGCCGAACGGCGGCGACACCCACCGTCCTCAACATGGTTCACGGACGAGACTTTTTCAAGTCTTGAAACTTTACCTTTTTTTTCAATATCGCTGTGTGTTTGATGACATGATGCTGCGTACCCAAGCCACGAACGGCAACCTGCGCCACACAAAGAGAGAATTCGTGATTTTTCCCTCCCTCAAACATTTATTTCTCCATGCCAATGCCCCAAATCTCATCGTAATTTCGCTCGTCGAGGGCAAAAAAGGACAGGTCATTCACCAGATGGGCAAGGCGAAAAAGACGAGAAAGTTTGCGCAGACGAAGCGGGTCATCAGCGCATCCGACTCCCGCATTAGACGGGACCCGACGACAAGGAAGACGGACGACCGGCGACGCGATGGCGAGGGGAACCTGGTGCGTGAGATCCCCCAGGTCGCGTCCTCCCTCTTCTTCCAATTCAACGAGGCCCTCAGGCCGCCCTACCGCGTCCTCATCGACACCAACTTCATCAACTTTTGCATCAAGAACAAGCTCGATCTCGTGCGGTCCATGATGGACGCCCTCTACGCCAAGTGTATCCCCTGCATCACCGACTGCGTCCTCGCCGAACTCGAGACGCTCGGGTCCAAGTTCCGCCTCGCCCTCCAGGTCGCCAAGGACCCCCGGTTCGAGCGACTCACCTGTTCCCACAAGGGCATCTACGCCGACGACTGTCTCGTCGACCGGTGCATGCAGTCCCGATGCTACCTCGTCGCCAGCAACGATCTCCACCTCAAGCAGCGGATCAGGAAGATTCCAGGCGTGCCCATCCTCTATGTCGGCAACCACGTCATCAAGGTCGAGAGGCTGCCCGACCTCTTGTAGGTCCCTTCGGAAAATGGCGAATCCATGCAAAAAAAAATTCTTGTTACGACGCAGGCGAGTGCGGCAGGTTGCAAACCGTCACTAGAATGGATTTCTACAGCCTACAAATTATCGTTATTGTCGTCTTCATGTGGTTATACTAAGACGACGAGACACAGCTCTTGTCCCAGAAGCGGGCAGCCATTCTCGGCAGTGTGTCATAACTCGTGAAGCCTGGTTCAGCGGTCGTCCAGTCCGTGACATTGCCCGTCAAGTACCTTCCCGCCGCAGCGGTGAAGAAGCTAGTGGCATAGACGTCTACCAGCAAATCGTCCGCGGGATTTGCGGGCAAGGATGCGTTGCCCTGGACGTAGTGAGGAGTCGGGTAGTAGCCAATCGGTACATGTGGCGTATTATCGCCTCCTTTGCCTAGGTCGTCCGTGGTCACATATCCATCGACCAACGCTGCCGAGTCTTGCACGTCTCGTTTGTAGACACGATCAGTCTGCATGTTTGTGAGCAGGTTCTTGGCGGAAGACCAAGGCACAGTCATGTAGAGCCAGAAGTTCTGGTATGGGTTGACCTGGTAGGCCTGATCGATGGTAAATTGCCCTTCGAGCAGGTCATATCTGAAACCACCAGTGTTTGTGAGAATCAGCCTGGGTTGGTCTGTCCTGTTGGGGGAAAAGACTACACTTGGAAAGACTGTAGTGGTGAGGTAGTCGAACAGACTCGATGTACTGTTGAGTGGGTATCGATTCAGGTAATAGTTTCCCGGTGAGCAGCCAATAATGGATGTCAAGTTCTGCTGCAACCTCAACTGAGTCAGTTTGGTGGTGATGTTCTTTCCCCTTGCGTCTGCAAAGGTGGTATTTGTGGTGTTTGTGTGGTACTCGAAAGTCACTGGATTGAAGTCGAGATACTGTCTCGTAATGCCGATCGTGGAATTCCTGTTTGGAGTGGTCCCAGGAATGGAGGAGACGGTCGCAATCTTCGTGCCATTCGTTCGACTAGGTCGAGCTGTGCTGCTGTTGAGGCCATCGATACTGACCCAGCCAACCGTCTCACAGTACCTTCCGGCCGAGAGAGCTGTGGCCGATGCATCGTATACGGCAAAGTCTCTGATGTGGTTATGACCACCAAAGATCTGGATAGGTGTCGTAGGATGATGAGCTCTGATGGCTGCGTAGACGAGGTTCCACTCGGTAGACGACCTCACTGGAATGTGGCCCACAATGACAAAGAGGTCAATGTCCTGTCGTGAGACCTGGTCCTGGAACCACGTCTGGTTGACGGCGACACCGACCGGTGTGACGACAGACTGATTGGAATTCCCGGTGAAGTTGAAGAGAAAGCCAAAGCTCTGAATTCGGACGCCATGCTCAGTGGTGAAATGACGGTACCTGTCAGAGAGTGGCACGAGTTCGCCAGTAATGTCGTCGTATATCTCGACGTTACTAGTCAGATAGTTGCCCCTCCAGTTTGGCGCGAAGTTGTGATAGGTATCGAGGGCGACGCCGGACACGTAGAGTTCATGATTTCCGATGGACAAGAGATCATAGGGCAACTTTTCAAAGATTGGATTGGTCAGAGCACCATCGAGATCAGTGGTATCGGAGAGTCCTGTACCGTCATGGAGATCTCCAGAGTCGACCAGCAGAAGATCGACCCCCATCTGCTTTGCCTGCAGTTTCATACGATAGACAAAGGACGAAAAGTCTCCAAAGTCGGCCGAGTAATTGGGATCAAGCAAATGGCCGGCGAGCCACCCATCTACGACAAATCAGAGACCGCACCCAGAAACTGTCACTCAACACTTACGTGTGTCTGTGGTGGCCAAAAAGTTCACCTGGCCCCAGTGCAACGGATCTGGCTTGGTCGTCGTGGCAGCATCCGCTCCCGGCTGTACTCGTTTCACAAGCTTGTTGGCATGAACACCGAGGTAGTCTGGGTCCACGGGACTGAACCAATCGTCATCACTGCAAGCAGTGACGGAGAGTATGAGCTGTATCAGCCCGGTCAGGTGGGGCAACACCAACATTCGTGTGTAGTACGACCGCTGTCTGATTTACGTCTCGGCGTGGTTGGGGACTTCTGAAGTAATGGCATTGGAATCATATGCTTTAAGTATGCGTCAGACAGAGGATGGCTGGATGGAAGGATGGAATCGGAGAAGACGCGTCAGAAGAGGGTGAGTGTTGAGAGAGGAGGACGAGGATTTGAGCGTGTTGATGCTCAGGCCACTGATAGGCGCGGAGGATTCCAAGATCTCGCGGTCCATTGGGCGAGTGGGGGAAAAGAGCCATGAAAGGGCGTGCATCGCTAGAATGGCTGCTGCTGCCATCTCTGTCTGTCTGTCTCTTGTGTCTGGAGAGACGAGACAGCCGTCTGCTACTTCTCAGTCAGACACACATCAAGAGACCAGATCAGGAGAGTGAATGAGTAAGGGAGTGGACAGACAAGACTGACCAGCAACTCTTGCAGGAGATTGTCTGGTGCACTGATCAACTGGCTGATCAACTGGCTGATTGATTGGCTGATTGATGAATTGATTGGCTGGAAGGATAGGGCGTGAGTGGAAGCTTCTTTCCAATTGGTTGACCAGCAAGCTTGTCTCCAACGGCTGCATCTCATCCTTTTCCGTAGATTTTCCACTCACTCACTCACTCTTGCCAGCTTCTTATATTTTTGGTCTCCACCTGCTCCCCTCCAGAAGGTAAGAAGGGGCAAAATATCTACCTGATCTCTACTTGACCTCCTCCACTACCTCACTGTCCACGACCTCAATCAGCTCCTCCACCTCCTCGCTCTCATCCTCCGCCAGCAGCTTCTCCGACCAGTGGGACTTGCCGGCCTCCTGCCGCTCGTGCTCGACCTGCTCCTTCACCCGTTGGCGCCATTCGCGGTACTCGGCAAGCAACTGCCGCCTCTGCTCCTGCTGCTCCCGTGCCGCCGTGTTCTGCTCAAGGTTGTCCTCCTCCTCAAACTGCTTGCTGTAGTCCCGCAGCTTCTTGCGAATCTCCTTCTGATCGGCCTTCGAGAGATAGGTTGGCGGTCGCGGTCGCCAGATGATCTGCTTAAAGTTCTCAAGGTGCTCCTCCCGAATCTGGCTGCCCTTGAAGTCCCAGAGCACGTATCCATTCTCCATCTTGTGCTTCCACACCGAGGAACTCGTCAGCAGGTATCTGCCAGAAGGATCCCACTCCAGATCAGTCACGCCGTAGTGCTCAGCAGTGTTCAGACACTGCAGGTTGCATGCAAACTGGGCCTCGTTGTCCTTCTTCTCGCCCTCGAAATCAACGTCCCAGAACTCGAGATCAAAGGTCGAGGTGCTGCCGAGTGTGGCAACCACGAGGAATCGACCCTTTGGTGCCCACTGAATGGTGTTGCAGGTCTTCCTGTCCACCACTCGCACTTCCTTGAACACCGCCTCGTTCCTGGTCTTGGCAGACTCAAAGGCGTAGAAAGCGAGAGACGTCTTGAGTGCCATACCTGGCTGACCGAGGTTGGGGTCGTTTGTCTGCACAACTGCGAATCGTGCTCCTTTGGGCTCCCATGCGAAAGCGATGATGGTATCCTTGATTTCAATTACCTCAACTGGAATGTTCTTCTCATTGATTCTGAAGATCTCCATGTTGGTGTAAGATCCCTTCTTGGATTTCGTGTGACGATCGACCTTAATGCACAGGTAGTCACCATTACTCTGCCAGTACATCTTTGCGTCTGTGACATTGTACAAGTTCTTGGTCCTGACGACTTCCCTTGAAGGGATGCTCATCACCGAAACTCGTGCCGGCTGATTACTGACCTCGGGAGTCCAGTAGGAGATGAGGTTACCTTCCGAGCCCAACTTCTTTTCAGAGGCTGGTGCAGGCGACCATTCAAAGTCCACGACACCTTCGATCTTGACGGACTTCTTGTCCACTAGTCCCATTCCAGGAGCCTCATAAATAGAAATTTGTACACCAGGAGTAATGCGAGCAAGGTACTGCTCGTCAGCTGACCATTTGAACATTGGCCAGTGCATCTTCTTTTGTGCTCCTGCACCAGAGGAGCCCTCGTTGGGCAGGCCTGGGAAGGATCGCAAGAGAAGATTCTTCTTCAAATCCCAGACAAAGACCTGCTTGCCTTCATCCTCTTGTGTGAATGGCATCGTGGCACGAGCTGGGTGTCCTGCAGGTGGCAATTCCAATGGCTCATTTGACCATGTGACGAGATAATTCTCGAGAGGGGAAAAGTCAATAAGCTTGACCTTGGGGTGGGCGAACCTGGCGATTCTTTTCCATGACGGACCTCCCCACAACTGCAGACCCTGTTGGTGGAAGGATGCAAGGTAACTTCCCATAGGCGACCATTGAGTGTACGTCTCGGTCCAGTTGTTCCTTGCAACAACCGTCTCCGGTTGGTCGGCTTTTCTGTTCCAATTGATGCTCACCTCGTCACCTCGGAACATAATGAATTGGTCACGTCCCTGATGATCGGCCACCCACGAGCGCAAGTGCTCCTGCTCAGTGTAATCTTCAGCGTCTGGAGCGGCAAATTCATCGTCAATGTTGGCGTATTTGTCCACATCAGTGAACAAGTTAGCCATGAGAGTGTGTGCTTTGTCCAATTTCTTGCCATTCAGAGACTTGACGGCATTCATCGCTTGAGCAGGAGTTTCATATTCGACAAACATGTAACCTTTCGAAATAGAACCCTCCTTCTTCTCCTCCATCGGCATGATTATGCCGTCTTCCTTCAAAACACCATACTGTGAACACAACTTGTTAAGCACTCGGAGAAGAGCGGCCTTTTTTGACTCCGGAACTTTTGGACAACCGTCCACGAGCACGATGTTGTCAAAGCCTTCTTCCTGCTCTACATAAAATTTGTCTTCGAGATCATCGAATTCAAGATAATCGTCAATGCTTTGAACACTCATACTCGAAATGGGAAGCTATATGTCAAGTACAAAGATGTTTCTTAGCTCTTCAAAAGTGCTTGCTCAGGCGTGTCATCTTTCAAAAAGTTCGATGGGAATGGCATGGTCGGTATCGATTTCGCGGAGCTCGTATCTCTCGGCAATTTATGACTCTTTGCTCAGTTTAGTTCATACGCACATTGTCACAGGCCAGTCTATATACCACAAACCAATTTCATAGACGTTTCGTTTATCTGCCAATATTCAGGTGGTATGGCTCCTACTGGTGAAGATGGTTCGGTCACTACAAAAATACTTCCTCCAAGTGACAAAGTCGACTGGCCAAATCTAGCTTTCAAAGCAAACCCAGTCAATGGTCATGTTCAGACCGTTTATAAGAATGGTGCATGGGGTGAACTCGAATTTGTTGAAGAGCCTTTCTTGCGAGTGTCTGTTATGGCTCCAGCATTGAACTATGGGCAACAGTGCTTCGAGGGACTGAAGGCTTTCCGATGCAAAGATGGACATATTAGAATTTTTCGACCAGATGAGAATGCTAAGCGAATGCGGCACTCTGGAGAGATGGTAGCAATGCCAGCTGTACCAGAGGATCTATTTATTGAGGCTGCCAAGTTAGCTACGGCTAAAAATATTGAGTTTGTGCCTCCATATGAGCTGGGTCAAGCTTTATACCTCCGACCACTGCTGCTTGGTACAGGGCCGCAACTCGCACTTCTTCCTCCGGACGAGTTTACCTTCATTGTCGCCTGTACACCAGTGGCAAACTTGTATAGTGCCTCCGGAGCGAAGCCAATCGATGCTATCATAGTTGAAGACTTTGATCGAGCTGCTCCAGCGGGTACAGGATCTGCGAAACTTGGAGGCAATTATGCGCCTGTGTTTCAGCACGCCGCCAAGGCTAAAGCTGCCGGCTTTCCTATCACGTTGCACCTTGATTCTAAGACGCGGTCACACGTTGATGAGTTCTCTACGTCGAATTTCCTTGCATTGAAGGGGTCCGGATCAGAGACAACACTTGTGGTGCCAGAATCAACTAGTATACTGAAATCTGTTACAACTAAATCGGTTATTGAACTTGCCAAGTCGTTTGGTTGGAAGGTAGAACGTCGTCCGGTTCCAGTAGAAGAGATCTCAGAGTTTTCAGAGATCATGTCTGCTGGTACTGCAGCTGTGATTAGTCCTATCAAGTCTGTTACCTATAGAGGACAGAAATTGGTTCAGCTCAGTGAAGAGTGTGGTCCAGGTTCGCAAAAGATTCTGCGAACATTGAGAGCCATACAGACAGGCGATGCAGAAGATACCTTTGGCTGGAACGTGCTAGTCATGTAATTTGACTTGAGCAGCGGGTCTTGCAGCTCAAGGTAGCAATGTCTGGAGTTCACAGCAATCTGTGTCTTCGAGAAACCCTGTTTTAAAACGATCATTGTACGGGGGAAGACTTTGTTCGTGATCGACAGAGTTCTTCAGTACGACTGTACATAGAATGATTTGATAATGACTAACATGGCTTCAGATGGCCACACAATTACCGTGACATTCCTTTCGCACAACTTATCAATTGCAGACCCGAGGAGCATCAATCAGACTCGACAGAACACGTACCGTAGTGACAGTAATGCT
The DNA here is from genome assembly GCA_005281575.1 of Taphrina deformans. NCBI lineage: Eukaryota > Fungi > Ascomycota > Taphrinomycetes > Taphrinales > Taphrinaceae > Taphrina > Taphrina deformans. Next base: position 170,681 of record RHGG01000014.1, read on the forward strand.
GAACATGGATCGCGTTCATTAGTGCACGTGTTTTTCACGCCTTTGTTTTTCTACCAAACGGTTGCCGAGTTGCGTGAGCGGCACTTCTTCTTTGCGAGCTCTTCATCATAACATGACGCTTGAAGCATTACCAGCGAACAAATAACAATACGGATCTCAGATCGTGAGCCGCGCCAACGATGAATAGGCCAAAGCTGCAGCGTCCACCAAGTGCAATGTCAGGTGTACGGCCTCCGACAACTTCCTCTCGTCCACCATCTCGCGCATCATCCCATCCATCGGAAACCAACGATAGACAAGTGCCTCTCAAGCGTGCTCAGTCTGCGACAGCAAGAACTACTGAACAAAATACTGCAACCAACGCTGTATCGAGTGCATCAGAGACAAACATACAAGTCGTTGTTCGATGTCGGGATAGGAATAAGCGCGAAATAGAGGAGAATTCTGGTGTCATTATAAGTCCTTCGAAGGATGGTCATTCTATCACTGTTCAGACAAGTGCGCTGACAGAACTGAACAACAAGACATATACCTTCGACAAGGTTTTTGGTGGTGGTTCAAGCCAACAAGACGTGTTTGATGTAACAGTCGAGCCAATAGTGCAGGAGGTGTGTCAATGTTTATTAGTCGAGTATAGGCTAATTGAGAACAGATGCTTGGTGGATACAACTGCACAATTTTCGCCTATGGACAGACTGGCACTGGTAAGACGTACACAATGTCCGGTGATATGTCCGATCATTGTGGAGGCATTCCACCTGCCACAGCTGGTATCATTCCTCGAGCGCTGTGTCGCATTTTCCAAGTACTCGATCAGGCTGGAGATGAGTATTCTGTTAAATGTTCTTTTATTGAGCTGTACAACGAAGAACTAAGAGATCTATTGTCTACACAGGACGACTCAAAAGTCAAAATATTCGATGATTCTACCAAAAAAGGTGGTATCATCATAAACGGCATGGAAGAATTGGCTGTCAACGATGCAACTCATGGTGTCAAAATCTTACAAGAAGGCAGTCGCAAGCGAGAAGTTGCGGCGACAAAGTGTAACGAGGCATCGTCTCGATCTCATTCGGTTTTCACTATTACAGTACACATCAAGCAGACCTCGACAGAAGGAGAAGACATGCTGCGTGTAGGAAAGCTCTATCTTGTCGACCTTGCAGGCTCGGAGAATGTCGGTCGTTCTGGAGCTGAGAATAAGCGGGCCAGGGAAGCAGGAATGATCAACCAATCACTCCTGACACTTGGAAGAGTCATTAACGCCTTGGTGGATCGTTCCCAGCATGTTCCCTATCGCGAGTCCAAATTAACGCGATTGCTGCAAGATTCTTTGGGAGGACGTACCAAGACCTGCATCATCGCAACACTTTCGCCTGCGAAAATCAATATGGACGAGACGGTTTCGACCCTAGAATATGCCAATCGCGCCAAAAGTATCAAGAACAAGCCTCAAGTCAACCAAATGATGACCAAGAAGGCTCTCATTAAAGATTATATCATTGAGATCGAGAGACTTAAAGGCGACCTAAATTCTACAAGAATGAAGAATGGTGTTTATATGACAGAAGAGTCCCACCTAGAATTGGTAAACCAAAATGAAAGCAACAAGCTATTGACTGAAGAACAGCAACGAAAGATAGATGCCATGGAAGCACAACTACAATCCGCTAAGGAACAATTCGAATCAACCATGGCTGCCTATACCACTACCAAGAAAACGCTAGAAAAGACAAGTAAGGACTTACTCGATACAGAGAGCACGTTGTCTACTACCAAAGATACTTTGGCCACCACTAGCCTAAATCTTGAGAAGGAGAGTCTGTTACGTAGAGCTCATCAGCAGTCCGAAATAGAACTTAATACTGTGGCCATCACTCTCAAAGACACTTTAGCTACCACAGTCGAGCACGTCAAAGGACTGCACGCGAAAGTCGACCGCAAACGTGATGTCGAACAGGCTAATCAGAGCTCGTGGACAGACATGCAGGGCAATCTTTGTACCGTTGCTCAATCCATTGATGGTACACTCGCCAAGTACTCGAAAGCTCAGTCTCGAAGCTCCAAGGTTATCGCAGATCGTGTTACTTCCTTCGTGATCAAGGAAATGAAGCTCTTTTCTGACGGGCATCAGTATATGGACATGCAGCTTCAGGCGTTCCAAGAACGCAAGGCACAGGTGGACACCACTAGTACTGGAGCTCGTGTCGAGATGGAAACAGTATTAGGAGAGATCAAGAGTCTTCGTGAAGAAGTCAAGTCTAGGCTTGGCGATGGACTTCAAAACCTGAATGTAGCGGCACAACGAATCGCTGAAGAGATCTCGGGACAGATGGGGCTTTTCCAGAAAGACATATATGAGAGTTACGACGGTCTTGCTTCTGAATTCAAGCAAGTATTTAGCCGGACGGAAGCTCACATAAATTCGCAATCTGCAGAAATTCGAAAATTGAAAGAAGCACTGCATGCTGCTTCACAAACTAACACGACCCTTATTGAGCAAATTTCGAAGGAGTTGATCGACACACAAGACTCCAATTCTCGAGAAGCTCAGGCTAAGGAAGCGGAAGCACTACAGCAGATTCAAATGATGCTCTCGTCCATTGCCAGCGAACGTGAAGCTCGGATGCAAGAAGCGAGGAATGCCTTCAAGAATAAAATAGAAGGCGCTATAACCGAGATGCACGACCAGAGTCACCAGAATGGAACTGCAATTGATCTTTGGACTAACGCTGACGGAGTCTATGGCCGTAAATTGGCCAAGGACAAGGATGAAATCAGGAAAGCAATCGTTAACAGCTGGAACACGGCGAAAGAACGATCAGAGACGATTCAGCAGAGTACAGAAGCTATACATCGGGAGACTGTGCATCTCGTGGACGCTGCGATGCAGAATGTGGATGATCAAACGAGAGCTCTGGATGAATTTGTGACTCGAGCCAAGAAGATGAATGAAGCTCACCATGCTGAGCAACATATCGCAGTTTCAGCACTGCTCACAAATGCTCAAGAGACTGCGCAGTCCGTGCAGCATGAATTCAATAAGGCCAAGTCTGAAATTGAGGCTTGTGGCAAGGATATTCTTGGTAAGACGGCAGAGCAGGTCAGGGAAGTGCAGGAATTCAGTACAGATCTTGGCCGTCATACAGAAGCAGTCAAACAAAACTCGCAGACGGCCTTACGCGAGGACAGGCCGACACAGACAACTCCCAAGAAGCAAGACTATGTTTACCCGACTTCGTGGAAAACCACGGCGGTGCATGAGGAGCTTCTTGCCCAGTACCGCGGAGTGGAGGTTGAAGAAGTCTCCTTGGCAGAGCGCAATCCGCTGAGCATCGTTGACGTGAACGTAACCTCACCAATACTGTTACAGGCATCACTAGGACCGGTCGAGGATGAATTAGCGATACCCGTGGTCCAGAAGTCGTCCATCCCTGGTCCAAGAGCCCGCGGTAGTGGTGAAAAGGAGACGATCAGGGCGATAGGCTCTGGCGGACAAGAGAACGGTCCACGACCGCCAAAGACAAGGAAGCGAGCTTTGGCTTAGTCCAGCTTGACTGGTCATCGAGATAGGATGGAGTAGATGTATATATAGCGAGAATATTGTACATTTTTGTGCAAAAATTACCATATCTAATACATGAATTTGGAAATCACATACCTCTGTTGAAAACGACTTGTTGGAGTCCCTTTTCCTCTGCCTCTTTCTTGATTTTTGGTTCCAATTTTTGAACAGGCAGATACTCACGAGTAGGAAAGGCGGCAATTGCCAGGGGGAGTGCCACAATCGAAGTTGCAAAGATGGAAAGGAGATTGATGGGCAGCCCCAACCTCGGGCTCCTGTGTAAGAGGGTCGTCTTGCGTTGTATGGCGAGCAGGATGAGAGGCGGAATGACCATGATGGGCGAACTATTGAGGACACGGCTGGCGGCAGTCTCGGAGATTGCCTTCCATGCGGCCGACTTGCTCTTGCCCAGGGACTCGTCCCGTTCGTCCCGGGGATCAAAGACGTCGATGCCACTTCTCAACTCGCCGGACCGCATCAGGAAGACATTCAGTGCTCCTGCTCCGGCTACGGCGACGAACGGGACGAGTCGACCCGCCAGTTCCCTGGTCCCCTGTGCCTTGATGAACTGGACCGCCTTTCCGAGTCCGACTGCCACGCCACAACTGGCCACGACGGCAGTGACATAACTGATGCCTATCTCCCTGGTCGACAACGGGGAAGACTTGTTTGCATTGGCGTAGTTGAAAGCCACATTGACGGACTGATTGGTGACTTGCCAGAACAACGTCCCCTTCGTCTTCAGGTTCGGCGTCAACATGCCTGCCGTGACCACGAGATTGGTCAGGACGAAACAAGACATCCTGAAGGGCAACAAGATCAACTCTCCTGTTTCCGGATGAACCGAAGAATCCAAGATCTTTTTGGCGGACCAGACATCTTCCGACAGCTCGGTCTGACGATTGCGGTATGCGTCAATCAACCGTCTTGCATCCTGCAGTTGTGCCGATGTGGTGAGTAGTGTTTGCGGATCCGTGATTTGTATTGTGTGCAAAACTCGTCCTCGGTAGGTCGACAGATCATATCTCGACTGAGGCACTTCACGGGCCATTGTTTCCTGCATATACGTCGTGTTTCACCTTCTTGTCATCCCCAAGCCCATGCAGATTGGCGGCACATTGTAAAGAACCATTCAAGCAATTGTGAAGACAACTAATTTGTGGAGCCGATAATTCTTAGTTTGTAGTACAGAAGCAGAAACAAAGGAGTGGTAGGCATGATTGTGGTTTAGAAGGCGGTGCTCACGCAGCACACAGAAGACCTGGCACGAAAGGTGAGCTTCTTGAAAGACCGATGCCAACATAGCCGCAGATTGGACATTGAAGTTGACAAAGGAATCAAGTACGACGAATGCAAATCAATGCTATGCTTTGACGGCGCAAGTTTTGTTGAAGACATCAATGGTATGTTGAGGAATGCAAAATTTCTGTGAATGCAGTATGAAATTCGTTTGCGAAGCATGATAGACTATTCGCTGAAATCGTATCAATGCTAAGCATCGATTCTCTATGAATGGAAAGATCAGTACCAGGTGGAAGGCCTTGCAGCAGAGAAGACCTTCTTGCCAGCACCCTAGCAAAGTCAGTACTGTATGCAGCACGTCTACCTGGAATTGGCGTACAGCTTGCTTTGGTAGACGGGAAGGAAGTGGGAATCTGAGTTTTGGATCGAGGAGCTGCTTGATGTATGGTCGCTTGACATCAGAGGTCTTCTCAAGCTCGACGACCTTGAGAATGTGTACTGACCTAAATCGTGCTCTGTGTCGGGCGGCAAGGTCCGAGTACATCTGCTCGACAGCCTCGACTCGTGACATAGCTCGGTACTCTTTGTACATGTTGTGAGTTCCTGATCGTGAGTCGTATCTGAGCCAGAGACCGAAGTTCTTGACCTTGAGAGGCTTCTTCTCGAGGATTTCGTTAACAGCAATGATTTCTCCGGATGCTTTCTTCAACTTTCGCATCTGCTTAATGAAGTACCAGAAACGAGATTGCGCAACAACCTTTTGATACGTTAGTTTCCTGAATCTCCATTGATATCGAGACTGTGCGCTTCGTCTAAGTGCACTAGTTCTCTTTGGCGTCGTACAGTGTTTGGAGCAAATAGTCTCATTCGGTAGATTTTAGGGACAGGTTCCTTCTCCGTCGGACTAACATGGTCAGAGTCCAATCTCAAATATCGCTAATTTCGGCATTACAGTTTCCTTCCGACGACTTGGTACTCGCTCAATCTTCCGGTGGCCATTACTGAGATCGGGAGTGCTGGGCGTAGTGTTTTGTATGGCTTGGACTTTTTCTTTACAGGGTGGACAACCTGGCAGTCGGCAAGCACACGCACACTCGCAGTGATCAGGAGACCGGGTTTTTTCCTTCGAGCCTGCAAACCCTAAACTTACCCGCAAAGGCCACACTAACGGGACTGCTTAACCTCAACCGGCACGCACTTGCTCACACATTGGAGCTTTCCATTCCTGCTGGTGCGGGACGGGAATGTATGAATGCACACAAAGAGTTCTGTTTGCCCGTTGGCGACTGTCCTTGTCCCACGTGACCTCGGCACTCTACTTGGCAATCGTATCATTGAGCTCCACGTGCAGCAGCAGATCTATGGTTGCACCGTATCGTGACCATCTGCGCCAACGATTCTGAGCAATCCACGCATTCATCACATACTCGCTCGAAATTGTGGCGGCTATTCGTTGTTCCAGTCTTAGTGTGCTACGGTACCCTCGGAAGCGTAACGACCAGGCGAAGAATTAAAATTTTATTGGCTCCTCGGATCACTCTCTACTTGCTGTCGAAGCTGCCTTGTTTTAGAATGACTATATTCCGAGTCGAAGCTCAGTGGTAGTAAATAGCTCGGCAGCGTCTGCTATAACGATCCCCCGCCATGCTCTAGATGATGAAGTGCTCCAATTCACCTTCCCTTGACCTTCCTATGCACTACTTTTGTATGGCATGCCTTTCCATTCCCTACCGGTCTTGCCACTCGAGTTCATTTTGAGCCCGTATTGAACTGGCTGTCGCTCGATCCTATGGAAAGAATTGATATTCTTTCGACAAACAATCTGCCAACATGTAGCACCTCCCTGACGCGACACGATGACACTCCAGGCCAAGAAAAGAACCCAGATTCGGTACCATCGATCACCATACTTGGCTTGCACCTTGTCCTTGTTGGCCAACCAGTTACGGTACCATCGCCATAGAGTGGCTGAATAATGGACACCGATGTTGTCGATTGACTCAACCTCAAAGCCAGCCGATTCCAAAGAAGAGACATAGAATCCGAGAGGAGTTGAGGCATCAGCTCCAGGGAAGATATATTTGTTCATGAAGAGCCCCCAGATGAGATCTTCATATTGCCAACACTTTCGAAGTCCTGCTACTTGCATGTAGAAAATGCCATCATCTGACAGAGTGTTCTTAACTTGCTCCAAAAAGCTTGTGAAGTGTCTGATACCTACGTGCTCCGCCATTTCGACACAGGTTATCTTGTCGTAACCACCTGCAGGAATAGCGATATCTCTGTAATCCATACACAAGATTCGCGACTGGGGCTCAGCACAGCCTAGTTTCTCAAGAGCAGCATTTCCCCATTTGGTTTGGTTACGACCTAATGTAGCTCCGGTTACTTTGGCACCGTACTGGGACGAAGCATACACCGATAGAGTTCCCCAACCACAACCGATGTCCAGCATGGTGTCGCCTTCTTTGAGACCAATTTTCTCACAAATGACTCGCATCTTGTTATCTTGCAATTGTTCTAAGCTCTCCTCAGATTCGAGTGTATCTATGATGCCAGATGTGTAGACCATTCGAGGTCCGAGGAAATAACCATAGAAATCATCCCCCCGGTCGTAATGGTCTCGAACTTGTTCCTCATCCTGAGATCGTGAGTGTGAGATGACTTCCGGAATCATGCCAAATAAGAAGAACCTGAAGAGCGAAATAGTAAAATGGAAAGAAGCCCAGTCATGTCGGTACTCCATAATGTCCAAGACATCACCATTGAAATCAACCTTGCCTGCGATATACATTTCCTGGAATGTTTCAAGTGGTATCTTGGAGTGGCCACTATACTTTCTTGCATCCTCGGGATCTTTGAAAGAAACATAGGACTCCACATTCTTCCCTGGATAAGTGACTTTCGAATTCAATCTTCCACCCATGACCGAATTGAGGTACCAAAATCCAGTAAGTAATGGCAGAAATCCGAGGAGGATGAAGAAGAACCATGTGTACTTTCCACCACCTATCTTCCAGGCACAATATAAGGGTACGCCAAGCAACACAAGAAGCATCAACACATTACTGAATGAATGTGAGCCTGGTCCATCCGCTGGTAGAGGAGCATTTTTGATCGTAGCATATGCAGTCGTTCTCACCCCGTACTGTTTCGAACTTTCCTCTTTCGTGGCTGTTGGGGTCTTGGCAAAATCGAAGCCAGGATCCATGGTAGGCGAGAGTCTTCAACCCGCTGTGTCGCAGATGTCGGTCGTGAAATCAAAGGCTCAAGTGTCAAGTTTTGTTCAAGAACATAAAGCCTGGAACGATGGTTCCGGTATCCCAGTAGAACTGCAGGTGCAGGCAAGGGACGCGCTCGCCCGGGATTCGAGAGACGCATTGTGGACAGTTGTGGCTGATGCAACCTGCGGGACTTGTGTCACTGCACCACAGATCTAATCAAGCGGCCAAACCAGACTCTATCAAGGACAATAATCTCTTGACACAGACTTTGCTTCTTTCGGGCTGACAGAGACGAGGGTCATCTTCTTTGAGTTTCATGCGCATTTGCCGAGTACTACATCTCGGGACCACTTGCCCTTAAGGGGATTATAGCAATCGTGACACACGGTGTCTCCTTTTTAGCAACCACATAAGTGAACCTCAAGAGTGTACCACTACAGCTGGCTATTGATGAACGCTCTGGATGAGGACTCGCGACTGAAGCACCTGCGACAAGGTCCTCAACTCGCCATACAGGTTGCGCTTTCACTGGCTATTGGTGTGCCTGCTTTTGTGGTTTTCTGCTTCCTGCGCACAAAGTGGAGTAAGCTTTATCAGTACAAAAGATTACAATCTCCCTCGTCTTCCGGCCCGACCTTGAGCGACGGTCGAGTGCGATGGCTCTGGGACTTGTTTAAGATAACTGACGAGCAAGTGCTTGAGTGCGCTGGCCTCGATGCATTAGTCTTTCTTGGTTTCTTTAAAATGGCAATGAAATTCTTGGCTAGCAGTGCTTTATTTGGCATGGCAGTCATTGTACCTGTCAAGAAAGCATTCTCTCCGGATGAAAATCCTTATGGCAACATCTCTATGATACCATCAGAAATCTTGCAGGACAATGTGATGATGACCATGAAGAAGCATGATGATCCAGAGGCTACAACGTGGCTATGGTCCTATGTGGTGTTTGTTTACTTCTTTTCTGCTCTTGCATGGTATTTTCTGGCTGATGAGACTTACCGCATCACGAAAATTCGTCAAAAGTATCTGGGAAACCAATCTACTGTCACAGATCGCACGGTCCGCATGTCAGGAGTGCCCAAGCATCTTCGAGACGAATCTAAGTTGGCACAACACATACAGGACTTATCTATCGGAGAAGTCGAGAAAGTCGTTATTTGTAGATCGTGGAAAGAACTCGATAAACGAATAGACGAGCGGAAAAGCATACTATCAAAATTGGAGGAAGCATGGACCATATATCTAAGTCCCTTCAAAGTAAGGAGAGATGACGATTCGTTGCCGTTGGTCCAACCGACTCCGGAAATAGAGGGCACTTCGAATCCAGAAAACACCAATGAAGAAGGACTAGAAGATGCTCGAAGATCCCACAATCCATCCGGACTTCTGAATGGACACAAATTACCAGACGAATCGAAAAGGCCCAGAATGCGTCTAGGATGGCTCGGACTCATCGGCAAGAGAGTAGACTGTATTGACTACTATACAGTCAAGCTCCGAGTGATTGACGATGCCATACACGCCTTGCGAAGCGAGAAAGACGCCTTCGTTGCTACCCCAATGGCTTTCGTGACCTTTCGACAAGTTGCCAGTGCGCAATTGGCCGCACAAGCCGTGCTAGATCCTTCGCCATTACAACTCGTAGGTCGACTTGCGCCTGCGCCAAGTGACATAATCTGGACAAATGTTTACATGTCGAGATATGAACGTATCACGAGGAATTGGCTAGTCTTCTTCCTCGTGGTGGTCACTACAATATTGTGGTTCGCTCCTGTCGGGGCTATCGCTGTTTTACTCAGTCCTGAAGGTATAAATAAACTTTCGCCAGCATTCGCGAAGTTTCTGGATGAGCACCGTACAATATCTTCTCTGACAGTCGGATTTCTGCCCACACTAGCCTATACCATCTTCTTCGCACTCGTGCCTTTTATATTCAATTACATGAGCTGGTTACAAGGATACTTGGACACAACTGAAATCGAATCTTCAGAAATTAGCAAGAATTTCGCATTCATATTCTTCAATTATTTTGTGGTCATTCTGGTAGCCTCATCTGGCTATACCATACTCTCCTTGGCGGAGCTGGATACCTCGAAAATCCCGGAACTGTTGGCTTCCATTTTACCAGGTCAGGGTCAGTTTTACAACAACCTGATCGTCCTTCAGGGCCTTGGTATGTTTCCTTTCAGACTGTTGCAGATTGGAACAGTTTCATTGTATCCGCTGTATAAAGCAGGATGCAAGACTCCTCGAGATTTCTCCGAACTCGACAAAGGGCCCACCTTTAATTACGCGTTTTATCTACCACAACCACTCTTCGTTTTTGTGATATGCACAATATACTCGATCATGTGTAAGTACTATTGAAGTGCTGAGACCTTACTGATGTGCAGCTCCTCCGATATTATGTTTCGGCCTCATCTTTTTCGTCGTTGGTTATTTTGTCTATAAATATCAACTGCTCTTCTCGATGGATCATCCTCAGCACTCTACTGGTAGAGCTCTTGCAATCATATACAACCGGGTGATTCTTGGTCTCGTTATTTTCCAGGTATGTGATAGTCTGCATTTCGTGCATTAGCTAAGGTTGGTCAGTTCACCACAATCGGTCTTGTGTCTGCTAAAAAGGCTGTGATACAGGGAGCTGCCATAGCGCCACTGTAAGTGACTGCCAAGCGAGGTACTCGTCATGAATCATTGACTTGAATAGGCCAATCTTGACTATTGCTGTCGCGTGGAAGTTTTGGCAGCAGTTTGCGCCTTTGTCAGAGTATATCGCCCTGCGAGTTATCGACCGTAATAGGCGCTACAGCGCAACCTCGCAGACGGTGGACGAAGAGAGGGAAGCGCAAGAGACGTATGGGCACCCAAGTATGTCTGTCGAGCTCGAAGCACCCTGGACACCACTCGGACCGTTGAGCTCAGAATTGATGTGAGCCAAAAAGCAAGGTTTCTTCAATTGAGTTGCCCTTTGCTGAAACGTCGAGCATAGACATAGTTTCCCGACTTATTTCTGATTATTGCTCAGTACATACGGGGCAACCATACTGCCTCGTCTCATGTTCGTCCTCGAGTCTGCTCGATTTGTATTATGGGACAATGTTGTTGTTTTCCTGCAGAGAACTGATCACGGCACAGCTGCAGGCTGCAGACGTCAAAAATTGCGATCTCAGACGGGGAAGCAACCAACTCAGCAGAAATCTGCTCAATCATAATGCCACAACCACCAGTCAGCAGGCACAAGCCAGGTTCATGAATGGTCAACCGCTTCTCGGGCTTCCATCATAACATAAGAAGCATAATTCGCAGTAAAGAAATAGCTCATGGAGCGTGATTCTATCCTCGAGGCTTTGTTAAACCTTGCTCAGTATTTTGATTCATGGTCGGAATGGTCCACAATCCGAGCAAAGAAAGGACGAAGAAAGACGAAAGAAGAGATTCCAGGCTTGTGACACATTTCGTACCGCTTGATTCTCGCCTTTCTAACGTTGATCAGACTGGAGCAGCATGTTTCACTGACTTTGCAGCGACGCATTGAATGCCAGAGAGGACAGCCCAGATCGCTTGAGGTAGTATCAGGAGCAAGCGTTCGAAGCACTCTAATCTGAACTTTATAGTTGAGTAATTCAGAAACCGATGCCTGGATTACTCTCAATCGCGCAATGAGCACGTCACCTAGTCCTTTGCTCCTCAAAAGAGTGCCACGACATCTGGCACTTCTCGGATGTATCTGTATACGAATGACTCATGTACCGGCAATCCGAACATGTCTTGCCAACCTTACAGTAGACTCTTGCGGCAGCTACGGACACGTCTGACCACGACAGGAATGGTATAACTGCATGAACATCAATGATCTTGCCAATGACAAGGCCATCGACATCTGGTCCGCGGATCTCATGCGTGGACTGGTCCTTGAGATTACAAGTCCGTGGTCCCACATGCAAGGAGATTGTGCTGCACTTCTCGAAAGTATGATTGTGCTCTGCAATGACAATAAGACAACACTCCTGAAGGATGTTGCTACTCAAGTAGAGCTGTCAGTTTGTCACGGCCTGAAAGCTTCCATGCTAAGATGTGCAGCTGTAATCTTGGACAGACATTGCTTGTGACGCCAAATTTCAAGCTTTTCTATAATTTGAGCAGAATTTGCTCCAAGCTCTTGCGTGAGTAGGAGAGCTTGAAGCTATATTCGTGCTGACGGCCAGCTAAAAAGGATATCGCGTTACGATTGAAACACCTTTTTCTGGAAGCAAGTCTGACAAAAGGCATCATCGATGCATTCGAAGCATTCCTCACCGAGACAGGCAATTTCAGATGGCTGTTGCAGCTTCATCAGGAAAGGATAGCGATAGGCACTGGGCTTGACATGCAGGAATTCCGGGCCATGACTATCGACAACGTAATTCGTGACATAGCATTTGGTATGCTTGTCACTTTTGACACTTATATTGCTGTGGTCTTTGAATGCGACGGGTGTCACGAGAAATACTATCATTTCACACACATTGTCAAAATCGTTAGCTCTATCCCTGGGCAGTTGTCCTTATTCTCTCGAAACCCATCAGATCAGCAAGAGGAGCACACTATCCTGACATTTGACAGTGAACACGATGCGAAGCAAGCTGAAAGGTATTGTTCGAAGGCGAAGCAGCAAGATGACTCGAGCAACAGGCGGTATAAAGCCTCCCGCAGCAACAAAGATATCGTAGCACCGAGTCAGAAGCACTCGCAGAACAACACAACAAAAGCAGACCGATATCAACGAATTGAGGACATGGCGAATGCGGCCTCTACTGGGGCGTCACAATCGGAAAGCAATGCTGGAAAACTCGGTTTGATCAAAATGCCGGACGTGCTATTCACGACTAGTCACGAAAATGAAAGTGATGGCGTGCTTAGTCGAAGTGTACAAACGCATAGCTCTCCAAGAATATCAGATATCGTGACGAAAAATGACGGATCACATGTTCATGCTCGATTGACTGCTGTAAACATAAATTCGGAACTTTTTGAGGATATGTGTTCGTCCTTGAGTGACGTTTCCGAATGTCACTTTGCGCCAGCATGCGCACCAGTCGTCAAGCGACAGCCACGCAACAATCTCGAAGTAGAGAAGCTTTTTGATCAATTCGAATGTAAAGCTGGAATCTTAAAAGAGACTCACCTCTTTGACTCGCATATACACGCCGAACAGCTGCCCGTGGAAAAAGGTGATACAGAAACACATGAGCTTTCTGCAGTGGTAGAACGTAGTGGATCACTGGACATGGCATCAGTGCCCAAAAGGTCCAACATTGTCTATGATCAGTCACCCGCACTTTCGCATCAATCCAGATGCGATCACGAAATTCTACCCAGCACACCCTCAATTGCCACTGATTATGAAGCCCTGTCAAGTTCTCCTCGCAGAGGATCTGCAGCACTTGTGCAAAATCCGAAACCAGCTCGGACGTCTTTCAAGGGTACCCTCCGTGATAGGAAACTGGTAGCACAGAAGCAAAGTAACGTGAACCGGACACTGGAGAACGAATCCTGCACGGCCCCCGTTCGGACAAATGCCTTGCTCACTACAGAGATGCAAGCAAGCCATAACGACAAAGCTTCAGTAATAACGGAAGCATTACAGGACATCAAACAAAATTTGATCACTGAAGTTCACATCCATCATAGCGAGGATGTGATTCTCGCAATGCATGACAGGCTTCCTGCAGGTACACAAGAGGAAGTGAGCAATATCCACCAAAGCCCTGTACGGGTCCTGGAAAATTCGCGTGATTACATAGATCCACGCTTGATATATCCTTGTACGCGCAGTCCTCCAAAATCAAGGGATAATCTGCCAATTGAGGATCTACCTAATGCCTCAAGCAATATACGCCAAGACAGAGTTGGACGGCTAAGAGCAACGCCGCAAGCTTCGGAGACTTTAGTGGACGATGATAAACTCAAGTTACCTCGAATTGTTAAGTGGTGCGTGTCCTACTTCTCTGTTCTTCTCGTTGGCTGATGCGCCCATAGGGATGCGATAACCGGGCCTGCTGAAGAAGAAAGAAATGGCGGTGAGGAGCAATCTACAGTCACGAATCAGATATGTTCTCCAGCACTTAATTCTCGTTTACAGTGCATTCTGCCTGTGGCGGGTGAAACTGTCTGTGACAAACATGCTCCTACAGGCAGTAATTCAGATCCTGTTGGTGGGCCAAGGACAACCGAAGTTCAGCTAGATACAGAGACACAAGCGAATGATACCTGTTGTGTGCCAAAGGAGTCCAGAGTTATGGACGATATGGCAGATACTAATACTCTCTCCAATTATACCAGCCTGGTGGCCTGTCCAGACATGGCTGATTCGCATACTTCTACAAAACCACCGGTTTCAAATCCCGTTCGAAATTTATTGCAAAAGCAGACAAAAATTATTGACCCACATCTGTCGTTGTGCGAAGTGACATCTGATCCTCGGGATCCACAACAGACGAGTTGCATGTACTCGCCTCTTCGTAAGAGCTTCCAAGCATCCATAAATACTCCATCGTATCGTGGCTCTCGAGTACTTCGATCGGGAAGATTCCTTGATGACAGAATGAACGCACTATCCGGTTCTATCTCGAAAATCCAGCAAGTCACCAGCAGTGAAAAGGTTGTCTCCTCAAAGTCAATCTCGTCCGTACATCAAGCATCAGCACACCTGAATATGGTGTCATGCCCTGGTTTTGAGCTTCCCAAAAACGATTTTTATCAAACACTTCGTAACAAAGGGCTTGTGCCTGAAGAGAAGATTGTCAAAAGAACAAAAGTCGTGCCATCCAAGGCCACTGCCACTTCTTCAGCTGAGAGCGAAAGCGGGAGCCAGAGTGCAAATGATACCATGATTAAGCGAGCTTCGAAAAGGAGAAAAGGGAACAGAAGGAGAAACAAGTCAGGTGCTTATAGGGAAGCGTTGCCACCGCATCAAGTAAAGACCATATTTTTGTACTGAAGAACTGAGCTAATATGATCATAAGAAAGACACATTTGATATCATGGAGGAAATAACACGAGAGATCATCAGCAAGGTGCAGGACCAGGAATCCATCCTGGCGGCACATGCTTCGAAGTATGCCGAAAGTGTGGAAGGTGTCCGGGATACATTACGGGAGCATCAATCTGCCACTTTCGAGGATCTATGGTCTAAAGTGCAAGCTGCTGCACAAGAGGCACTAAGTCTATAGTCTGAATGAAGGTCTGGCATGACTTGTTTTTGCAGTTTATTTGTGCATGGACATGAATGAAATCGGATGCCAGCACGAGCCCAGAAGTGTCGACACGGTGCCGAGGGGATTGTCGTTGAGATGAGGTGCTCGCCCAGAGCGGAAACGTCCAAGGTCGTGAGGGAAGCACTGCGAACGAAAGCGCGAATGTGCGAGTGGCATCATGAACTTTGCCTCGATTGCGCAATGAGCCGGCCTATGTAAGCATTGATATCATCCATTCTGCGTACCCTGCTGGTGGGTTCGTGTGAACGGACAGTGCAATTCACATGGGAAAGCGCAACTTGCGTCCACCAGAGGAGCCACTCGGGTCCGACATGATTTGTCTCTAGACTTCTCCGGCCCCGGGCACAGCTTTCGCCTCTTCAATCAAGGCATCCACGTTGAGATCGATGCCCTTGTTGAAGTCACTCAGGATCTTGCTGCGCCGTGCGGAGGTAGAGTCCGACGCGGAAGGGCAGTAGAATCGCTGCAGGAGGGTGATCATCCAGGTGGCCTGTAACGGTTCGAGTGATCTCGAGTCGGTGAGGTCCCCCTTCATGAGCACGAGGCCCTTTTCCGCCGCCAACTCGGTGTGGTGCGCAATGATTGTGTGTGGCCGGGAGTACTCCCCCTTCATCTTGTACTCTAGCAGTGAAGTGATCATCAGGTGACTGGTGGACTCGTTGGGAAACATCCACTGCAGGAAGTGCATCTCGACGCCCTGGCCGGGCCTGAAGAGGGGCAGGACAAACATGGGGTTCTGTCTCGCAGTCCTGTACATTTGCGTGTAGGTGCCCTGTGGGATGACTGCACAGATGCTGCCCTCCGAGTCGGCGAACCGTGCGCGCCACAGCAATTCAATCTCCTTTGCCTCGTGCAGCAGCAGTTTGTCGACATCGATGTAGGACGACAGGGACTTTACCGGGCTCTTGGCCGGTACCTTTGGAATCTCCAGCTTTGGCGTCTTGGTCGTGCCGGACGGCGCGGCCTGAGGACTCACGATGCTCGACTGTGACTTGACTCGTTGCGCGTACCTGGCACGCAACTGCTCGATGGCGTTGCCACCCCTCAACCCCTCACTGTCTTTGTTACTTGACTTTGCCGCACCATTCTTGAAGGCGACGTACGCTGCGGCCCGTTGCTTGAGCTTCTCCTGGTACTTTTCGGCAATGGACGCATATGATCTGCTGGGATTCGGGACATGCGAGAGGATGGATGCACTTCGGCAAGGATTTAGAAGTGGGAATCGACGACTCATCTCTGTATTGAATGCCGCGTGATCAAGAACGGGCTGCCAGCCTTGCTATATCCCTCAGCCTCTATCTCTTGTCCTGTCGATTGAGCTTGACATCGAGAATCGAGTCTCCAAGTCCATCGTGAACGCCACATATCGTAGTATGATACGAGTAATACGATATGTGGCACAAGTGCAGATGCTCCCTCTTCTCTGCTGCTGCTGCTGCTGCACACTGGACCAATGTGATGTACAGTGAGTGACCTGCAGTCACCAATACTCATGGGAGTTCTGTGTCTGTGGACTCTGCTGCTTGGGGATCCGCGGACAACTGTAGAAGCGTGATGTCTTGGACCTGTTCCTCAGCCTCGTCCCTACAGTCATGAGGAAAGCAGGTCAAGTTCCGCGCCATCGTCGGGGAGGGAAAGTGACTCGGAAGCCGTTTGTAGTTTAGCAGCCGCCGGCATCCCGCAGATACAGAGGGAGCGTCTCTCATTGGTCGAGGCAACTTTCTGACAGACACCCCCACGTACATCGGCCGCCGCTCGCTGGAGAAAGGCAGAAGATGATGGACAACACAAATACCGGTACCCTCCTCAGCCTCGAACGTGGACTCTCAATTGACAACCTCCCGTCATTCACAGGCACAAACACAAACCTTTCAAGGCGATCAGTAAATTGACTACGAGGCAGCACGGCAGAGATTATATAGTAGTGGAAACCAACGGTGACTGAATCCGAGTGACTCATGACCACGTCGCACACGGCGACACCACAGTACGAGTCTACGATGGCCATTGCCGATGAGCCTTCCTTGTTTCAGAAAAATATTGTTGGTCCCTTCAAGTTTATACTCTTCATTCTCTCTCTGGCCGCGATAGCCTTCCGGGACGACCGGAGCAGCAATCGGACTGACTCATGGACTGAACGGGACAAGGGCCGCACCGATTCTGGTCCGAGTGATGCCAAGAGTCGCAATGGACAGAGGCCTCGACGGAGTAGTCAGGCGCACCGGCAAGAGGTCAGGAACTCCGTTTCCGTTGTTTGTCCATGACTTCTCACTGACCCGAACCAGTTCAAACAGGCGCTAGAGAGTGAAGAATATCTCTCGCATTGGATCGGGCGGGTGTTGACTGGTGGAGGGATGATCTTGGTGGCCCTCTTCCTCAGAGGATTCCTGTTTAGAAATGCCAAATGATGAATATGACAAGCTTGCTCACGGTTGCCGCTCGGTTGTTTCCGCCCTCCAACTCCCGCGGCCAATGTTCACTACCTACTCGGTGCACAGGAGAGCTCCACAAATCCTTCCTCCGCATCTCGCCCCGGATTCCATCCACTGACTTCCCCAGCACACACACTGACATTGTACAATGATCCCATTCCACGCTCGGAGCACAATCCTTGGAGGCCCTCGATTTTCAGAGGCTGCATCCGACCTTGAGTTGCAGAGGACTAGTCACACACCATCATGGTAGTCTACAAGTCCAGATGGACGGTTCCCATCCCATCGATATCCTTGCCAGAATTTCTGCTCGATCGGGACATGCCGAACAGACCATACCTGACGGATGCAATCACCGGACGCTCCCACACCTTTGCGGAAACTCGATCCCTTGCGATGCGATTCGGTCAGGGCTTGGTCGACAGGCTGGACTGGAAACGCAACGACGTGCTCTGCTTATTCTCCACAAATGTCATCGATTTCCCGGTCGTCATGCTCGGGACATTGTTGGCCGGCGGTATCATGACCCCGGCAAATCCATCCTATACCACGAATGAGCTCGTCCACCAGATGAAGGACAGCGGGGCTCGCGCTTGTGTCGTGCATCCCACTCTACTGCCAATCGCCCTGGAGGCGGCCAAGATTGTCGGCATACCTCGTGATGCTGTCTTTTGTTTCGAAGGCAAGGAGCAGGAGGGAGTCAAGCCGTGGGAGACTGTGCTCTCAAGCAAGGAGATTGGCTTCACGAGAACCAAATCAGTCAAGCCAGAGACTGATCTAGCCTACCTCGTGTACTCCAGTGGTACGACCGGCCTTGCAAAGGTATACCCTCCATCTCTGCTATAGCGTGACGCATTGCTGAACCGTACAGGGTGTAATGCTGTCCCACCGGAACATTGTCTCCAATATCCTTGCAAACGTTGGAATCGATGGGAAGGAATTGACGCCCGGCAAGGATGGTAATATCCCGCTTCAACAGCCAGAGCACAGTTGTCTGATGAGTTTAGTGATGGGTGCCATTCTGCCGTTCTACCACATTTTCGGGCTTGTCTGTATCATACAGCAATGTTTGCGTGTACAGATACAGATCATCGTCCACCAGGCATTCGACCTCGAGCGTTTCCTCTCGAGTATACAAAAATACCAGATCAGCTTCTGCCATCTGGTTCCACCAATCATCCTGCGACTGGCCAAGGACCCTATAGTCCAAAAGTACAATCTCAGTTCCATGCGGATGATCAATTCGGGTGCAGCGCCGTTGAGTGCATCTCTGGCGGCTGAAGCATTCGAAAAGACTGGGGTGCCAGTCAAGCAGGGGTACGGACTGACGGAGACCTCCCCGACATCGAATTCCCAGTTATGGGCCGAGTGGAAGGCTCATCCTGGTAGTGTCGGACCACTTGCTGCGAACTACTCGGCGAAGATTATGAGCGACGACGAGAAGGAGCTGGGACCCGGACAAGATGGCGAGATCTGGTTCAAGAGTCCTTCAGTCATGCTTGGGTATCTCAACAATGAGAAGGCAACCAAGAACGCACTGACGAGCGACAACTACTTCAAGACTGGTGATGTCGGCCACTTTGACAAAGATGGCAACCTGTACATTACGGATCGTGTCAAGGAGCTCATAAAGTTCAAGGGCTTCCAAGTAGCACCTGCCGAGCTCGAAGGTCTCCTACTGACCCATCCAAAGATTGTTGATGTGGGTGTGATTGGTGTCCAGGACGATGCGCAGGCGACAGAACTACCGAGGGCGTATGTTGTGGTGGCCTCCGGTGTCGAGCAGACAAAGAAGCTTCAGAAGGAGATTATCGACTACGTGGCTTCAAAGTTGGCCAAGCATAAGCAGTTGAGGGGCGGCGTGGTCTACCTCGATGTCATTCCCAAGTATGTTTTCCACCATGCCATGGGCATAAAATGCTAACAGTCTCAGGTCACCTAGTGGCAAGATTCTCAGACGAGTGTTGAGGGACAGAAGGGATCCATTGGAAGTCAAGGCTAGATTGTGATTATCTCAAACACTACACAATCCACCAGTTGTTATTGTGGCTATTGTGAGTAATGCGTGAAGTAGCAAGAGTGCAAGAAGTACATATCGCATTAGAAGTCACAAGAATATATCTGTACACTTGCAGATTGTAATAGACCAGCATTACGAACTGTGTATCTTTGCTCCTTTGAGGGAACCAAGCAGCAATACGTATCTGCACTAGCCAAATACATGTCCTTTTGTGAGTAGCCTCCGTTGTTGCGTTGTGCGGAGGGATCGCGTCGACTTCTACTCAATTCAGGTGGCATGTGATTTGGCGGGGAGAGTTGCTGCTTGTGGCAAGTTTCCTCCCTTTTCCCTCCTTCCCTGTCCCCCGTCGGTCGGGTCCTCTCCCCGTTTATGGTAGTTTGGGCTTGCAGCAGGCTACCGTAGGTACGCTACTTGAGGTCGTACAAAAGTCGCCTCGTCTCGATGGCTGCCTTGCTGCAGTACATTTGATAGCTGTCATCCCCAGAAGAACTTTGTGTCGCGCGAAGAATGGATCGATCATCGACAAAGTTCAGCCTGAGGTCTCATATGCAAAAACCGTGCCGATAATCGTGGATGGATGCACACGAGCAGTCGCCGGTCCCACAGGTTCGCGCCCGTCGTCGAGACTTTCACAGTATCGCACGAAAGGCGCCGCTCAAGGGTCGACAACTCTTGTTGGAAGATTCAGACGACGAAGGGACAATTGTCCGCAGGACAGGCTCCGAGCCAGTTCTGGCGACGACAAATGCCACCACCAAGTCCTTCCAGGACATCATGTCTAGTCTGGAAAGTAGCACCGGTAGTTCACAGCCAACCGCTCCTCGAGTGCGAGTCGCTTCCGTGCCGGGACCGGGGCTTACTGGTAGGAGGCCGAGGCACTCGACCTCTGCTCGTACGAGCCTCAAAGAACTCCCTCACCTTCCGAGTCCACACAGTGAGACGGAATTCCGGATTTCTCGACGACACAGTGCGGCTCCCTCATCGTCTAGCGGTCATTCCAGGCGAGCGTCCATGGATTCGAGCCTGCTTTCGTCCACGATGCAAGGCTCGTCCCTCTCCCTCATAGAAACCGAAGGGCTCAATAAGGAGGATCTGGAACTGCTAAGAGTGCTCAAACGTCGACAAGCTATCTTACGCGAGCTCGTCACGACGGAATCCTCGTTTGCAGATGACCTCGCAGTCGTCGTAGAAGAGTACCAGTCAAAAACAAAATCGTGTCCACAACTCTCAAAGGACGACGCAAGGCAGATCTTTGGTGGAGTCGAGCCGGTCATGGCCTTCTCGCGGGACTTTGCTGGCGATCTTCAGAATGCTGCATACTCGGTATTGTTCAGTGAGGCTGTGTCTATGGAATCTTTACATTACGAAGATGCTCAGACAGGTGTCGGCATCGTGTTTGGACAGTCTATTGGTCGCTTGTCCAGAGTATTTTCCCGCTATTGTTCCACGCACGAAACTGCAGCAAAATGTCTGCAGAAAGTCTCCAAAGACCCTGCAGTACAGAAGTGGCTCGCCGATCGTCATCCCGTGGACAAGACAACTGCTTGGGACCTGCCGTCACTGCTTATCAAGCCAATTCAAAGAATCATGAAGTACCCACTCTTGCTATCTGCCCTACTTGAGGCAACGCCCAGTACACATGCTGATTACCATGCTATTGACTCTGCTCACAAGGAGATACTGCTCGTCGCGGAAGACATCAACAACATCAAGAAACGCCGCGATCTCGTGGGGTCAGTCACGGCAGATCGCAAGAAGAATGACTTTACTGCTCTAGCCAAGACCTTCTCAAGGCGCGCACCGAAGACGAAACAGTCTCCGGGTTTGGAGGAGGAAGCAGAGTATACTGACCTTGTCTACGATCGCCTCGTGGCAAGCTTTCGCGCTCAGGAGGCCGTGATTGGTACGCTACGAGTCGAAGTACAGGACTGGCTACTGGCCATGAAATCAGCACTCGAATATCATGCCAAGTTGGCCTTCGCTTTTGAGGAGGTACAAAGCTGTCGAGATACAGCTCCATCAAGCATGTCTCCGACTGTCGACTGGACGTGCTACACCAAAGCAATCAGTGATCTGCAACTCGGTGCATTCGTCGAGTTGACCCATAACTTGGAGCGCGAGGTCTTTCATCCTCTGGCGTTGCTGGAAAGCAACTTTACCAATCCCAGACAGATTATCGAGAGGCAGGATCAGCAAGCCGAGCTTCTTCAGCGCAAGCAAACGAATTCTTCAAGAGGACTAGTCGCTGATCGCAGTACAGCGCAATCGGCCGACGATCATAGTCGGCTGAATCACACATTGACACAGGATTTGCCCATCTTCCTCCGATCTACAAAGACGGTAATGGACGTGATCGCGAGTCGCTTGGCCAAGGTCCAAAGTGACTGGTACCGTTCTTGGTATCTGCGCTTTGGCAATCTCCTGCACAAGGACAGTAATCCAGCACAGATTGAAAGCCACTTTCAGGACAGGTATGCAATCATGCTTGTACAAATGTCAGAGTTCTCGCTCTTGCAAGGAGGATCTCAATATCCCCCAGCAGCACACTTGTCAGAGGTGGGAACTCGCATGACTTTGTCTGACGATAGCTCGTCCACTTCTGATGCATCGACAAGAGCGAGTGCACCATTCAGCCGACCGAACATGCGCATCAGGGCCCTTTCTGCGGCCAACAGTGCAACACTTTCGCTCAAGCAAATCTCGCCTTTTGGCCGTGTCCCTTCCGGGCCGCCGACGCCCACATCTGGTATAACTCGTACATCTTACAATGGTGCTCTTTGAGCATTGACCATCGTCGATCGAAGCATAGCGTCCGCATTTTGAGGTAAATTAGGAGCTTGGCATTGGTGTTTGCCCATATATATTAATTCGAGTCACGAAGTTCTCCAGTCCTGTCCCTCTCGCCGTCTTTTGTGACTGAGCCACAATCAACCGAATCGAATTTCGTTGAAACGATTTCCGTTACGGTGAACCCACTTTAGAGAAAGTATCTCCGTACTTTACCCGACATCTGCACTTGCCCGCTGGAGATGGCAAGCCGTGCGGTGGGACCTTCAGTGTTCCATGCGCTTCTTGGCTTTTGGATACAGAAGTCTGGTGCTTGTATGAAGAGGATACCTCTTGTATTAATGAAATGTTTGATCTGTAAAGAGAGTCGATATCCATGTATATGAAGTCATTGTAGCGACACCCTGGGCTCATCGTGGTCTACAAATCAACCAACGTGCGAGACTCTTTGACCGGACGATGTGGTGCACCGTCCTGCATTCTCTACTGAGATTGTCTGTTCTGCCGGTCATCCTCAGTCAAAGTCCTCAAGATGTGCTGAATACGAGAACACTTGAACTTAGCGCCGCGGCCGGGCGTGCGCCGTCGCCCATCGCCAGTGTTGCTCACCCAACATGGTCATACAACCGGCGTTTGCTCAAAGACTGGCGCCTATCTGATCTTGCAATCGTTGCGACATTGGACGGCAGTCTACATGCCCTTGAGAGGACGAGCGGAGAGACGAGATGGACAATTTCAAGTGCGGACACCTCGATAAAGGCTTCCAAAGACACGACATTCAACGTATCGCACGATTCTCTTCTCGATCACAACCGAGATACGTGGATCGTGGAACCCATCGATGATGGATGTCTATATACCTTCAACACGAAGGACGGCCTGTTCAAGCTTCCGTTCGGCATCAAACAATTGGTGGAAAACTCACCATTCACGATCCCGGGCGACGACAAGGTATACGTAGGGGAGCGAAGGACGACGCTGTATTCCGTCGACCCAAGGAACGGAAATGTCCTTCAGGCATATGGTACCGGCTTTGGTTACACTTCTAGCTCAGCGCCAAAGTGTCCGGTGAGGGATAGTTTGGACGAGTTGGATGACGATAATGAATGTGTGGTTGCTGATCCGAATGCCAAGGATATTCTCAAGATTGGCAGAAACACGTACATGCTGACGATATTTTCCGGGAGTGAGACGTTGTGGAATGTGACTTATACAGAGTGGGTGCCCAACACCATCGACACCGATTTGGAACGACAGTATGCGGGTACTTTTGACGGCACGTACATCTCACCCATGCACGATGGCAAAATCATTGCCCATCAGACCGAAACGAATGATGCAATCTGGATTCGGGATCTGAAAGAACCTACTGTCAGAGTATTCGATGTCCTGCAGCTCAGTACGCCTGACATGCAGCGAGCAAGATACCAGCCACAGGTTGAAGCAGTTGCCATAGTTGCTCAACCACTAGATCCGCACTTCGCCGAGAGTGATCACGAGAATTATGTTGATGGAGATGGCTCTACATACATTGGCCAGACATCCGGAGGCGACTGGTTCGCCTTGTCGGCGTCGAAATGTCCGCTCGTGAATGGTGCGCCTCTGTCAAATTGGAGTTCGGGCAAGGGAAGAGGCTCAATCGATGACTTGCTGGGTATACATAAGCACAACCGGCTGGCAGATGGACAACCGGCTTCCCCAGGACATTTGCTGACCATCGACGACACCTCTACCATGGAACCAAAGCTGATCGATGATGCCCGTCGACCCAGATCATATGGCATCTGGCTGGCAACCCTCGTACTGTTGATCTTCGGCGTGATCTTTGGCTTGAAGCGTATCACACTCGAGTGGTCAGCCAAGACCTTGTCATTAAACTTTGCGAAACAACCAGTACCGTCTGTGTTGCAAGCAGATGGGATCAATGTCAAGCCGAAGCCGACTGAGCAGGAGCCTGTGAAAGCAAATCATGTGGAGATGAAACAACAGGAACAAAACCACGAATTCATGGAGAAAGCACTGCCGAGAGTCCCTACCGAAGATTCCTTTGAAAGTGAGACAGGTATCCAAAATCTCCCCGCACCTGACACTCCCAAAGCAAAGAGAAAGCGTGGCTCGAGGGGTGGCAAGAAGGTTCGAGATGCGGGCAAACACACATCAGATCCAGTATCCGCAGAGGCTGAACTCGAAGGAGACAACGCGACAGCAGCAGACACTGCTGAGCCGGTCACAATTATCAAGAAGATTCCAGCCGAACCACTGAGTGGGAGCGAGTCACTCTTCCCACTCCAGATCAATTCCTTGCTGGTGACAGACAAGATTCTTGGCTATGGCAGTCACGGTACCATCGTCTATCAAGGCTCTTTCGAGGGTCGAGATGTCGCGGTGAAGCGTATGCTTCTGGACTTTTACGACATTGCATCTCACGAAGTCGTGCTATTACAGGAGTCGGACGATCATCCGAATGTCATTCGGTACTACTGCAAACAAGAGAATGAAAGGTTCTTGTACATTGCCCTCGAATTATGTGCAGCTTCCCTGGCAGATGTCACGGAACGCACGGCAGAATTCTCGTCCTTGGTGGCATATATGAACG
This sequence comes from Taphrina deformans, assembly GCA_005281575.1. Lineage (NCBI taxonomy): Eukaryota > Fungi > Ascomycota > Taphrinomycetes > Taphrinales > Taphrinaceae > Taphrina > Taphrina deformans. The sequence goes on from RHGG01000014.1 coordinate 195,806, forward strand.
ATATGGTGCACGTCATCCAACAGATGGCGCAAGGCATACAATATCTGCATTCACTCAAGATCGTACATCGCGATCTGAAACCACAAAATATCCTCGTCAACCCGCCTCGGAAGTCTGTCGTGGCCAGCAGCAAGTCCCCTCGTGCGAGGATCGTAATCTCCGATTTTGGGCTGTGCAAGAAGCTTGATGCAGATCAGTCTAGTTTCCGCGCGACGACAGCCCAGGCAGCGGGCACTTCTGGCTGGCGAGCACCCGAGCTACTTCTCGACGATTCTCCAGACATCACGAAACCCGCACGAGAGAGTAGCACATCCGGCTCAGTTGGGCTCATCGATGCGACGGGAGCGCCTCTAAAGGTCAGTCGTGCGATCGACATCTTCTCGCTGGGCTGTGTCTTCTATTACGTCCTCTCCAATGGTGCGCACCCATTCGGTGATCGTTACATGAGAGAGGCCAACATCATTCGTAGCAAGTCGAATCTCGATCATCTCGATATACTCGGCGATCTGGGAGTGCTCGCCAAGGACTTGATTGGCCAAATGATTCTACACGATCCGAAGGATCGTCCGGACGCAACGACCGTGTTACAACATCCGTTCTTCTGGAGCGCCGATCGCAGACTTACGTTCCTGTTGGACATTTCGGATCGATTCGAGATTGAGGAACGAGATCCTCCGAGCCCGTTACTGCTCATGTTGGAGAGCAAGTCTGGCGAAGTGATTGGAGGTAATTGGTACAACAAACTCGACAAGAATCTGATTGAGAATCTCGGCAGGTATCGCAAGTACAACGGTGCCTCGATCCTGGACCTCCTGAGGGCGTTGCGGAACAAGAAACACCACTATCAGGATCTGCCGGAAAATGTCCAGGCCGCCCTCGGGGCACTACCCGGCGGATTCCTCAACTACTTTTGCAGTCGGTTCCCGCTCCTGCTGCTGCATGCCTACTACCTCGCCAAGGAGGAACTGTCCCACGAAGCCATGTTTGAGCCCTATTATATGTGATTAACGACGAACGGCATGTCCAAGACCTCATCCCGAGGTATCCGGCTCATTAGCGATGCGAACGGCGATTGTCCTTGCCGCTGCAACTCCGGCGACGTAGATAGCGGACGTATTCTTTTTTATCTTCTTCTGCTCTCTTCTTATGAATCAATCACTTTTTATCCATGCAAATGTCACGATGCATCCCTCTGATACTACTTCATGATAATGCTTCAGTGAACTTGTCTATGGTCCACAGCCACAATCATAGTCCTCGAGGATCCCGGAACAGTCATAGGCCTGCTTGCCCAGGCGCGCATTGACGACGTTGTGGACGGCGCAGCCCCACTGGGCGGCAGCGACGCGGGAACTGCTCTGCACCGGCATCCGCTCGAGGACGGTCTGGAAGTGCGAGGCGCAGTCGCCACAGGGGTAGAGCTTGGTGAAGTACCTGACGTACTGGACCAGGTCCTCCCGCTCGCCCGGCGTGGGTGTGTCCGGGTACCGCGACAGGACGGTGTGGAAGAGGAACCAGGCGTGTCGGCCGAGGTCGGCCTTGAGGGTCTCGTTGAGTAACTTGCCCATCACCGGGCCAGCAGCAGCCGCCGACAGCAGCGTCGTGTTTTGTGCCGCCTCGTCCGCGGCCAAAGGGGAAGCAGAGGTGCCTGCGGACTCTGAGTACGGGGCGGCCAAGGCGGTCAGCCCGGTGTAGTATGATTGTAGATGAGGCCCGTAGACGCGCGTCAAGTGTTGACCGCCAGGGGTGAAGAAGATGCCAGAGGCGATGATGAGGAGGAGGGCGAGGACGAAGAGGGAGCAGGTGCGTTTGATTGCCCTCGTCATGTGATGTACTGTAAACTGACCTGGGTGACGCGAGTCGTCATGGCATGTCGCCGTAGAGTGCAGAGTTTTCAAGGATGGATAGGATAGGAGCATAGGATAGAACGGTAGCGACAAATCCCTCTGGGTGAAACGTATTTTGACTTTTGTGTTGCGCGTTTCATCTGCACAGACTCCCGGCCGCCCCACCATCCCACAACGGCGAGCATGGGCGATATCTGCTCTACCTGTCGACTCTCACGATCCGGCAGCACGACAGACATTTACACCGAGACAGGGTTGATCTGACAATAGCGAGGAGAGAGTATATCATAGGATTCCGTGCAGATCATGGACATCAAGATCTTCAAGCCCAAGGTCGAGCAGATTCTGCGGGCTTCCGATCTGGAGACGGTGTCCGCCAAACGCGTCCGAAAACAATTGATGGAAGACGTGGGGCTGGATCTACGAGCGTATAAAGTAAATCGTGTCCCTGGTAGATCGCAAGAGACACTCGCTGACTTTTGATCCAGAGTGAATTGGATGACCTGATAAAGGCCTGCTTCCAGACATTTCTCGATGGAGCCGCCCAAGAAGAAGAAGAAGAAGACGTCAAGCCAGTCATCAAGAGGGAAGGTTCGCCTCCGGCGCCCATATCAGAGAGGCCAAAGATCAAAAAGGAAGTCAAGACGGAACCCACCAGCGATACAGAGGACGCTGACGTGCGGTATGCGCGGGAACTACAAGCACAATATGACTCTCCCCGAGCTTCCCGCTCGGCGGGCGTGAAGCCCACGACCAAGCGTAAACGGACAGTCAAGAAGAAGGCGACGGAGCAAGTCATCAACAGCGACGGGGAATTGGTGGAGGTCGAGCAGAAGAAGAAGAAGCGGGCAGTGACGAACAATGCCTTCAATAAACTCCTGACACTCTCGGACGAACTGGCCAAACTGCTCGGCACGCCCTACCTCAGCCGGCCGCAGGTGTCGAAGCAGATATGGGCGTACATCAAGGCGCCCGAACGAAACCTGCAGGATCAGAACGATAAGCGGTACATCAACTGTGACGAAAAGCTGCAGTCCTTGCTCGGCGTCCCACGGGTCCACATGTTTTCCATGACCAAGATTCTGCAGAAGCACATGAGGGTACGTCGAGACACTGACAGAGTTTTGGATGAAGTGCGATTCTAATGCGTGACAGGACGACGGCACTGCTCCGATCGGATATGGCGCGGGCGAAGACGTCAAGACCGAGGTCCCGGACCTGGTCGACTCTGACGATGGGGACGTGAAACCGAAAATCAAAAAGCAAGAGGCCGGCTCTAGTGACGAGTCCTGACCCTGCTCTCTCTGCCCGACTCTGCCGAGCAGCACTCTGTCAGGGACGGGTGAAAAGGCCATTGTCGTATGCATAGTAATGATGATACACCCCCTTGAATGTGACGCAGTGCTCGCTCGCCGCTACCCCAAGCACAACCTACCCTCCTCACGACATTTCCTCGACGACAACAGAGACTGTCTTTTCATCATCTTCATACTCATTCACCATCCACAGCCCCTTCTTCTTGTTCTTCTTCTTCTCGCCTGTGCCCTTCACTGCGTCATCATCGTCGTCGTCTTCTTCTCCATCGAATCCGAACCACGACTCCGCATCGTGATCCACCTCCTCGCCATCGCTGTCGAGCCCCAGGTCGGCACGGTACGCTTCCATCCGCTGCCGCAACTCGTCCTTCCGTTGCCGCCTCAGGTCGGCACGCATCGCGAGCTGCGCCGCCCGCGCCTCCTCCTTGCCCTTCTGCAACGCCTTGTTGCGACGCTCTACCTTTCGTTTATGGAAGCCAGTCAGGAACTCGGTCCGTGCGACGGGATCGAATGTGCATTCGGCCGCCCTGCTCGCCTTGGTCGCCCTCTTCAACGCCGCAATCTTCTTCCCGTGCGACAGACGGTCCGTGTTGTTTCGCGATGACTTTTTCTTAGGCTGACCCATCACTCTTCGTCTGCCGGCCTCTTCTTGCGACGAGGACGAGAGAGGTCGTGATTATTTTAATAGTCAAGTGTTTCGAGATGGGATAAGTGAAAATGTGACGGAGACTCCGTTTGGGCTTGATTTACGATTAGTTGCCGGTTACTACTGTACACGCAAATCTACATGCTTCACTTCTCCCTACACACACACCCACGCCATGCAAAACGGATGCTGTCTTGGCTCAACCGCGCTGGAGTCCTTGCGAAAACAAGAGTTGCTTCTTCGGCTTCTTCTTGCCCTTTGTCGCGGCAACCGGTGGCTCATCTTCGTAGTCTTCGGGTCCGATCACTGCACCAGTGTTGTTCTGTGGTTGACCCCACCCTGAACTCTGAAAGTACTGTCTCGTGTCGACTCGGTTTCGGGATCCGGCGGGCAGACTGGGAAAGTCCTGGACCGCGGCGTCTCTCGGGGTCGAGGTGCCGGACGCAGGCTTCGAATTGGCCGCCGACGCAGACCATGCGGGCGTGTACGTGCTGCCACGGCCACTGGCCACATGCATCTGTGCTAGCTTGCTGGCCGCCTGGCCCACGGGATCCTTGCCCCTCGGTGCGCTGGCAGAAGCCGTGTTCCAGACGGACGAGGTCTGGCTTGCCGTCCTCGAAGCCCGATTCTTGATGCTCAATATCCTTTGGCCGCCAACGGAGGATGTATTTACCCCACCAAACACGGGTTTCTCAGGTGTGCTTTTGATCTTGTAGTCGCGCCACGCTGCCAGCAGATCGTTTCGTTTGGTATCACTGTCCAGGACATCTGCCGCTCCAGTAATTACGCTACCGGCAGTCTCCAATTGTGTCTCGAGCAAAGTTACCAGATTTGTTACCAGTTCTGCTGCAGTGATGTTGGTGCTACGGAACTGCGCCATATTCGTTTTGAAGAGAGCGACCGTCTCGTCATCATAGGACACAATCATTCTGACACGATTCAGCAGTGCTTGATGCTTACTCAATTCTCCGGTTGGAACGTCTGCAGAGTTCTGTTGAGTGGGCTTCGCCACGGACGAATCTGCCGATTTCGACGCCTTGTTTTTCTTGGCAGTTGCCGTACTTGATGGTGTGGCTGATCCACCAAGTGCTGGAAACGCTTCGATCAATGGAGCGCGTTGTTGGGCGGGTGAAGGTACTGGGACCTGCATAGCAGGTTGTGGAGGGGGTGGATCTGGCTCAGACAAGGCATACCCGAAACCGCTCATCTGTGCTCGCGATTGTTGGTACTCAAATTGTCTCTGTAATGCCTGCTGTTCACGACTCAGATGTGTATTGGTCGGTGTCGAAGACTGGAACTGGATGTCCGCCCTCCTATTGCGATTGCCTCGAGCGTTTGCGGGACCTTCGTAGCCGGCGAAAGATGTGCTGATCTTCCTTGCATCTTTAAGAGCCTGTCCGGTCATACCATGGGGATGTGCTTCAAGCTGATGTGCTTTCAGATCGAGTTCCGATCCAAAGACAACAAACTTTTGGTCTAGACAACGCTGGTCTGGACATTTGAAGTGGTCTCGACGGAAGTGTTGATCTAGTTTGTCATAATCTTGGAAATATTGTGCTCGACCTGGTCCATTGTCGAGCTGATCGCAGACATGACATCTCTCGTGGTTGTCACGACAGTGTTTGAAAAGCTCATCGTCATCATAGAAGGCTTTGTTGCGGCAAAATCCACATTCAGGATGTCCCTTGAAACCATTGCCGTCTTGCGAATCGCGATCTCCAAACTTGTAGTGGTTCCTGAGACCTTGAGCCGAAAACAATTCATGTTCATGTGTAAAAATCTTCTTGTTCTTCACACACAGATCGCAGAGCAACTGGTTGTGTGCCTGCTTGACATGGAACTTGAGGTCAGGCCATCCAGAAGCTGCGACATCACAAGTATCCACGGGACAATTGAAGCGCATCAAGATCATGGTCTCCTCCATAATTGTCGGCGTCTCGAAAGAAATCCCGAGTTTGTCATCCTTTGCAGAAATGCTCTCTGGACCATACTTGGTGAAGAGCTTTTCTGAGGGAAGTGTAAAGAGTATGTCTTTCGATTCTGTTTTACAATAAGCACATGCGAAATTTCGATATAAAGCACGTAGTCGCAACGCACAGATATGGCATGTCCGGTGGTTGCAAGCAGTGATGGCGCTGAAATGCACTGGTTCCGCACAGATGAAACAAATCTCGGCATCGTCATCGACGATCGGTCCGTCAACATTGCTCTTTGCGACAGGTGCTTGTACTTGGACTTGTGCTTGTCCTACACCGTCGCTGTCGTGCGATCCGAGGCCCGGAGGTCCATCCCTGGCAGAATCCTGTCGTGGCATGCCCGAGGAGTGTCCACGGCCACGACCTCGGCGACCACTTCTTGGCTTCTTCGGGTCGGGATGTGAGCCGTTGGTGTCGCCATGGTCAGCATGTCGAGGGACAAATTCGACAGCACCGGGATTTGAGCTCATGTGACGAGGGTCCAGCTGGACTGAGCCGTTCGAACGCTGTCCAGGCAGGGTTGAAGGCACTGATGTGTGATGAACCAGAGGTTCAAGAAGATGTCGGCCATGACTTTTTTGTCAGGAGAGAGAAACGCATCACTGCCGTAAGTGGATGGAGGCGCATTTCATATCCACTTCACACTTTAAGCTTCACGGTTGCGGAAGTAAGTAATCTTTCAGGTATAGAAGGACATCTCAGTCCCTGGATGATACTGTCGCAAAGTCTGCGACAGTGTTTTGATTCGTAGATGAATCGGCAGTCAAGTTCACTACCGTGAGAGTCTCGCAACTTCCTGCGTTCATAGACAACGGCTACAATTAGATGTCCTCAAACCCATGTGCTATGGCTACAGCATAGTCTATGGGCTTTACTGCAGGAGAAAAAGGAGTTGCCAACGCTAGGAACATAATTGTACAGTGGTCTTTTCCATTGATCTACTCATGCCCAGCACTTTCGAGCGTCCTGATATACATTTATGCATCAAGCATAAATTGACAATTTTCACTTTTGAGCGCTCTTCTCTGCCTCCAGGGCACTTTTCTCGTTTGCACACCGCAGCCCTTCCCAAATCGACCTCCGTGCAAGTATGTTGAAAAGATTTGATCCTATGCCAAGGTTTGAGGAAGAACAGAACACGATGGACAGGTTGTTGATGTCCATCTTATTTGTGCTCGAATGTTCGTCTACAGCGGAGAGGTGCATACAAAACATTGAGAGGAGGAAGAATTCGTATGGTTGTAGTTTGGATGAGAGGATATCACGCAGAGAAGTGATGATTTGTGTTACACTTTCCAGGTCTTTGACAATCAGGGGAGATATAATCGGAGACGGTAACTCTCGCAGGTATTGTTTGAAGAGACTGGCCACATCTGCAATCTGGAGACTATGCGAAACATCTGGTAATTGAAGATTGTCAAAGTTGACATCCCCGCGACAATTGAACTCGAGCTTCAGACGTTTGATAGTCTCACTACTGCCAGGTACCCGATATAACCCCTCCTCGTCTAGGCCTTGAGAATTGAGAAATTCTAGGCAGCGAACCACGATGGCTGGACACCAGAAGCGATACAGAATCTCAAGGTCTGCGGCGCTTGTCACGGATGCAGCTATTTCAGACGAATTGGGATAGTCTTCAAGTAGCCGGCTTGATGTTGTCGCGTGTAGCAGAGAAGTCTCGAATATAGGTATTGGTTTGCCAGGCAATGTCGATGTATTTGAAGATGTATTGCTGCTGCTGCGAGATCCGAACCCAAGACGATCCAGTATTCGTGTGCGGAATCGCTTGGGACTCTTGGAGCCCATCGACTCGCGGGGTCAGATGCCAGGCCACGGCCTGCACTCAAGCAATGCTCGTCAACAGAAGAATGATGCCTGCGCCTGAAGACGGGACACGCGCATAGGCGTCACCTGCAAATTTTCGGAGCGAAAGAGACAGAAGGGAAGCGACCGGGTCAAGGGACAATGCGAAATGGCCGCAGCCATAGTAGCGTCGGAGTCAGATCCAGGACGAAGCAAGAGATGGACCAACGCGCCCGTTTCCGTACACGAGATATCTGCCCAGTGGCTGACGCGCCTCACAAAAGATCCGGTCAATTGCAAGATTCATTCGTGATGTACAGCGGATCCGTTGTGTTCTGTCGCTCAGTCGTCTTTTTATCGAGGTTGCAGTTCAGGCACTAGACTGTTGCGCAGAACATCTTCCACGTCCTCGATCTTTGGCATAAATGGTGACATTCTCCTGCGACAGTTGCAACGATACTGTGAAGAAGCCGAAAGCGAATCAACACGCCCAAAGATGTCGAGCAGGTCTGACCTGTATCGACTGCTCAAAAACGTTCTATTCTGGGGACTGGAGTGTTCACAATTCTTGCATTTCTGAAGCAGAAGCCTATCAAGGTGCCCTCTACAAGCCTACCAAGAAGGAGCTGAAGCGCAAAAATATGGAAAAGGCGGCAGAATTGGCAGGTGCCACGAAGCTTGTCACTGAAAGTCCGGCTTCCAGTGTCGTCGCACCGCTCGAGGCTGTCCTTCCAAAAGACTCTATCATCGTTTCAGAATCATCAAGCAAGAAGCAGAAGAAGGAAAAGAGTGCTGGTGTGCCTGCAGAAGCTAAGAGTCCAGGCGGAGTAGACGTCTCCCTTCTCAAGGCTGTGATCCCAGACGGCCAAACGATCTCGATCCACAAAGCATTGAAGCTGCTCAAGGCCCAGAACAAATTGGACAAGGAGTCGGAGAAGACACTTTTGAAGACAGTCCAGCTCTCCAAGGCTTCTGATGGAACAATCGTTCTCTCTTGACTTTAAGGTCTTGAGAATCATATAATCATATTGCAGAAATTCATAGCATGCTAGCATACAAGCGCGGGCGAGAAGTCAATATTGACCTCCTTACATACTACTGAACAATCGTATAAATCGATCACTTTGTGATCCATGCTCCAGATATGTGTGAGAAAGAATCGACAGACATCCCGCTTGATAGTTCAAGAGGCTCTTGTGACATTATATCTGGTTGTGTAAAGTCGGGAAATAGGTCAATGCGCAGAAGAAGATGATGCTCGCTCGCCAAAGCTATAAACTCAAATTTAGTGCACCTGCTCGTGTACCAGTCACCCACACTCGGCGTTTGAGGGTCCAGATCAGTGTCTTCGAGATCTCTTGATGACCTTTCCACCTGACTTGATGCCTAGCGAAGGTCTGGTGCTGCGTCCAGCAGCCTTGGCGGCATTGAAAGTGATGTTCTTGCCTTTCTGTGCACTATTGGAGACTCCTTTCGATTTTCTCTCGGCTCTGAGAGCGATACGAGGATCCTTTTTGTCGTCCTCTTTCTTGTCATCGAGTTCCACAGCCCATGCCTGCTCGGCATCCTTGTTCTGGCCCTTGTAACCCCATTTCGGTACCCAGTCTTCCTTCTCTTCATCAAAGACCATCTTTCCGTCCCTCTTCTTTGCTTTGATACCCTTCAATCGTGCAAACTTGGCCCATTTGGTCTCGGCGCTTTCTGCTGGCACCGGCTTTTCTCGTGGCAATCTTGTAGTGGGTTCGAGCAAGGTTATCAGCACACCTTCGTTTGTACTCTGTATTGGACAGGAAAGGATCGCGTTCAGAAGCAGCTGCGTGCCATCACGAGCGACTGCCAAGAGACTGTCGTCGGAAGATGACGACACGGGATTGATGTCAAAGGCGCTCAAGTGTCCAAGGTCAAATTCGACTGGGATCGCTTTCTCGACGGTAATCACTTTCGAAACTTCTTCACTCATGATCTTAGCTTTCGTATTGCTAGTTCGCTGCTTCCGTTGAGTCCTATACTTGTCTTGAACAGTCAGGGCAACATTGTACAGCATCGATGATACTCATAGTTGAGCTCGAGGTCAGATTCAGTGAGTGGCTTCTCAGGCACAGTGAACCACAATTTCGGAGGCGCCGCTACTCAAGCCATTCGTCGTAGTCATTGAGTCCGAGTACGATCAATCCCAGCAGTGCATCGTTCTCCCCTACTGCTCGACTACCGTCCTTCCTGGATGTGAAAGGCAAGGAAAGGGGAAAAGATCCACTGACCCGAGACGCTGGGATAGTAGTCTGACAAAAATGGATTTTGTACGATCGAGTGCTCTGCTGAGACAATGTGCTCGGCAATTCTCTACTCAAAGCAAGCAATTGGCTCCTAAAGTCACAAAAGGACGAGCACCACCGAAAAAAGCTGCCAAGCAGAGTTTCGGAAAGAAAGTAAAGTCTAAGGACTCTAGCTCTGGGTCTTCGAACTCCGCATTTGCAGCAAAGATTGGATCTGGCAAGGCTTCTGCTAAACTCAATACTGCAGCTCGACAAGTTGAGTTGCAAACATTCTCTCCAAATGCGTGTACAGCCGACAATATAGGAACGGTATTAGAAACACCCGCGAAAGTAGTGTCGCAGTTATATGCATTAGATGTGATGGAAAGGCAAGGAGGATATCAGCATTTTTCCCAGCTTGCAACTGTTCTTAGACAACCTTCAGTAGAACTAGCCGAAATTCTGTCAACTGATGGTTCAAGTCATGATCGCAGGATCTTGATAGACGGTGCTCCCGGGTCTGGCAAGAGTGTCGCCATGCTTCAGGCAATTGTTCTTGCTTTACAGAAGAAGTGGATCGTAGTGTCCATCCCACGGGCTGAGAGTCTGGTAGACAGTACCTATCCATACATATTCGACGACAAGCGAAGCTCTTGGAGGCAGGATACCTATGCCGCTGAACTGCTCGGAAGGATTGCCGAGGCTAACAAGGATGTCTTACAACTTCAGAATACTTCTCGTGCATTCTCGTTCGATCGCCATACGATTCCAGAGAAAGCCACACTTTACAAGCTGCTGGACATAGGATCGAAGGATCCAGCTGTGGCGCACAATATTTTGGATACTTTCTTCACTGAAATGAATCTTCCCGGTCGACCTGGGTTGCTATTGACGTTAGACAATTTCACCATCACTACCTTACCTTCTCGCTATAAGGACCCAGAATTCGCCGCAGTACATCCGTTCGATCTGGAAATCGTGAAGACCTTCACTTCGTACCTAGACGGCTCAAGAGAACTCAACAACGGGGTAGTTATGACCAATACATCCTCAAGGCCTTCCTGTATCCCTAGATCACTGCAGATCGCCCTGAAGCAAGAGACCAAGTCTCCTTTCGAAAATGTAGATGATCGCATAGCGCCATCGTTGGAAGGAGTGAAAAGAATGATTATCAAAGGCTACGAACAGGCAGAGGCAAAATCTATAATTCAGCACTATGCTTCCGCTGGACTGATTCGCGGTCTGAATGCTTCAGACATAAGTGATTCACTTGTCAAGCAGCGATTGATGATGGGTGGGACCATGGGCAGAGATGTCTTTAGAGCTTGCTTAAAGCAGATTTGAGTATCCGAGAAAATATGCTATGATCGTCGTGCGACGCCCATCGCGTCATTTGCGTATCGATGCTTCAACGACGGTTCCGAAGATCCTTTGACATGAAAGGAGTCTTGACATCTATGCCATCCCTCAGGGCAGAAACTGCGTAGGAAGACAAGTTGGCTCATGGTACAGACAAAATGCCTTGACGCAATCTAAATAGATTGAAAGATCTGTTTTGGAGGAGTAATCAGTTTCGCTGTTCTATAGTCTGAATCCGGCCGCTAGCAATTCAACGGTGATCCAGGGACAACCTTGCTAGAGCACAAGGATGTCTTTGCCATGGCAACGGCTTGTAGTCGGATGATCAGAAATCCTGTGTCTAGGTGCGGTGCAACTCACGACGACGCGTAGGGCTACAGCTGCAAATACAGTAATCAATAATAGAATGTACCAAATTCACTGCATCTGGCTCTAGATTGATTTGTGGATTGAGCTCAGCGCACGTACTCATCACTGATTGCTTTAGCTCAGACGAGAGTCAGGATCTACCGATCATCGGGTCAGACGTGTATCGAGCATCCTGGTCGCTGAAGACGAGCACGTCTAATCAGTCCACCAGCTACCACTGCCAGATCCATCCTGTCGATTTTGTCACTAAAGAATCAGCAGCGTGGGGCGTACAGTATGCACGACCTAGCTGATGCAGATTCAAGCCTATCAAAAATGTACAGTATGGAATATGATGAATTAACAAATCGACTCCAAGAAGCCCGGGCGAATTGGAAAGCTTTCTCGGTTTGGTATCAGAGTAGAATTGAGGCTACGTGTGATGCCAACTTGGAGCTCGATCGATCTGTCAGAAATGAATTCAGGGTATGTCGATCGTGGACGTTATTACGGAAGACTGACTATCAAGGTTCCACTACAAAGTGTTCGGGATTGCTAGATCACATCGGTTATGCCATTGACTTGTCGTAGGTCGAACGTGCTATGATATGCTGCCAGGAAGTACTGCAATTACAAGGTCGATTCGTGTTTGGGTTGTCCAATCCGACAGAGGTCGCACCTGAACATTCAACGACCTTGACACGCAGTGATAGAACTAGTCCTCAAGCCAAGTATATTGAAAATCGAAAGACTGTCAGAATTGAGGCCGACCAACGCTACGGGGGTGTCACAAAAAGAGAAGAGCAGGACAACGTCGAGAATTTGCAACAAAATAACAATGTCGATAGATCGACGGCCCTGGCCCTCACAGAACAAAATTTCCCGGAGCTAGGTCATACCCTAGGCGCGGACATGCCAAGTGATCCGCTAAAGAAGATGTCGTCTACGAAACCTGTTCGAGACTCGGAGGGAATAATCCCCCGTACACATGCCAAGGGATACAAGTCTGCAAGCAAGAGAGCCAAATTTGTACCACTAGATCATATAGAGTCTGTGGCTTCGAGACCGTCAAGGAATGTTGGCAAGCAAGCACCCAGTACCAAAACAAGCAAAGAAGACATAGCCACCTTTTCAAACAATCGATCAGAGCACCTGGGCGGCATTCTGGCACTCAAATTGCTTCCTAGTTCTGAGCCTGACAGCGCAACAAGATGGGTCATGTGCAATTCCTACTTTGGGGCCATCATCTCCATCACATGCAGCAACAAGCGATTGTATGTGCAGTATAGATCATATTCCTCTGCCAAGAATTTTGGAGAACTTCTCAGACGAGGCAGGCTAAGGGGATCGTACCAAATATTTCACATGAAATTGACTGAGGTCAGATCCGAGATCCAAGTACCTGCGCTGAGCCAGCACGCCAAACAAACCCGAATTGTGATCCTAAATATAGGACAGCAAGAATTGTAATGATTGCAACAGTTGTGCATCTCGGTGGCTAATGTTCAAGATCGCCTACTGATACACTAGCCCTTCTTGCAGAGTTTATTCGACAGATGACTGAGCTTAGCGTATTCCTGCTTGGATTTGTGACAAATCAAGAGATAGCAGTCTCTTTCCCATCGATTTGTGACGCAGTCAAACTGATACAGAAATTGAATGCTGGCATAACAGAAGGAGTCATAATCAGGTCGTGGTCTTACGGGCCCGATCCTTCGAGTCTCGACTTTGAAGATGGCATGATGGCGTGCAAGGTTGTGTCTGTCATCGGATCTGGCAATCGAGATCCTTACGAAGAACATTTTAAACGCATTGTGTACCTGAGAAGAACATCGCCGAAGCCACCGACCCGAACCAAACTAGATCCAGCAGGCGAAGAGTTTATTCCTGGTACTGCGAAACTTCCGGAAACACGCGAGAATGACGTTGTTCGACGTGGTGCACGGTAAGACAGCTTGTGTCTTTGGACAAATCGTGAGTAGCTGATGCGCACAGTTGGCTCGACGGTAGTGATGAGTATTCTCCGCTTCGCAGAGGCAGCTTCGAGGCAGATTTGGTTTCTGGTACCACATGTCCAGAGCTCAAGGACCTTTCACAGTCTAGTCATGCCACTACGGTTTCGCAAGATGCTCTTATGTCAGAAGACATTTCTTCAGGATCTGCATCTGGACAACGCATTGATGACCTGACCATTTCAACAGGGTGTGATCGGCTCGATGTCATTCTAGCGACTGACGTTCTGGAGACCGACAATCAGGAAGTAGTAGATGAAACCCGAGGTCCCGAGTGTAGTGTTTTGGAACAGAAGTCGAATTCTGGTGGAAAGTCAGAATCACAAGCTGTGTTTGGAGAGGTTGCAGTCGAGACAGAGGCATCCCTGATGTTTGTCGAGAATGGCGTCTACAAGGATACAAGTCTTGAGCATGAATCAGTCCGAATGTCGCACGATGGATCTACTGAGGGAGCACAACGATATCTTGATGAGACTATGTTTGAGGTGCAGGTGGATGCAAGCAGTGTTCAACCAATATCTAAATCTATGTCAGCTCCGCTCGTCGGGGAAGACGATCAGGTCATGCGTACCTCAGAACTGGCTATCGATAACTGCGGGGACAAGAATGATCCAGCTATACGTCACACCACCGATGGAGACGTTATGACTAGCAACTTTGGCGAGGAAAATCGTCCCGGCACAGACGAATCGCTCCACGGTGAGTCCAGGCTCAGTGAAGCTCTCGGCAACCCATCTTCAACAACAAATTTTTGTTCTGAAAGTAGTGAGCCTCCAGGTACCCAGGCGATGAAACAAATTCATGGAAAGGCAGATGGAGCGCCAGAAGCTGCGCCGAGAAATCCTGGAACGGCTATGGTATCAAGGGTTTCTGAAATAGTTTCACCACAGAAGAAATCGTTGCTTGGAAAATGGTTTCCTGCGAAAAGAAAGAAGCAAAAGAAGTCCTCGAATCAGAGTGCGAGGAAAGTGCAGTGTGCAGGTAGTCAGCCCAGTGCATAGCCTTAGTCAGAATATCCCCTGTCGAGTGCTTTCCGTCACGCATGACTTCTGGCTGCTGGATGAGTGCAGGCTGTTGCTCTGAAGCAGAAGCAGAAGTCTCATCATCTTCGCTGCCAGGCTCCGCTCCACAAGCACCGAGCAACCGACCGGATATCCCGGAGGAGGTTCTGAAGTGGAGAACTGCGCTACCGTATCCTCATACAAAATACATTCATCTCGCCGGCCTTGACTCGTTTGGCATTTGCTTTCATGTTCCTCGAGGTCTTCTGCGGTATGTCAACGTTCTGATTCTCTGCGATAGACTCGAAATAGGTGATTATCACCTCTTGGCCACGGCGAAGCTGGCTCTTCCATCATGAAAAGTGTATATAAGGTTGCTTTCATTTCCCTCAAATCATGTCTCGTCAACTTGCCAGAAGCCCTGAATCGGACACTTTCAAGCAATAATGTGGCAGCGCAGGACGTTGTCGCTGTCCTGTCCTTCGACGGATCCAAGCAGGCTTACGCTGGCTGGACAGGTCACGGATCAAAAGATGGCTCCACCATTGAGATTGATCCGGCCTTTGCGAAGAACATTGGCGTGTCAGAAGGAACAGAGCTGAAGGTCGATCTACGGATGCAGCCTCGCGAGGCCGAAGTAGTGTGGGTCGAGCCGGTCACTGCGGACGATTGGGAAATCATGGAGCTTCATGCTAGTTTCCTGGAGCTTAACTTATTGAATCAAATCCGAGCTGTTTCTCTGGAACATCCATTGACAGTATACCTCAGTGCACATACGACAGCATCAGTTATAGTACGAAAAATTGAGCCCGAGCTCAAGGAGGATGAGAGATTCGCGAAGATATCTACCAACGCAGAAGTAGTCGTTTCACCGAAAACTCGTGGACTCAGTGGCCCGGGATCACTGCGGGCCCCGAGTGCTTCAAGTAACAAGCCGTCCAGTCGCACCGATTCCCACAAGCGCCCAAGGAGTGTGTTCTTGCGTGCCGCACCAGATGCGAGTACAAAGCTGAAGGGCTTCAATGTCTTCTTGCCTGCAGACTTGCGGTCTGTGTTTGAGGTTGCTAAGTACCTCGAGATCCAAGAAGTGCTTCCTCCTACATTACGCCGGCGTGCGCAGGCAGTCGAGGCGATCGCACCTGCTCTTCCACCTAGAGATAAATCGACCGAAGCAGAAGTCAAGCAAGCAACCAAAATTGTGGTACGAGCACACCTAAGGGACGATGTACCCGAAAACCATATATTACTGTCACCCGAAGTGTTCAAGACCCTTGATCTTGACACTGGATCTCGTCTGAAGATCAACTTGGCGCCCGAACCAAAGAAGCTGTCTAAGTTGACATATCATCGCATATTGACACAATCGAAGAGGAAAGAAATCAAATTTGGAGGCAACAAAGACGCGGACCTTCTAGAGACTCTCAAGAACCAAATAAGTAGCTTGGGCGAAGGCCCGGTGACTCACGGACTGCGGATCAATGATTTCCTCATCAGTCTTCAAAGTCCAGGGGATTGGTCACCAATACCGAGCATCGATAAGCTGAGCATCACAAAAGGGGAGGACGTCGTCAAATCTACTCTCGAAAGGGCCAGGTTGAGTTCTTTGTCATTGAAAGGGGTTGAAACAGTGGCTATGAAGGTTCAAAAGATCTGCCAGCGCTTTGGCGGTGTGCTTCTCCATGGCTCTCGCGGGTCAGGCAAGAGCTCTATCGCTTCTATGTGTGCAAAATGTCTAGAAGAACGATACAACCATGTCGTCATTGCCGACTGTTCGAAATTGTCGGAAGAAAGGGTGTCCACAGTCAAGGAAGCACTGAACCGTTGGTTTTCCGAGGCCGCGTGGTATGAGCCATCGGTGATCATGATAGACGATCTGGATCGTTTGTGTCCAGCAGAAGTCGAGCACGCTGACTCTACAAGAGCCAGGCAACTTGCAGAGATCTTCCTTTCGATTTTGAGACAATTTACTTCTCGACATGCAATTTCCATCCTTGCGACCTGCCAAGCGAAAGAAGCGCTGCACTCCTTGTTAGTCACAAGTCATGTTTTTGACGAGACTATCAGTCTGAAACCACCTGCCAAAACAGCTCGTGGAGAAATAGCTCAATCACTAGTGGACGCAGAACAGGGATCGAAAGTCGATTGGCTCGAGATAGCAAACATGACCGATGGCTACCTAGCAGGAGATCTGAAATTCCTCACCGAGCGTGCAAAGCACGAAGGGCTCATGCGAGAAATGGTCGAGTCGCCCGAGGCTGAGACAAACTTTTTGCAGACAGTAGACTATGAAAAGGCTATCAGCGGATTTACGCCTGCATCCTTGCGAGGTATCAAGCTCCAGAAGTCTTCGGTTGAGTGGAAGGACATAGGAGGACTCGTGGAGACGCGGAGAATACTGCTTGAGACACTTGAATGGCCGACGAGATATGCGCCAATATTCGCAAATTGTCCACTGCGATTGCGGTCAGGTTTGCTACTATACGGATACCCGGGTTGTGGCAAGACATTATTGGCGTCGGCGGTTGCATCAGAGTGCGGGCTAAACTTCATCGCCGTCAAGGGACCTGAAATCTTGAACAAGTACATCGGCGCTTCCGAAAAGTCTGTCAGGGATCTCTTCGACCGGGCACAAGCAGCGAAACCTTGTGTACTGTTCTTTGACGAATTCGACTCGATTGCTCCAAAGAGAGGACACGACTCGACAGGTGTGACCGATCGGGTGGTCAATCAGATGCTCACACAGATGGACGGTGCGGAAGGCTTGGAGGGTGTGTATGTCCTTGCAGCCACATCGAGGCCGGATCTTATCGATCCTGCATTACTCCGACCGGGCAGACTCGACAAGTCATTGCTATGTAACATGCCGGCCCGAGAAGACCGTTGTGCCATCCTGGCGGCCTTGTCACGGAAGATGCATGTTGCGTCTGAAGTGGACCTTGACAGGCTCGCTGCTCGGACAGAGGGGTTCTCTGGCGCTGATTTACAGGCAGTCCTGTACAATGCTCATCTCGAAGCCATCCACGATGTCCTCTCACGCACCGAATCAGAAATGAGTGCCTCCCAAACCTTGGAGGATGGAGAATCAAACAAGAAGGAAGTCACGACCTTTACGAGGTTTCGTCTCGGCGAAAGTGTAAAGAACAGGATTGGTGCGACGGTCGAGACCTCGGCCGAAAAAGCGGCCATCAGTGCTCGGATCGAAGCCATCCTGGCAAACACTGGGAAAGGACAGTCCAGTAACCAAGTGGTGGAGGCACCGACTGAGCGGGTGATTGAGATCAGCTGGGCCAACCTCGAAAAATCACTCGGTTCGACGAAACCGTCCATCAGCGCCGCCGAACGCCAAAGACTGGATAGAGTCTATCACGACTTTGTGGACGGTCGCAGTCCGGACGGGTTGCCGGACGGCCAAGTCGCACCCGGCGAACAGCGAGCCACCTTGGCATAATCTTTTTTCCCCTCTTTTTCAGGCGTATATATTGTTTGATTGGAAATCTACACTCTGAGAAGGTTAATCCTTCACTTGAAAACCTCAATCGAGTGAATGTGGACGGGTGCACGGGGCCGATCGAGCTTGCCGACAGGGGCACTCTCGATCCTGTGGACCACCTCGAAGCCTGCCTGGACTCGTCCAAAGACTGTGTGTTTCCCATCGAGGTGGTGCGTCTCGGCCGTGGTGATGAAGAACTGGCTGCCGTTGGTGTTTGGTCCGGCGTTGGCCATGGAGAGGGTATACTTGTCGTGCCCCAGGTCCGAGATCTCGTCAGCGAATTCGTGGCCCCAGATACTGACGCCGCCGGTGCCCGTGCCCTCGGGGTCGCCGCCCTGGATCATAAACTGCTTGATTGTGCGGTGGAATATCGTGCCGTCATAGTACCCCCTCTTGGCGAGCGTCACGAAATTTTCCACTGCCTTTGGTGCCTTAGTGGGGTACAGCGTCAGGTGGACGTCTCCCGCCGAAGTATGCAGCGAGGCCGACGTTCCGCTCTCGACCGTCTTTTCCGGGCCACGGAGGGCGGCCGACTCCTCGGCGGTCGGTTTCTCGTTGATTGCGTCACGATCGGTCTTGGATTCATTCAGTTCGTGGCTCGTAAAGAGGTAGAACCTGTTGGTCTTGTACGCTGTCGTGAAGAGGACCGGGTCGCGCAGGGAGGACTCTGTCAGGAGTGGGTTATCCGATGCAGCCATGGCGAGGGTCGTAGATTTGACTCGCTTGGGTGCGCCCTGATAGAGGCTCAAATGGAGTATGCGAAGTTTTTCGTCCCGGCCGTACACTTTCACGCAGACGTTCGAGTGCGTGTTGACCACCTTTACGCCCAGCATGGTAGGGTAGAGTAGGAAGAGGCCAGATTCATCAAACAGGACATTCGTCGTGTTGAATGCCGCGGGCGTGCGCTCGAGCTCTCTTTCGATACCGAGACGCTTCCCAAACTCGATATCATCCAGGGCAACCATGGCGGTACCGGCCCTGTGCATCTCTTCGATGGTCGCGAGCGATTCGTCATATTTGCGTGCAATTTTGCCGGTGGCAAACCTGAAGAGCCTGACTTCTCGATCAGGATATGAAAATGTCGCAAATGTATTGCCGTCAGGACTGACAGTTATGCACGTTGGTACAGACTTTGACTTGCGGAATTCGTACAGATCGGTCGAGGACTTCATGGAAAAGACACCTTCCGGTCTGGTGTGCTCGCTGTCGGGTGACCAGTACTCGATATTTCCTTGTTCATCGCAGCTAATCACACAGTGATGGCGCGAATTGTAGGTCATGATATTTACAGACTTGGCATGTATGTCTGGAAGTTTGTATAGAGGAACGTTATCCCCCCTCATGTCGTAGATATAGATTGTTGGACTGTCCGCATCAGACACTGCCAAAAGTGCTTCGGAGTGGCCTCGCCGCGATACCCAGCAAATCGCGCGAGGTTCATACTCTAGCTGTAACATAGTAAAGAGGTCAAAATTGACGACGTCGAAGGCCTTGATTGACTTTTCCGAAGCACTTGCACTCGCATACAGAGTATCGTCGACACTGACACTGGTAGCAGTGACGGGTCCAACATGCGCATGGTACTGTTTGACGAACTCTATGCCCGAGGGCTGTTTCTTCCAGAATTTGACAAAGCCATCGGCGGACGCAGTAACGACAAAGTTGGTCTGTGTGGTCACGGAGACTGATGAGAGTGTATCACGGTGCATGAAACTTCGAGCATAGCGGTCGAGTTGAGGCAGATTCTGTTGGAACTTTTTGGCATTCAGTACTACCTTGCGACGCTTCCGAAGCGGAGCACTCGGCTCTATTGCTGACGGTAATATCGGGCCCACTTCGTCGTCTTCATCCTCTTCCTCATCTTTGTCGCTGTGGTTGTCCTGTTCAATGCGTGGAGATGCATCGACGACATGGGCAGGGCCTTTCGTATCCAGTTCCGGATCTTCCAGCGACTCCAAATCCCTCTTCATCGCCCGGCGTCGTGACAGGCAGACAGACAAGCAGGCAGACAAGCAGGCAGATGGTAGCTTGTGCAATTGAAGAGAAAGAAGGTCGATGGAGAGGATCGAAACCAGGATTAGAGTTTGAGAGGAGCTCCTGCTCCACAATATCCGATCTCATCGTATTTGTCGAGAGTGCGACTGCGCCACAGTTTGTGTCGGGGAGGAGAAGCAGAACAAAAGTCTCCCGGTCTACTTCAGGTGCTTTCCAATTCCAGTGGATTGTCCCTCCTCTTTACTCATGATGGCATCGCATCGGCGTATTGCTAGTGAGTCCAATGCGCCCGGAAGACGTGCACGGCCACTCTCGATACTCTCTGCCTCCCCGGCGCCAGCAGCTCGATTCGACTTGAACCTCCCGGCCCCGTTCCAGTCAATCATATCACAGCTCGAAGCTCGAAAAACAAAGCTGTACTACGAAGGATACCTGCAGAAATGTAGCGACTATACGGGGTCTTCGAAGTCCCCCCATGAAGGAGAATGGCAGGATGTTTATGCTTCACTCAGTGGCACTGTGCTATCGACGTGGTCGGCCCCGGAACTGGACCTCGCTGACACTATCGGCGCACTGTCGAAAGTACCCCCTACCTACATCAACCTCATGGATGCGCGAATTGAGCAGAACGAACGGGCAGACGAGATTCTCATCACCACCCTTGGCAACAAAAAATTCAGGCTTAGGTCAGCCCAGGACACGATGGACACAAAGAAGTGGACTTTAGCCATCAGGCTGTCAGCATTCGAAAGATCGAGGATGCAGGAGGCTTACACGTCCAACTTGTTTCTCAAGTACAGTGTCAAAGAGACGACGAATATACCTAATGGGGAGGAAAAATGGGCGGGCTATGTAGATGCAAGGATCTGTGGCGGTGACGTAGCCCAGACACAGTGGACTAAGCTCTGGTGTACCGTCAACGACCACGTCGGACGGAAGAATTTGTTATCTAAGCGGCTGTCTTCCTCATCCGATAATGGAAACCACGAAAGAGAACTTCGATTTTTCGAGGACAAAAAGTCCAAGTCCCCGATGATCATTGTTGAAGGCGTCATCGCAGCGTACGCTTGCTATCCAGAACATGTCTCCCTCATCGAATCTGCTGGGATGGTCAAAGTTGAGGGAAACGTGCGTGCCTTCCATGCACGTTCGACATTCGGATCCGATGGCTACGCCCTCATCATTCCCAAAGCACCAGAAAAGTCCAAGAGATTGTCTCTCAGCTCCTTCTCTGCCGAAACACCGACACTGGCCCAGAATATACTCAAGTTACTTTATGCCTGTTGGTCTGCCTTCAGTCTCTATAATCTACCTCAAAAGCTTCTGTTGAACACGAATCATGCAAAGGCACTTGGCTTCGGCGACGCCACTTTAGACATACAGTTGGAGCAGCTGCTGGGAAGGATTTCTTCTGATTGCAGTACTGCCGAGATGTGGCGAAGTGCCCTGCGGGAGCAAGCTGTCCTCCAGAGTCATTACACAGACATCAGAGGTGAACCTCTGACTCCACAGTCACCGAGTAATCCAAACATATTCAAGCGAAGTGGGAATGAACGCAGGGTTGTGAGCGAAGGCGCCATAGTCCCTCCGTTCAGACCTCTCGTGACCTCGATCGAAGAAGACGAGGAGCTCGAGCAGGGTACGGCGCGTGCTCATGAGCCGCTGACTCCATCTACTGCATTGCGGCATGACGGTCTTGGCCCGCATATCGAGCTTGTAGGTGCCGACCACCATCAATCTGTAGCTCACGAAGCGAATTCCGTTCCGACAACTGATCGAGTGTTCAGAGCAAAGCCTTATCCGAGCAGTACACCTTCGACTCAGCAGATCTCAACAAAGCAACCCGCCATTGTTACCACTCCTTCGAAAGTCGATACCACCTCCCTTCAGATGAGAATTGCGCGAATTGCTAATAGGCGGCTAAGTAATAGCAATAATGTGAATACGGCCACGTCGTCAATTCCGCCTAATACTGATGCCTTACCGAAGAAAGATCAGATCACCGACTCCCGGCCTTTGGCCGACGCTCCACAGGCGATATGGCGTGACACACGACCGAGGACTTTGTCATCAGCACAGGTGATGAATGAGACTGAATTGATGGCACCAGCACCACGAGCTCAAGCTAGCCCGATGCCATATGAGCCCCAGCGACCGACGATGAGGACACGGAAGCTGAGCTACGACAGTTATTTGTCTACCAAATCAGCGAGTTCAGCCTACTCGGCCGGCCTGGATCCTACAGCGCTCGCGCTGGTCAGCCAGGTGGACAGTACCGAGGACGATAACGACAACTACGCGAAACTGGCCGCGGAGAAGGACGGATCCATCTACTCGAACGACAGTCAGACCACGATTTCCGAGTACGCCTCGCACTCTGGGGACGAGAGGAACGACAAGTCCAGGTACAGCACGACAAGTCTAGGTGAACGAGTCCGAAGACGTGCCACCGCGATCGAGGCGCTGGACATCCAGCGGCAGCCGTCTTTGGAAGTGTCGTCGAATCCCTATGCACGACCCAGGCAACGTTGGTGAAGGGATAATCCGTCGGCCATACATACCTGTGCGCGTTTTGCGATGGGTTGATCATGACGAGGGAAAACTGTAACGAGTATGAGCATAGCCTTTGTGTCTTGTCGTGAGGCGGGCGCGCGGCGGGTCAAAGTACGATAGATAATGATACAGATGAAGTCTACGGGAACTGTGACATTCTACCCCAACAGCGAAGCCCGCTCCCTCGCCGGCGTGGTCGGGTCTCCATCGTCCTCGTCGTCCGCGAGGATGTGATCACTGTCAAAGCCGACGGGCTGTCCGTCCTCTTCACTCCCGTTTGCCTCGGCGAGTCTGTTTGCGATGGCCTTGGTGCGGCGGTAGACGACGACTCCGGTGAGCACGCCGACCGAGAGCCCGCCGACGATGCCGAGGGCGTTGACGACCTTGGACCGGTTGTCCTGGCCCGGCCCGGAGGCGAGGTCCGCGATCCGGGACCCGACAAAGGTGTGGACGAGCAGCCGGACGGTGCCGAGGGTCGTGGCGAGGAGGAACCGGGGAAAGGTGACGGAGGGCACGGCGGCGAGGGCCGCGTTCGAGAGGGAGAAGGGGAGGGGACAGGCCCGGACGAGGATCAGGAGCGTCAACCCGCCGTGCCCGTCCATCGCCCTCGTCAGGGCCAGGAAGTTCCGGTTCTGGGCACCCAGACGGGCGGCGTAGCGCGACAGGCCGTGCCGGTAGACCAGGAACGCGACCGACGCGCCCACCACCGTCCCCACCACCGACACGGCCCATCCCTCCAGGAACCCAAACACGTACCCGGCCACCGTCACACTCGTCGCGTACCCTACCAGCGGCGGAAAGCACACCACCGCCGTCACCCCCGCCAGCACCATCCACCCGAACCGACTCCCCGTCAACCGCCCCTTCCATCCCTCAATCAGCCCAAACAGGGCCGAGTGGTACCCGATCGACAGGCCCGTAAAGACGGCCACCATCACCAGGAACGAGGCCGCAAACAGTCGTTGGACAGTGGACAGAGAGTTCGCATGTCGGAGGGCCGCCGTCGTCTGCTTCCGAATCAGGTCTTGAAGCTCGCGCCGAGAGATCGTCATGGTTTGACCAGCCAGAGAGGTCCAGGGGAAAAGTCGGTATCTGGTTTGTACTTGACTTGAAATCGAATTTTCTTGCCTTTCATGGTCGCAAATTCCCGGCCCCACATGATCTCGGCACAATGACGTAGTTGTGCAAGATAAGTTTGGGCAGTCAAGTGCGTAAGCAAGGCAGACAGGGATCAGTACTGTACAAGGTTATATGCTGCTCGCTATGGCCACGTATTACTTTGACCTATGGTGATTACAACGTGTTTTTGCAACATTATGCTTCCGACCATCTAAAGATCGTGACGGCGGTGGTATATACCATGGCCGCCAGGCCCAACACCATAAAGACGATATCGCCCATCTTGACGTATCTGTTCTCTGCAATACCTTTGTAGTGCAGGTAGGCCGGGTAGATGTACACTAGAGGCACACAGGCAAAGGAGCCAATCAGTGCAACAAACTTGTCCAGATCAGATGCCCCGAGTGCCGAAATGATGCCACAAACGCACAAGATTCCCGTCCGGAAAGCATTCTTCTTCCATTTTGTCATCGAGTCCCGTTTGCCTGATAGATGTCCAAACAGTGACCCTTCAATGATTCGAACTGCTGGAAACAATTGGACCGGTGTGCCAATGAGGACAGCGAGGGAGTATAGGAACTGTACCGAATTGACGAGCTTGTCATCCTGAGGGAAGTTGCTGATGATCTCGACATTAGTCATGTCACCGAATGTAGCATAACTGAGACCACCGATGGAGGTAAAGATGATTGTGATGAGCAGCATGACTCCATAAAGAAGACGGTCGAACTTTTGGGGCTCTTTCATACTTGACTGTATCGGAAGAATCAGACCGATACCTTCAAAGGTGAAGATGGCTGAACCTACCGTCAAGGTGAAATCTTTGGGGTTGAAAAGCTGAACTGTGGTGTTGATACCCTCCTTTGCCAAGGACGAGATGTCGTAGTAACTGATGTAGCCAAGTCCAATGAGGATACATACGTCAGCCAGCAACGCTGATGAGCCCAATTTGGAAATGTTCCTGATTAATGCCAAGGGGACCAGAAGTAGTAGCTGAATACCAATGAGTGCATTGATCGATAGTGGTGCTGAGCCCTTGACGACTGCATCCAAGAACGAGTAAAGATTTTCAGCAGTAAAGATGATTCCGGCACAAACGAAGCCAATTTGAGAGACGGTAATGGATCCCAACACGATAGTCCGCATTCTGTTACCACCGATAGCTTCTCCAATTTCTCCATAACCACCTCCGTAGCGAGCACGGCATTTCAAGAGGAGGTGGAAAGCAACACAAGAAATGAGGGAGACCATGACCAATGTGACTGACGAAAACAACAGACCTCCATTCTTGAACGCCTTTGGCAAGAAGAGTACTCCTGTCCCGATGAATGACTTCAACAACAGAAAGAAAGTCTTCGTCATTGTGGCATCACCCTTCTTGCCCACCCGAGAACTTTTGCGACGCCCAAGTAGTGGCCGTCGTTCACCTTCCGTACCTGATCTAGACTGAGAAGGTCTAGCTTGTTGCTCGTACTCTTCGTCCTCCTCTCGGTTGTCTTCTTCGTCTGATTCCGCCAAGTCTTCGCCTGCAAATGCGCCGTAGAGATCCAGGAACGACACAAAATTGCTGGTCACCGGAGTTGTTACACTATTGAACCTTTTTTGTTGCAGCAGGAACTGACGTCGGAATCCTCCAGGTGTCCTGTGGGCTTCTGCATTATTCGAGATTGAGTTTGCCATCTCTCTACGTGGATGGGAGAATGTAGCGGATCTCTGATGAAGTTTTGTGCGTGCATCTATTTTGTACAAATCCCGATGCATATCACCTCCCTGAAGCTTTAGTGATGATTCTTGCTCTTCACTGTTCGTGCCAGCCGGTTCGGCAGGACCAGATTGAACGATAGCATCCGGATGCGCTGTGTATGCCGGGTCCAAGTGCTTCGAGACCACTCTTGCCTGATTGAGGTCGTCTCGACTTGCGGGCTCGATCTTCGGCATGACGGGTAGGCTTGATTAGAGTCTAGGTCCAGCTCATGATATGTCAGGCCCGAAGGAATCGGTCCTCCGTCCGTAGTCGGTGAGGCCAGTCGGAGAACCTGATGGAAATATTTTGAAGGCAAGGTTACACAGTAGGTACCGTAGCTCGTTAGTGGCTGCGGGCCAGAATGCAAGCTTTGTGGGCCACCAGATCAGCAGATCAATTCACTTCGCCTTCAGCTCAAACCTTTCGAAGTATTCTGCAGAAGCGCTCGTGAAGTTACGAAGTTGCAAGAGTTGAAATTACTATGTATGTGTAGACAGTGTAGAAGTTACAAGGTATTGTTACAATCCATCGTCCCTACTTCATACAGACGATATGTCGCATTAGTCGTTGTATCTAACGGCAGTATACATGGCAAGCAGGATCAGCGCATCATAGCAGGACCGGTCAACGGACCTTGCAGTGGACTAGGGGAATTGCCTCACTTCTGAGATCTCGTCACCCGTTCCGTTTTACCTATGCAACCATTAACATGAGCACGAATTGAATACGATACAAGCTTACCTTGTGGCTTGGAAGGTTCTTTCTTGTCCGCAGTCTTCTTAGTGGGTGTCTTTGTCTTCTTGGCCGGTGCAGGCTTCTGCTCAGGGGTAGCTTTTCGCTTGACCGGAGACTTCTTGTCCTCTTTCTTATCTTCGGCAGCTTTCTCGTCCTTCTTGTCCTCTTTCTTGTCTTCAGCCTTTGTATCAACAGATTTCTTCTCGTCAGATTTCTTTTCGGGAGCTGGACTTTTCTTGTCTTCAGACTTCTTCTTATAGTCGTCAGCAAAAGCACCACCCGAGGTTGAAGGGGTAACTCACTGCAGTATCTTTCTCGGTCGACTTCTTCTCTGTGCCATTGACTTCCTTCTCCTTCTGTACATCGTCAGAGACGAAGGGTGCTTGCTTGAGTGGACCCATACCTTGGCGCCGCTTTTGGCTTCAGGTTTGCCCTTTGTAGGCTCATTCTTAGATCCGGCCTTGCCTTCGTACGATCCACCGCGCTCCTCGTAGAGCTTCGCGGCTTTGGCGCTCTTCCAAGCGGCCATCTGGCCTTTGCCTGATCCCTTACTCGATTAGCTTAGTTGATAAAGGAGACCTTATAGACCACATACGTCCTTGTTTGGCTGATTCTTCACTTCCTCGAGACATTTTTCGTACAGAGCTTCGTCAGTGCGCTTGCCTTTGGAACTTGAATCTGCGCTGGGCATCCTGATTGTGATTGAGGTCGGGCGAGGGTAACAGCGAAAGCGTGAAAGCGGAGGATAAGAAGTGTTAGAAGGAGTGGGAACTGGGCAGGAAAGCGGAGGGCGAAGTGCAGCCATTTAGAGCGCGCAAGTCAGCGTCATGAGGTGCGATCAGGCGCGGCAACGGATGTGAGTTAGCACGAATTTCAAAACCCACGAAATTGTAATCAGCAGCACACTCGCGACATCAGGCAGCACATCACTATCTTCGTCATCTACCAAATGTGTGCGGTGTAAGCGTTGCCAACTGCAGCGCTGAGTCTCTCTCTGCAAGTCTGTAATTAACGTCAATTTGATACGGGGAAATCCAATCGTTGTTGTAAGTAGGGACGGCATTATTAATCTGAAGATATACTGCTCGCCTCCACCATGGTGATTGAACAATTCCGTTGATAGCATCATGAGAACTTGCAGCAGCGTGAGAGGCAGACTGATGAATGTAGAATTGAAGCTTCGTGCCCGCGCTCCTGAATCGTCCTGTTCTGAGGGTCATTCATTCCTACCAAATCTGAAGCGACATCCATCGATGATCTGATACTGACGTCCTTGAGTAGCGTGACACGGGGCGCTCAGAGTTTTCTGAGATGAAAGATATGCAAGGTTCAGCACCAGCCATACTGCTTTATATCACTTGAGATCACCGGCAGAGCCTCCGAAGTTTGCCTTCTTGTTATATGCCTGGAATATTAACATTGAGGTGCGGTGGTTGATAACAAGAGAAAACATACCCTACAATCCTTGAGCCATCTCCTGTAATCGGCTACTGAACCTATCTTTTCTGCATAATGGTCTGGAACTGGATTGTTGAAGGACTGTCGCGATGGATCAACTCTGTTCTTCTTTACATGTTCATAGAACTCCTTTTCTCGAGCCTCTATGAGCTGGGCTTTCTTCCTGTGGACGATCTTCCATGCGGTACTGCCAAAGACAGGGCCGACGAGCCATCCCAAGCCTCCACATGCCACAGTCGCTCCTCCATATAGTATTAGTGGATCAACTCCAAGGACTAATTGAGATGGATCAATCTCCAGTGTCGCAAAGTACGAGAGACCGCCAAAGAGACCGAGTAGAGCGCTAGGAACGGAAGCTATGAGCTCTGCATGATGTCTTTGTCGTCGTAGATGGAGAAAGTCGTTCCAAGGTAGCTTTTCAGTTGGGGCTATATTACGCACTTCTGTGTCACTAGGATTATCCGATAAACTCTGCGTAATCGAACGACAGCCTGGAGGTTTGATAGGCAACTGTGCCAGGGACTTTGCTGGTCTGCATCTTGTAAGCATCCTTGCTTTCGTCGTTATTTTCTACTCGTTGTGAAGGCTTCTCGGCTGTGAAGGAGACTCGAAGGATTGTTACAAGATTAACAAGCTTTAATTATAGTGTTCCCGGAGCTTGACCTCGACAGAATGTGCTCGTGGGTAGAAAATAAATGTTTTAGAGGTTTCGGTCCAATCTCAGGATGAGCTACGTAGTGGAGTGGGAAGACGACAGAAACGACAACCTCAAATGTGGTTGGTGGGCTTGAACCACATTTCAGCACAATTTTCGAGTCATTGGCTTGTAAGGCTAACAGTCTTCTCGTCGACAATTGGAGTATTGTCCTGCTGCCGGTTTTAGAAAAGCTTGTAGAAGGCTAGAATCGAAATCCGCAAGGTGGTCAATATACTGTTACGTCGACGATTCCTCTAAAACCACACCTGATTATCTACATTCGAATATAATCAACCACGAAACAAGATGTCTATACCAATGTTTCCCGCTTCATCGGATGGTTTCGATGACACTCGCATTCAAGGCTACGATCCTATCGTTCCACCCGGTCTGATTCAAGCAGAACTGCCTCTGACAGATCCTTCTCGCATTCTGATTTCTGCTAGCAGGCAAGCGGCCACCAAGATCATCAAGCAGCAAGACGACCGTTTGATAGTGGTTGTTGGTCCCTGCTCCTTGCATGATCCACAATCAGCGCTCGAGTATGCCAAAAAATTGAAGCCTATGACAGAAAAATACGTGGGTACACTAGAGATTATCATGAGAGCCTATCTGGAGAAACCAAGGACTACGGTCGGCTGGAAAGGCTTGATCAACGATCCAGACCTCGACAACAGTTACAAAATCAACAAAGGACTGAGGACTGCTCGTGGTCTGTACCTAGACATACTCGAAGCTGGAGTACCTCTAGCATCGGAAATGCTCGACACCATATCTCCACAATATCTTGCAGACCTCGTGTCATGGGGCGCAATTGGTGCTCGTACGACTGAAAGTCAGGTACACCGAGAGCTTTCCTCGGGACTTTCATTCCCTATTGGATTCAAGAATGTATGATGGTCGAGAAATTCTGAACTTCCAGCTAACTTTCCAGGCGACAGACGGCAATGTTTCTGTAGCGGTCGATGCTATTCGAGCAGCTGCGGTACCGCATCACTTCCTGTCGGTCACTAAGCAGGTAAGTCAACATGCGACTGAGTAATACCGTGATTGACAAGTAAAAGGGTGTTGCGGCTATCGTCAGGACGACCGGTAATGACTGTACCCATATCATTCTCCGGGGTGGCAATGATGGTCCCAACTACGAGTCGTCATTTGTAGACGCAGCGAGGACGGACCTTGCGAAAGCCGGTGTTGATCAATCGATTATGGTCGATTGTTCCCACGGCAACTCGCTCAAGAACCACAAGAACCAGCCGAAAGTCTGTGCTGATGTTGCTCAGCAGGTGGCCAAGGGAGATCGTTCTATTGTCGGTGTCATGATAGAATCACATCTGAAGGAAGGGGCACAGAAGATCCCGAAGGAGGGTAAGGCTGGATTGGAATATGGTGTCTCGATCACGGATGCCTGTGTACATTGGCAGGACACTGAGAGCATGCTCCAGACATTGGCAGATGCAGTAGAGTCCCGCCGTCGGGTGTGATGCACGCTCATGGAAACCACGGTGGGCCATCAATGTTGCAGCTGACCTGGCAGAGGCTCTGAGCAAGATAGCTGATACTAATAGACATGAATTGCAATTGTAGGTGTCTGGACATGTCAACCATGCACCTCTGGTCTTGGAGAGTTTCAAGCTCAGCAGAGACAACTATGCTTTCTATCGCTGCGCGTGTGTCTATGTAGAGCTGCAATTGCTCCGGCCGAGCCTCCTCTTGTGCAGTCTGTTCTGTTGGTACCATACAAGAGTGTAGAAGAATACAAGTGACCAAGTGGTGTGAGCTGCAGGGGAGGGCAGACGCTCATGAGCGTGAATGATGGATGAGACTTGGGAATGGGAACAGTTGTTGGCGCTGGCACTGGCGCCTCAGTCACATGGCAGCAGCACCACCACCACAAGCTTTTCTGCCAATTCGACCGACCGCCGACCGAGCTCCAATTGAATTGGGAAGGGCAAGGAGGGCTTCCCACTGAGAGTGAGTGCCTCCAGAGTCCAGACTGCGCAGCTTCCTTCCCCCGTCTCGTTCTCTGTCTCTCTCTCTCGGTCTCTCTTCCCTCCTTCCCGAGGTCTCTCAGCTGGGCAGCCCGCCAGATCTTGATCACCCGTGAGCTTGGCTTGCCCTGCCCTGCCCTGCCCTGCCCTGCCCTGCCCTGCCTTGCTATCCCTCAAGCTCGTGCGTGACCTCGACTACGCTTCCCAGACCTTGCCCTCGTAGTCCTGGACTCTCCTTCATCTGAGCTAGAGCATCGCCCTGACAGTTGTGTGCCTTTGCTGACAGTCTCTTGAACCAGTATCGATCCTTCTTGGCGACCATGTCTGCCAGCGCGCGACTTTCTCAGATAACAAGCCATGTCAGTTCGACCGGCCCACTGCGAGTTTCTGTCATTGGTTCAGGCAACTGGGGCAATGCCCTGGCAAAGATTGTCGCCGAGAACACAGCCCGAACCGACCAGAACATCTTTGCACCCCAAGTGAAGATGTGGATGTTTGAGGAATTGATTCAGCACGAGGGCCGAGAACAAAAAATTACCGAGGTCTTCAATAGGACGCACGAAAACGTCAAGTGAGTCGTGAAGCTCTCCTCTCTTCGAGACTCGACGGTTGACTCTTGTAGATATCTCAAGGGTATCAAATGCCCGAGCAACATCTTGGCGGTCCCAGACATTGTCGAGGTCGCAAAGTCTTCCGACATCCTTGTGATTGTCGTCCCCCACCAGTTTGTCGACAGTATCTGCAAACAAATGGATGGACATATTCCCAAATCAGCATTGGCTCTGTCTTGCATCAAAGGTGTCTCAGTCTCAAAGCACGGCATCTCGCTCTTTGCGAGCGTCCTTCAGGAGCGCCTCGGCATATACTGTGGGGCACTCTCTGGTGCCAATATCGCGAATGAGGTTGCACAAGAAAAGTTCTGCGAGACCACGATAGCCTTCAATCCCACAAACAAGAACGCACAACCTGAGCGTGATACTCGTGTGACTAGTGAAGTCATGCGAAAGTTGTTTCATCGTCCCTACTTCAGAATCGGCATGATTGATGACATTGCCGGGGTGTCCTTGGCAGGTGCGCTGAAGAATGTGGTCGCAGTGGCAGCCGGACTCGCCGATGGCCTGGGTTACGGAGACAACTCAAAGGCTGCCATCATGAGAATCGGCCTGGTTGAGATGCTCAAGTTCGGGAAGGTGTTCTTTGGAGATTCGGTCAAGACAGCCACGTTTACTGAACACTCGTGTGGTATCGCAGACCTGATCACCTCCTGCGCCGGAGGCCGGAATCGCTTATGTGCGATGGAGTTTGTCAAGACGGGCAAGAGCATGGAACAACTTGAAAAGGAGCTGCTGTCGGGACAGAAATTGCAAGGTGCTGCTACCGCAAAGGAGGTCAACGAGCTCCTGACGCATGAGAACAAGGTTGATGAATTCCCTCTATTTACGGCTGTCTACAAGATTGTGTATCAAGGTGTGCCACCTGCCAAGATGTGGGAGATGCTGGAGAAGGATACCGTCTGATTGCATCGCTGTCCCGGGGCGACACTCTGACGATTTGGCTGTAAATTAATTGTTTGTTCTCTGATGGTGTGGTTGGAGGACCGGAATATAGCATTTTAGGAAGCGAGCGTAGACTGGGTCGATCCTGACATTGCATCAATCTACTCTACATAAAGACGACTTCCCGCCTGTGTCACTTGCATGGACTGGCTGCACACTCTTAAAGCTGGGCCGCACGGGAACTAGATGATTACTGCCCCTTGTATGGTATGCAGTGCTGAGGAAAAGGAATTCCACAGCACTTGTGCATGTGATGATGACAAACAACTCGCGATATGAATCCGTGAGCAGAGCAAGGACAGATTCGCCGAGCCAATCCGGTCTTCTATCGCAAGTCACTATTTCTTGCCAGCTGGTGACTTGATCTTGATGGTTTCGTTGTTGACAAAGATTCCCTTTCCCTTATAGGGTTCGGGTTTCCTGTAACTGCGGATGACGGTGGCAAACTGAGTGAGAACCTGTTTGTCACGACCGTTGAGGATGAGGGCGGTGGGCTGGGGACAATTGGCGGCGATGCCGGCCGGGATCTCGAGCACGACTGGTTTGGAGAACCCGACACGGAGGACGATAGTCGTCCCGTCTATGGCTGCTCGATAGCCGACACCGACAAACTTGAGCGAGACGGTGAATCCTTCCGTGACGCCGACGATGGAGTTGTGTAGCAGGGCTCGCGTCGTGCCCCACATTGAACGCTGCTGCTTGACCGTCCGATCTTGCACGGACAAGGTGACATTCGAGCCAGAGGCGCCCTGAATTGTAGAAAGTTTGAGGTAGTGAGGGATGGAGAGGTCGAGTTCACCCTTTGGGCCAGAAACGACCAGCTTTCTGGCGAGTGACGAGGAAGGCGAGAGGGGGGACAGGGAGACTTCCTTCGGAAGCGGAATCGGTGCCGAACCAATGTAAGACTGAGCGATCCTTGCGGTCGAGAAGGACCGAGACTGTCGAAGCATCTAGTGTCCCGACTCTTGGTGGACGAACCTGTGATAAGTACACACCTTAAGTCGGAGAATGTGAACTGGTAAGTGTTGTTCGCATGAATATATTTCTTGTCGTAAATCGTCGGGACAAGCAGCCTCGAGAGCGGAAGAAGCGCGGGATTCGATTGGACGAGCGGGACGGCAAGAGGGAAGACGTCAGATCTCCCGCGCGCGCGACTTTCAACTGAATTCAGACGTCGAGTCCAGCCCACGGTTCCTTTTCGTGATATAGGCATACACTCTTCTACCTCTTCTCGACTGTACTCGCTCGTGTGACGATCATAGGGTGGTCCTCGTCGTTCATTACAGTCTCAGACCGTTCTCGAGTCTTTGCCAACATTCGCTACAGTCCGGCCACTTGTTGATCTCTTGTCGATGGCTCAGGTGGGTGCCCGTGTCAACGACGTCGAAAAGGACGGATTACTGATTCTCACAGTCCCAAAAGGCAGTCCATGTACTGCGGCTCGACGATCTCGGTGCTCCTGTCGTAGATGGCAAGTATATCAAGCTCCCAGCACCGTACGAGCCATACATCCTTCGATTCGAGCTCGACGGCAATGCCTCTGTCTGCAGAGCGGGCACATTCACCACCAACTATCCCATCGATGGCTCCGACTTCTCGCGTGAAACGACGCACAAGATTCAACTCCAGCCCGATTGGAACAAAAATGTACAAATAGACATCGAGGTACGGCAGGCCGGCGCATTTTCGTGGTCAATTGACTATCAACCTCTTCCCGAGTGGTCCGCACAGTTAGACAATCGCGGAAGCAATAAGACCAAAAGTTCAGGACCCTTTTACTTTGCTGTGGAAGCCGCTGTGCGTCTCAACGACAAGCCGCTGCCTTTAAATGCTCTCGCTATCCAGTCTGTGGTGTCCAAGTGGATGGGTCCGGTCACTGAGTGGCAGCCGAGACTCAAGTATATGTCAAAGACGAAAAGGTACAACATGCTGCATTTCACACCCCTGCAACAACGTGGAGAATCTAATTCCTCCTATTCGCTGTATGACCAGAATTGTCTTGCAGATGACCTTTTTGAGGATGGGGACAAGTTATCTGCTGCCGAGAAACTGAAGCAGCTAACGTCCACTATCCAAGGCATGGAAAAGGATCATGAGCTACTAGCACTTACTGATGTGGTTTGGAACCACACGGCCAACAACAGCGATTGGCTACTGGATCATCCGGATGCTGGATACAATCTAGAGAATAGTCCTCACCTGTGTGCTGCCTATGCACTAGACACTGCACTCCTCGACTTCAGCGAGAATCTGGGAAGATTTGGACTACCCACTGACCTCAAGAATACAGGCGACTTGCTCCGTGTGATGGAAGGCATGAAGAGCCGTGTCTTTGGTCAAATCAAGTTGTGGGAATTTTACGTGATTGACACGAAGGAGGCTTTGAAGACCATTGCCGAGGCTGCCAATTCTTCCGAGACAGACTCACTTTCTCTCGGCACAGTTAGCCATCTCTCTGGCCTGGAAGAGCAAGCCGACAAGGCCCTTGAGCTCGGTATCGTCCCTGACTACAAATTTCTTGGAGATCGATTTTCAAAGAAAGTGGATGCCAAGTTGTTTTCCAGCTTCGTGACGCAGCTTGTTGGAGATGCCTCTGTTCCAGTCGCCGAGGTAGCTGCGGCCCTCCTGGATGAGATTAATCTAAAATTTTATAAAGAATATGATGTCGACCAGGAGCACATCATCGAACAACTGTACAATCGAATCAAATACATGCGCGTGGAAGAGAGTGGACTGAGACTCGGACCAATTACTAAATCGTCTCCTTTGATTGAGTCCTACTTCACGAGATTGCCCGAGAATAAACGCACTTCGAAACATTCCAAGGGAGCCTTGGCATTGGCTAACAATGGATGGATGTGGGGAGCGAACCCACTTGAGGACTTTGCCGGACGTGCAAGTAAGGCATATCTTGTTCGAGAGGTAATCGTATGGTCAGACTGCGTGAAGCTCAGGTATGGATCGAAGCCCGAGGACTCTCCCTTCTTGTGGAAACACATGATACAGTACACGACCACATTGGCCTCGATCTTCCATGGTTTCAGAATCGACAATTGTCACTCGACACCAATCCCAGTCGCTACAGTCCTTCTCGATGAGGCTCGCAAAGTACGTCCAGATCTTTACATTGTCGCAGAACTTTTCACTGGTTCAGAAGACATGGACATCATCTTTATGCAGAAGCTCGGTATTGGGTCTCTGATCCGTGAAGCAATGCAGGCACACTCCACAGCCGAGTTATCACGACTCGTGCATCGATACGGTGGTGTTCCTATCGGCTCCATCGATGCAAGTTCGATAACTACTGTCGACGACCAAGGCCAGGTGATTACACCAGTCAAGGCATCAGACGTGCATGCCTTCTTCATGGATTGCACACACGATAATGAGGTGCCAAATCAGAAACGCTGCGCAGAGGATACACTTCCAAATGGTGCTTTGGTAGCAATGACTGGTGTCGCCATTGGATCAGTCATGGGCTATGACGAGATATATCCACACATTCTAGATATTGTGGCGGAAGATCGAAAATACAGTACAGAGGACAACGGCATCGCTACAATCAAAGGCCGTCTGAACCAGATACATGCTCGTATGGCACTCGATGGTTACACCGAATGTCACATTCATCATGAGGCTGAATATGTCACAGTGCACAGGGTGCATCCAAAAACCCAGAAAGGTTATTATTTGATTGCGCATACTGCATTCTCCAAGGGCGAAGATCGAGGAGACATTGGCGAGATCAGACTGACTGGCACTAAGGTCAGCTTCGAGTTCGCGACAGTCTTGGAGGTATCCTCCACTGAAGACAGATCCACCAAAGAGGAACTGCGTGGACTGCCAGCCAAATTGAAGGAGCTCAAGGAGCCACATGTACACTATGACCACGGGGATTCCAACATCACAGTCCCAGACTACTTTCCTCGCGGTTCGATCGCCCTTTTCTCTACTTGCATGCCTTCATTCGACTCTGTGGAAAATGCTGAGACTCTAGACAGCTATATCAAATCTGGTGCGGACAAAGCTGTCAATGAATGTGATTTGGTGGATCTAAACATACTTCTATACCGATGTGATGCCGAGGAACAAGACAGCATCAGCGATGGTTCGTACAGGATACCAGACTACGGCTCTTTGGTCTACTGTGGTTTGCAAGGCTGGATGGCTCCACTCAAGGACATTGTGCGCTGGAACAATCTTGGTCACCCACTTTGCAACCATTTACGTGAAGGCCAGTGGGCTTTCGACTACATTCTGGGACGGCTGAAGAAGTACACTGCTGATGGGGCTTACTCACATCTAAGTGCAGTCATAGAATGGCTTGATTCAAGGTTCGGCGCGATACGTGGAAAACTTCCGAACTTTTTGATTCCGAAGTATTTCACAATCGCTGTGCACACCTTATACACGGCGGCACGTACTCTCGCCATTAGAAGTATGGCTACGACTGTATCTGGTGGTGACCGCTTCACACAGAATCTGGCCTTGTGTTCATTGCAGATGCAGGGTAAAGTGAAGTCAGCATCACTTGCTCCTGCAGAATCAACAGCTGCCATGGCTGCTGGCTTGCCTCATTTCTCAGTCTCCTGGGCAAGGTGTTGGGGAAGAGACATCTTCATTGCCATAAGAGGACTGTTCTTGGTTACCGGTCGGCATGACGAAGCCAGGGAACATATTCTGGCATTCGCCACCACATTGAAGCATGGCATGATTCCTAATCTTTTGGATTCGATCAGGACCCCACGCTACAATTCTCGTGATTCGATCTGGTTCTATATGCAATCGATACAAGATTATGTGACTCTCGTACCTGGCGGCGAATCCATCTTGACAGAAAAAGTCAAGAGAAGATTCCCGCTAGACGATAAATTTGTCGAATGGGATTCACCGGAAGCATATGCCCATGAATCTAGCATTGTTGAGGTGATTCAGGAAACTTTGCAAAGACATGCTTCTGGGATCCACTTCCGGGAAGCCAATGCTGGGCCTAATTTGGACATGCAGATGACCGACGAAGGATTCAATATTGACATTGAAGTCGACTGGAGTACTGGTATCATCTTTGGTGGTAGTCAGACGAATTGCGGCACATGGATGGACAAAATGGGGGAGAGTGAGAAAGCTGGATCGAAGGGAATCCCTGGCACACCTCGAGACGGAGCCGCTGTAGAGATTACTGGGCTTTTAAAGAGTACTTTACGATGGGTCATCGAATTGAAGAGCCGAAAGTTGTTCCCATATGACGGTGTCAAGGCCACAATCGATGGCAAGGCTGTACAAGTATCGTACAAGAGATGGAATGATCTGCTGCAGGAGAACTTCGAGAAGTGCTACTACATTCCAGCAGAAGCCTCAGACGATTCGAAGTATGATGTCGTTCCTGAAATCATCAACAGACGAGGTATCTATAAGGATCTATACCGATCTGGTAAGCCATACGAGGATTATCAGTTGCGTGCACAGGTACCGATGGCCATGACTGTCGCTCCGGAACTCTTCGACATTGACCATGCTTTGTCACACTTGGCGATTGCGGATCGGGCCATTCGAGGGCCATTGGGAATTGCCACCCTGGATCCTTCTGACAACAACTACAGACCGTACTACAACAATTCCGAGGATTCGAGCGACTTTCATACATCAAAAGGGCGAAATTACCATCAAGGTCCGGAATGGGTCTTCCCCATGGGATACTTCTTGCGAGCGCTTTTGTACTTTAGTCTGAAGAAGAACGCCAGGAGCACTTCTGAGATTGTTCAGTACGTACACAACAGATTGCGGGCCCACAAGGAGGAGATTGAGTTGACACCGTGGGCCGGCCTCACTGAGCTCACAAACAAGAATGGTGAAATCTGTGGAGATTCCAGTCCGACCCAGGCCTGGTCATCCGGCACTCTGCTGGATGTCTTGTCGGACATTTCAGCCCTGGGCAAATGAGGACGCCGGCACCCGCTCACACCGCAGGGCTTGCGGGCGTCGCAGGGACAAGTGTTGTAATGTAATAATAGTTAGACGGGGCGGATCAGTTGCATGATGATAGAGGCAAAAGAGGCATAGCATTCTGACACTATTAGACTGTGAATACCACCTTCTGTACTTTTCTGGCCTCGAAGAGGTCGTATGCTTTGGGTGCATCCGTCAGTGGCATGCGATGCGACACGAAACCCTTGAAATCCTCCTTGTGCTCCTGTAATACCTCGAGTGCCTGGGCAAGGGGTCAGTCATGGTCCGCGCAAGTATGGAGCCTGGGAATGTCTTACCTCCTTGAACAGGTGTCTGACGGGACACCG
The DNA here is from genome assembly GCA_005281575.1 of Taphrina deformans. Lineage (NCBI taxonomy): Eukaryota > Fungi > Ascomycota > Taphrinomycetes > Taphrinales > Taphrinaceae > Taphrina > Taphrina deformans. The sequence goes on from RHGG01000014.1 coordinate 233,997, forward strand.
GCCAAACTGCATCCTGACGTTCTTGCCGTACGCTTCGTACCCGCCGATGGGCAGGGGCGAGTGGTGCATGCCGACGGAATGGATGAACCCGCCGGGTCGGAGCACGTCAAAGGCGAGGCGGAGTGCGTCTGCGTGCCCGACAATCTCGAGCACGACGTCGGCCCCCCGTCCGTCGGTGGCCTTCATGATGGCGGCCTTGGGATCCTCATCCAGATGGAGTGCCGTGGCCCCGTGGACCTTTTCGGCGCGCTCGAGTCGTTCGGGCACGGAGTCGATGGCGAAGAGTCGCTTGGGCTTGAAGTGTTTTGCGGACGTGATGGCGCAGAACCCGACGGGGCCACAGCCGATGACTACCACCGTCACCTCCTCCTTTTCCGCGGGCGACATCATCTTGAGGGCGTTGCTGGCGGCGTAGTAACCGGTGGGAAAGATGTCCTGGAAACATTAATTCATCTGAGACGTGCGGGTTCCCCAAGAGAAAGAGAGGAAGGGGTGCGCCACGTACCGCCATGAGAATGAGCGTCTCGTCCTCGACGTCGTCTGGGGCCTTGAAGAGCGTGGTGTCGGCGAGCGGGACGTCGACGTACTCGGCCTGTGCGCCCTCGAGTGCCGGCGACCCATACACCCGAGACTTTTCACAACGACAGGTGAGGCCGACCTTGCAGTAATAGCACTGCATGCAGCAGACGGTGAAGGGCGAGACGACCTTGTCGCCCACCTTGAAGCCAGTCACTTCCGACCCAATCTCGGTGATGATGCCGGTAAACTCGTGGCCCATCGTGAAGCCCTTTCCGACATCGATGTGTCCCCTACCATCACATCAGCCGACCCCTTCCTCCCCTCCTCGCATCGTTGCGAGCGATGCCGTACCTGTAGTAATGCAGGTCGCTGCCGCAAAGTGCCGTCTCCAGGACCTTGACGACGGCCGAGTCAGGCGATGCCTTTGGAATAGGTTTGTCCTGGACTTCAATCTTGCCGGACGCAATCAAAACGGCCGCTTTCATCATATTGAGCTGTATATACTAATTTCGGGGCAGTGAGATATTGGCTCCGTCTGTCTACGTGTATGAGTGTTTATGTGCTTTGTCCTATGCAAACAGTCCAAAGTACAAGAATGAAGCTGTTCGTGTCACATGCGCCGCGGGGTAACTTTTACTTTTATCCAAATAATCACGGGAGAATGCGGGACATGTGTGGAGACGCCATCGTCCACTACAGCTTCATCAAAGATTAATCTCGGGCCGAGCATGTCTACATATCTCAGAAGCGGCTTCTACTGACAAGAACGGCCACGTCCAAGCTTTCCTATTCAGAGCAGCAAAGTAGACGGAAAAAAATCTGGTAATCACATCAACAGCAACTACACATTGTAGTGAGCGTGATCTATAGCTCGTGGTGTGGCCTCTCCAACCTTCCGCAATCCAGAAGCCTCACAACGCTGTGCGCACGTGATTCGGCGAAATCAACCAATCGTAAACAACGAATCAATAACATGCCGCCGCCGCATCACAATTCTCCCTCAGCCTGCGGGTTCGACTGAGTCCTCGTCGAGTACATGGCTATTGCAAAAGGAGCACTGTACTGAATCTGGGGTGTACGCGGATCGTGCGGGCTGCCTCTTTGATCTTGTAATACATGTGTTTGAGCCTGTTGAAATCACTTGTATGGCAGGAGACTCTGAGACAACTACCGACAGCCACGAGGATGATGGAGCCGGGCCACGAACTCGAAACCTGGAACTCAAAACAACCTCGACATCCAACAGGCATTTCAGAGTCACGTCTTGAGACATAAGATCACGCTCATTACACAAAATTGACACTGTCGGCGGCTTCAAGTTTTGTCCTCAGGTAGCAATGAAAAATTGATCCGTGCAATTGCTAGACCTCTCAACGCGTGCGCTGACGAGGAGCAGATTTTAGAATATTATCTACACGAAGCAGCATTTGTGCTGCTTCCGAGGCGGACGAGACGACGGATCTCTTCAGCTTGTAAGCTTCCAGGATACCGAGTTCTCTCATATCTCCAATCTCCCCGTTCTCCATGTCTAACCCATACGAGCTCATGCCATTGTAGTGAGCCGCCTTCAGCTTCGCCACTAGTTCACTCGAGTCGAAACCGGCATTGTCCGCAAGAATAGTCGGCAACTGACGCAGAGCCGTGGCAAATGCTTCAACAGCCAAGGCTCGCTTTCCAGCCTCTTTAGTGGCCGCTCCATCGACCGCCTTGGACATTAGCATTTCTGCACAACCACCCCCGAGAGTGACCTTCGATTCGGCTACGGTCTGTGACAGAACTGCCAAAGCATCATGTAGAGATCGTTCGGCTTCATCGAGTATCTGGTGGGTAGCACCACGGAGACAGATTGTGCAGGCTTCACCAGCAGCAACCCCGGAAAACTTGATCATCTTGTCCTCTCCAACCATAATTTCTTCAATGAGATCACAACGTCCCAACTTGACGGACTCAGGGTGATCGAATGTAGAAGTAATCTCGCCACCCGTGACAAGCGCCAGACGCTCGATACCATCAAAGTCGGCATGCTCAATTGACATGATGCCCGCATCAGCAAAGAGCTGCTCAGGCCAGTTGTATATGAGTTGTCTGTTGATAAAGCAATTGATACCATGGGCCTTGATCTTCTCCACCTTGCCCTTCATTTTTTCCCTTTCCGCGCGTTCCAATTCTGCTAATTTGCCTGTCGAGTCAACCTTTACCCTAGCACCAAACACCTTAACTTTGTCATAGTCCATAGGTGTATTGGCTACAAGTATTTTTGCATTTTCAATTCTCTTCGGCTGATTGGTGCCAATCGTCTTCTCCAGAATGAACCCTTCGTCCAGGAATGAGTCGTGTAGTTTACCTCCAATTTTCTTGATTATTTGTATACTTTCCAAATTCGTGCTACCTTTGAGTCGCAACACGGCGTCCACTGCCAGTGTTGCAAAGTACTCTTTGTCTTGGCTCAAAACCTTGGAACTTAGTGTGGTTTTGGCAATATTGAGAAGATCCTGTCGGAAAGCTTTTGGATCTTTGCCATTATCTACTGAGGACTTGCTGAGCGCGGTAAGAGCTGCGTTCGTAGCAATTCTGTAACCGTCTACTATAGTCTGCGGATGGATTTTTGCGTTGACAAGCTTCTCAGCCTCCCTGAGCAGTTCGGCAGCCAGGACGGTAACACTGGTTGTACCATCCCCAACCTCAGAATCTTGCGTCACGGACACATTGACGAGAACCTTCGCTGCAGCATTGTCTAGAGCGATAGACTTCAAGATTGTCGCTCCATCATTCGTTACCATCATCTCGCCAGTACTCGCAGATTGCAATATCTTGTCCATTCCCTTGGGTCCGAGAGTACTTTTTACCAGATCGCCTACAGCGATAGCACCAACGAAAGCAGATAGACGAGCATTTTCGCCCCTCTCCTGTGATGACTGTTCATTGAAAACATTCATCGTCGCCAATCAAAAGACTCTGCGATGCGAGTCGACCTTGGAATGCTCTACTGAATCGTCCGAATTTTGGCTTGTCTTCAGTGTAAATCGCGTTCATCCTCAAAATTGAAAGTCGGTGATCATACTTGACGACACTTATGCGATATCGATCTCGTACTAGATCGCTACCAATTTTCTATAAATGGAAGAACTTGCCGCAACTTGCCGTCTCCGGAAAGACGGATGAACAATGGCCCCGGATTTACATGGCGGCTTTTAGCATCACCCTCCGACTACTAAAGCATCAAACTACACGACCAATTCTATCACTAGCCCTTGCGTCTCTTGATGACGTCTCATCTGCAACACAGTGGTCGAGGTGGCTCAGGCAACACTGAGGAGAGGAGGTCCCGCCCCGGACCCTATGATGATTTGGCTGAACTACCAAAGGACGAAGACTTTCCGCCTGAGCTACATGGGCCATACAGCACCGGTCGAGGTGGAGCAGCCAACGTCAAGAAGAATGATGGAGGGCCTCATGTAGCTCGTATAGCACAAGACCTTGAGGGTCCAGATCGACGAGGCGAAGATCATAGATTGCTCGATACAACTCAATATTCGGGACGAGGCGGTGTCGGGAATATTCAGGCTAGCAGATCCAAATCGAGAAGTAGGGAGGCGACCCCGAAGTCAGGTACACAGACGCCAGTCGAAGGACTTCATAACGGTCAGCATGAAGGTTTGGCAGATAGAATCAAGCATGCATTGCACCCCAAACAGCACTCTGAAGCATAGAGTTACCTAATTGGTATAGCAGATCATGAGAATAACTGCAAGCTGCGGCTATGGAAATACATGACTGAGCCGCGCAAGGGTATTGATAAGGAATATGTACAAAACCTCTCCCTAGTTTCCTACACATAATATCGATAAAAGTAATTGCTACTATTCTGGAATCTTCTCTGGCATTCCATGAGCCTCTAGTCGCTGGTCAATCGATGGTCGTGTTCTTGATGAACTTCGTCTCTCTGGAGATACTGTGATGTCTTCGACCTTACCGATTCTTCTCCCTCTGTATTGTATCATGTCATGAATCAGCTTCTGCAAGGACTCTCTGTAAGCAGACGCATTCATCGATTGTGTAGCAAGGGAAGGATCAAATGGTATCGCTGCTCCATCCTTGGTCGCCTGTAACCTCCCAAGAAGTATATCAGTCTCCATACAGACGTGGATACCACAATCAGAACCGTTGACTTGTTTGGGTGCAGGAGCGACTACCAATTCAAATTGACACTGAAAAACCTGATCAATTGCCTTGGAATAGCATCTCGCGTCCGTCAACTTATCAGGCCCAGACGTGGGCAACGAATCTAGGTACCAAGCAGTCTTCTCAGCTACGCCGACGAGCAGAAGGGACCAATGTGATCCACCGGCCTTTGTCGGGTCAACATTATCAGTGACTGGGATAAACACATATTTCGCATCCAAGAAGTCTGTAGGTAGAAGAGACTCGTCTACTACACCACCCTGCTGAGCAATTGAAGCTATAACTACAAGCGTTAGTGTTCTCCCTCATGTAATACAAAGTGATACTCACGAAATCCAATTGACGGCCGCAGCAAGAAGATAGACTGTATTTCTGCTTTCGGCAACTTTTCCCTCTCCATCCACTCATAAAAGAATTCGATATTCGAGTCCTGTAGCCACTGATCTTCTTTCACTGTCACAATAGTCAGAATACGCACATACGTGTTCCCATAATCACTCACGATTGTCAATATCTTCCTGTCGTAGACATACATCGTAGTACTCCAGGACAGGTCGCACGGATGAATGACTTGGACGCATCATTCGCCTGATACCTTTCGTCGCGCGGCTCAAAGAAAGGCGCTTTCTCAAACTCCGACCTTGCCTGTGCTGTGAGGCAGCAGACGTAGGCTCGTCGGGGGCATCCGTAACAGCTTCTTCGACCTCACCAGAAGAGACCAGAACAATAGGAGGAGGACTCATCGCAGTTGCCGTCATGTTTATGAAATTACAGAATCGATATCGAATCAGAGTACTTAGAACATTCTGATTGTAGCAAACCGGTGCTGTCAGAGCACTGTATGCTGGCACTACCCGCTGCCTTACTCGGGAAGAGACCAAGATACTAAACACGCCATGGGGTACAGGAGCGAGCTGGAATTCTAGGCTGGAGTGCTCCACCACCGACCAAACGCCCCCGAACCGCGTTTCGCCAAGCCTAGATGCGAATGCTGACCCGAGCGTGATCATGATCAGTCGTCTCAGACTCACCGCAGATAGTACTACCGGGATCCTAGAAGCCTACACTAATCCCTCGACAGTCTTGTCTGTACAAGGAGAGGTCATTATCTATGCCATCGACTAGTGTCCTTGCTCGGTGATCACCTGGCATCATCTGTGCTCCCCAGACACACGTAGCGGATCAGCAAGTTTTCATGGAAGACCAACTGCACAAAGATCCAGGTATAGAAGGCACTCTGGGACTACAGGAGGGGCTCAATGCATTGTTGGACAGGATAGAAGCAGTTCAAGGTGATCACGAGAAGTTGTCAAGTGAGAAGAAGTTATTGGAAGACTACATCGGAAATCTGATGGTAAGTCAAACATAACCACAGAATTAGGACACTATTTGATACATTAGACGATGCAACAGCAGAAGCCGCCACAAAAGAAGTGATGCGATAATCGAACTTCGTGAGTATATTCGTTTGGATCCGATAAAAATGAAAGGCACATATCATATGCTTGCAAATACAGTATCGCCAGCACAAGAGACTCGTCCATCGCTAGAGGTCCTACAAAAGTACTATAATCGCGTCGTGACCATGCGAGAATATTTGTCATTCATGGCAGACGTGACAAAACTCGCGGACTTGCATGTGGCAGAAATAGCTCAACCAGAGATGTCGACATATCTAAACACAACTTTAGTATGCTACAACACGCTCATCCAAGATTCTTGTGGTGCCTCAATCTTCCGAGCAGCTGTGTCACATTCAGACGTAGGAAAGAACCATACTATACTTGTTGAACTAACGTATAGGTGGTTGCCAGCATTATCGACGTGGTCATGCGTAGCACCAATCCTGGTGAGAAGAACATGTTGACGCTGGGATATTCACGTGTATGTTCGTTCGCAAACCATCAGAATGACCTGACGTTTTTAGGGTAATGAACGGAATCAAGTCACTTTTGCTAGTCGTACCGGCCACTTGCTCGTCAATGAGTTCCCAAACTCCAGTATCAGCCACATCAAGGGTCCTTTATGGGTTAGTCTAGTGTCAATGTAATGTATCCCAGCCACTGAGCTCTACTTCGCTAAGATCCGGAGATTCGGAGAGCAGATTATTTCACGTCTTCTATGTCGAACAAGCCTATATGTCAACATCAAGAAGGATGCATATTACCAACTATCCGGAATGCCTTTGGTTGACGGAAACGTTCATGAAAGAATCAAGAAAAGGCTAGCAGATGATTCAGATAGTCAGCGACCAACCAAAAAGGTTCAATATGGAAAGGCTAAGCTGCGAGGAAATCATGAAATTGTCATAGTCCGCTCCCGCCTGTTCTATGCTCGCCCGGCCTTGAATAGCCAGAAGTTGATAGTTTTTGGACTGAGGCACATACATTTGCTCAATCGAACTCAGAAATTAGATACAAACACTCGGGAACAACAATTTCTTCAAAATATCTTTCCTCTTCAGTATTCTCTGCACAATGTGTTCAATTCTGATGTGGACAGAAGGGAAACTGTACAGCCCTTCAAGGACTACACATATCGCAACGACGTGCCTTCCGTTCATACACGACGTCCGAAACGATTGAATTCCAAACTGGTCGGCTCCTTGATGGAGATGCAAAAGGCACATTTTCGATGTTCTTATCTTGAACTACTGAATCACTACTGTCCGGTGCCGTCCAAAATGCATGCTCTGGAGTTCACAAAACCACCAGTAACATCTGGTCATGTTGTCACGCAAGCGAATGACAAAGACACTTTAGACACACCGAAAAGTGCGAGGTCAGCGACGAGTCGTGCGAGTTCTGCAGAAATCTTCACGAATCATGCTTCGGGAACAGAAGCAGTTACTGGCTTTCTGGATGCTGTGCTACACAATGTCGTGCCTGACAATCTTTTAGGTTGTAAGAACATTCGGTGTCTATCACGCAATCTGAAATCGTTCCTTTCCCTGAGACGTTATGAGTCCACAACTCTACAGGACTTGATGTATGGCCTCTCTACGGACAACGTTTCGTGGCTGTCGAAGAGCAATCGAAAACATTGCCTCAGCGATATCCGGAAAATGCAAGAATTGCTCTCCGAGTTGGTCTACTGGATCGTAGACTCTCTCGTAATACCAGTACTGAAAAGTCATTTTTATGTGACCGAATCACATCTTTATAGGAACAGGATCCTTTACTTCAGACATGATGTATGGCTCAATTTGACGAAAAAGGAGTTCGCTCGATTGAAGTTGACAATGTTGACCGAAGTTGAATTCACTGATGCAAGTACAATTTTGCAAGGCAGACAACTCGGCTTTGCATATCTACGGTTGTTGCCCAAGGGGGCAGGAGCACGACCTATAACAAATTTGAAGCGACGCGGCATGACTAAGGATGGTAGTGGGAAGACCACGCGCGGCACTCTCCTGCCAAGTATTAATTCAATTATGCAAAGCGTCTATAGCGTGATCAGCTATGAATGTCAGTCACGACCAGCCTTGCTCGGCTTCTCCATCAGTTCTGCTAGTGGTTTACATCCTCAACTGAAGAGCTTCCGCGCAACACTTGATAAGCAAAAGCACAAAGGTAAATTGTACTTTGCTAAAGCCGATGTCAAAAGTTGCTTTGATACCATTGAACAAGAGAAGGTGATCAAAATAGTCGCCGATGCACTTTTGGAAGACACCTATATGCTGCAAAGATTCTGTGCTATCATTCCATCTCTTGGCAAAATCGGACGGAAATTTATCCAACGAGCTGTTCCTGAACAGGACTTTGAGGAGTTCAGTATCTTCGCTAAACGATATGCAGCGAAGAAAAATCATGCCATATTGGTAGATGGAGTCACACATCAGTTCAAAGAACGCGATCAGATCATTGCCTTGTTAACGGACCACATCAGAATGCACTTAATCAAAATTGGTAAACGATTTTATAGGCAGGATACAGGCATACCACAAGGCTCAATTCTGTCCTCAATCCTCTGTAATATGTACTACGCAAATTTCGAAGCTAGCACACTCCAGTTTATGCAGAAAGAGAACACTTTATGTGTACGGCTCATTGATGACTTTTTATGCATCTCTACAGACCAAGGATCCGCGGAAAGATTTCTGCAGGTCATGCACGAAGGCAACCCGGAATACGGCTGTTTTGTGAGCAGTCCGAAGAGTCTAGCTAATTTTGACGTGATCGCAGCGGGTGAACACATTCCAGTGCTTGCTGGAACAATCGAGTTCCCGGTAATTCGAACAAATGTCCTCAAAGTTTGTAGACTAATGCGATTGTGTAGTACTGTGGAACAACAATCAATACCGTCACGCTGAACATTAGAAAGGACTTTTCCAGAGCACCGGACCTTGTAGTCTCAGATACTTTGACAATGGATTACACCAATGCTCCGGGGGCTGCAATAGTGCCCAAGATATTTCAGTAAGCATCAGATGGCGTTTTGGATCGAAATCGATTAACGCCTTAGGGGTCTCAAGTTGAGTTGTCAGACTATGTTTGTGGATACAAATTTCAATGGGTTGTATACAGTACTTCTGAACATATACCGCTCCTATGTATTTGGGGCTATGCGATTCGTCGTCGCAATGAAAGACCTACGGTCTCACAATTCTAAGTTGCAAGATCGATCTTATGGTATATCTGCCAATCGTATAATTGAATCGAGCTACTAAACAACCATAGAGATGATACAAGAATTGACACAATTGCTCTTCATATACCTTAAAAGTCGAGGCAGGACTGAAAGTAGTGTTCAATGCGCCGTGACGAAGGTCCAGATTGCCTGGCTAGGTATGCACGCCTTTCGGTATATCCTGCGCACGCGTCCCGCCGGCTATGGGAACTGTCTTCGAAGCCTGGATTTGTCACTCGAAGCCACTTGTCTGAACAGCCGGGACGGAAAGACCCTCAGGAAAGTGACACAGCAAAAGTCGTTGGACTGCTTTGCAGACTTTGTGTATTAGACGACTGATCCACGACGTGATGTGGTTCTTGAGTAGTGTTCCAGTTCGTCTAACCTCGATTCTAATGTATCCACATTGCTCAATGCGAATGCGATCTTTTGCTTTTCCTCCTCCAGCGCTAATCGAGCCACGGGGTCCAGCTTGTTGAAGGTATAGCCCCGCTTGCCATCGTACTGTAGAATGTGATTGTGGTACTGCCACAGACTCAGTCGATGGCTGACTGTCATGAGGGTGATGCCAAGGGTTTTCGCATGTGTATATAGAATTTTCTCTACTTCGAGATTCACTGCGGAAGTACACTCGTCTAGTATGGCAAACTATACGATTTAGTTTTCTCAAAGTCACAACTTGCACAGATCGATACTTACTTTCGGAGCATGATAAAAGAGTCTGGCCATGGCTATCCTCTGTTTGTCGCCACCAGAGAGATCGCCCCACTCGCGCTCGATACCGAAGCCGCCCTCGCGAGTCACTATGCCCGCAATCTGTACCACATCGAGAATGTCCAGCAAGTCGTCATCAGAAACGCCCTTCTCGAGCATTTGCTCTCGGGTGTCGGGATAGATGACCTGATCTCTCAGTGTCCCGAGGGGCAGGTATGGTCGCTGTGGAATATAAAAGATGTCCTTGGCGCCAGGCTTTCTCACAATCCTGGTTTGTCAATAATCCGCCACCTACCCGGTGCGGTGTCCTTACCCGCCATAACAAGGCCACAAGGCTCCTAATATTCGAAACAACGAGGATTTACCACAACCATTAGGGCCTACGACCAGAAGGTGTTCACCCTGTCCTATGCGGAAATTCAACTGTGGAATCAGAACGTCGCCGTTGGGTGATAGTATGGGGACATCCTCAAATGCAATGTCTCTTGACTCCTCAACACGGCCACGGCCAGCAAGCAGCGCCTCCTGTTGCTTGGTATCGTCTGAAGAGACTAGCTTTTTGACGTAGTGTTTCGAATCCATGTCGTTCAGCACCTCGACCAAGGAAGACACTCGCGCTGTGTGTCCTGCCAGCTCAGTGACTTCCCTGTAGGAGTACATGATTCGTCCAAAGGCATCGGAAGCTGACAGGAGCAACCTTCTGTTGGTCACAAAATCCTCCGTCCTAGTCTCTGAAGAGCTCTTGCCGGCTGAGCCAGGGATACGAAAGAATACAGGAATGCTGCAGAGTGCTAGGCCGGCCGCCCCCCACAGATACTTGATGACAAAGTCCTCCTAGAAGACCATTAATCGAATGTTTAGAAAAGGATGGGGTGCTATTACCACCACGCCATGCAATAGTTTCATGCGGAGAGTATTGTTTACATGTCTAATGAGTTCAAAGTACGATTTGTCTGCAACAGTCTTCTCGAGTTCATGGCCACGATAGAAAGCAATGCCTTCACTATTCTCAATAATCCTTGAGTGTGCCGAACGGAATTCGCCCTCGAGATTGGCTTCTTCGGTGATGTACTTGCCAAAGGCAGGAGTGACTGCTGCAAGGACGTTTGCTGAGACTTGTACCAAGAGACCCATCAGGAAAAGACCTTCACCGCCCACATTTCGGGACAATTGCGAAGTGTAGATGACGAGGTCCAGAACGGGTTTTGCGAGGTTGCCATAGAGCTCAGACAGTGAAGCGGCAAAATTTGCAACATCAGTGGTGATTAACTGGTCGGCTACTCTGATGCGATCATCTAGATTAGTCAATGCATAAAAGTTGATGCCTCTCAAGTAGTGTTCGTGAATATGTCTGGTGAGGTTCGTACGATATTGTAGTGCAAGCTTTCCCTGTAAGAAGGAAAGCATAGAGTTGACATAACAAGCGGGAATTGCGCACAACATCCACCACAAGATGCCTCGAAGGAAAGCACGCCCTCGGCCCTGCACAAGGGCCGACACGAGGCGACCATCTAGGACGGCGATATAGAGTGAGATGAAAGTTCTTAGGACCAGGAAGCCTGAGTGAGCTGCTAGCAGCAGGGCTTCCTGTGATCGTAAGCCTGGTATGATGATCTTGATCAATGCACGAAGTCGTCGGAAGAAGAGTCCATTGATGGCGACGAGATCCTTGGCATTACGTCGCTTTTGCAGTCCGGCTGCTTCCCTTTGCTGTTTGATGGAATCCTTCGTGCGCTTTGCAATCGAGAGCACCAGTGCTATCCATACCGCGTACCTTACTCGAGTCCGATGCTTGAGATAGTAATCAATCCCTCTAGAGATTTGATTGCGGAATTGGCCCATCACGCCTGACGATACTTGCAGTCTGCCCTTGCCCGCCTCAAAATTCCTGCAGCATGGCTGGGAGGCCGTTGCATTAGGTACAGGCCGAATGCCATATCATTTAGTTCAGCTGAGCATGACGAATCGAGGTAGTACTACAGTAATCGTGCCCCACAGTCAACTTCTCACATGCACTCCCATCCGCATCTAACGGAAAAGCTGACGCCATAATTCATTTACTGAAGCCTCTGTGTTTCCAGATGGACAAGCATCAAAATACGTGAAGCACTGCAGTGTCCTTCTTGCAATCACATCCTGCACCAACTCCATCATCCACAATAATTTGTGCCATAGTTGCAGAAATGCTAGGCACAGCCAGTCAAACCTGATCACAGCTATACGATACATCTTTTCCAGTTCACAAGAGAAACAATGTCACTAACAGTCTCGGCTCCGGGCAAGGTGATCCTGTTTGGGGACCACTCTGTCGTCTACGATAGGAGGGCGGTGGCAGCTTCGATATCGCTACGAACTACGTTGACATTCACGTCAAACATGGACGAACAGATCACTCTGGACTTTCCAGATATAGGACTTCATTTAGTTCTTGACCGAACGGAACTGGACGCGATCACAAGGTCGTCCAAGTCAAGCGGTCGAGCAACAAGTCTCCCGCTTCCGTCGCTGGACCTTGAACTTTTGGACGCAATAGAAATTACGCTGTCAGAGCGAGGACTTGAAGGGGTGACAAAAGCTGCAGCTGCAGCCTTCCTCTACCTCTTCTTCAAGCTACAACCGACACCCGATAAAGCAGTGTTTGGGACGTATCACATCATGTCTGCTTTGCCTATCGGGGCCGGGCTAGGATCTTCTGCATCAGTCTCGGTCATCATTGCAGCAACGCTGCTACAGCTCATCGGGGCTATTGAGCTGCCCTCGACCTCAAAAAATGCACAGGCTGATGAAAAACACCTGGATTTGATCAATAAATGGGCATACGTGGGAGAGCAATGCATACATGGAAACCCTTCCGGGGTCGACAATACTGTTGCCACGTACGGAGGAGCCGTGGCATTCCAGAAATCCCTGCCTATTGAGCTGATACATGCGCCGGCTCTTCCGCTACTACTGACAAACACAGGTGTTCCGAGAAGCACAAAGGCACAGGTCGCTGGTGTGGCAGACCTGAGGGCAAGCTTCCCCCCTGTCATTGAGAACATACTGGATGCCATGCACCAGATAGCCATAGAAGCACAGGGTCTGTTGCCAGACGCTCGCGAGAACAAGGACAGGATCGGTGCCCTCATGGAGCTCAACCAGGGACTCTTGAGAACGCTCGGTGTGTCCCACCCAGCAATTGAGGAAGTCGTCCGAGACAATCACACGAAAGGCTGGACCAAATTGATTGGCGCAGGTGGAGGTGGTTGTGTAATCACGCTACTGAAGGATGAAGCGGTCTCGTTGGTGTCGCCGGACTCGAGTAGCTCAAAGCCGGAGCAATATCTGGTAGCTCTGGGTGGATCTGGTGTCGGTTTCCACACCGAGACGGGCGTTCAGCATTACACGAGCATGAACACGGACAGTTGATATGGATGACGGTGTCGAGAGGCATTTCGCACGACGGACCAAGGCGAGAACCAGGGGTCTGAAGCGGCTTCGACTCCCTTCTGATCCTGCTGATCGCAGATGCTGATCATGATCAGACCATTGATCATCCACGTGATCGGGAAGAGAAGCCGAAGAGAAGCCGAGGAGTGCGGGAAGCACATGAAAGCTGCACATGCCGGCCGAGGTCCGGTTGCTGATCTGCTCTTGCCTGCAAGTTGATCAGAATCTTTTCTTGAGTCGCCGAGCTTCGGGAGGGAAGCTGACAGAAAAGGAGGCGCACGATCCCCCCGGAATTGTCTTGCGTAGTGGTGGCCTGAATTACGTGAACCTTGTTCCATAGTCACATATCAGCGTCCCATCGTCTTTGCGTAGACCAATCCCTTGTTACATCGCCGATATGAGCGCACCTTCAAAGGCTTCTCAGGAGCATGACTTTGATGCTGTACGAGCATCCATCAGAAACATCTTGGACCAGCCAGAGTATGATGACGGCAGCGCTGGCCCGGTCTTCGTCCGATTGGCATGGCACGGTATGCCTCCACCGTCTTTGTGCCTTTTTGCCGTGTACTAATGGAGGGTAGCAAGTGGCACATATGATAAAGCCTCAAATACTGGAGGTTCAAACGGAGCGACGATGCGATACTCGATAGAGGCAAACGATGGAGCGAATGCTGGTCTTGAGCACGCTCGCAATTTCCTCGAGCCAGTCAAGAAGGAGCACCCGTGGATAAGTTATGGAGATCTGTGGTGTCTGGCCGGTGTGGAAGCTGTCAAGTCGATGGGTGGTCCGGATATCCCCATCAAGTTTGGTAGACTTGATCACACGGACGACTCGAACGTGCCCCCGAACGGTCGACTTCCTGACGGTGCCAAGGGCACGAACCATCTGCGAGACGTCTTTTACCGCATGGGATTCAATGATCAAGAGATCGTCGCACTCTCGGGAGCGCACAATCTGGGAAGGTGTCACGGAGACAGGTCTGGCTTCGAAGGTCCTTGGGTATGTCTCTCCGACCCGGAAGTAGTGATCTTGATGGCTGACGATTTAGGTCCCTTCGCCGACACGATTTGGAAACACATACTTCAAGCTCCTGATTCATGAGGACTGGAAGCTCCGAACCAATGCACAGGGGATCAAGCAATACGGCATGGAGGATGACGACGAATTGATGATGCTGCCCTCGGACTACGCTCTCATCAAAGATCCGGCCATGCTTCCGTGGGTCAAGAAGTACGCGGAAGACAAGGAACTCTTTTACGACCACTTCTCCAAGGTCTTTGCCAAGCTCATCGAGCTGGGCATCCAGAGAGATGAGCACGGTAACGTCTTCAAGAAGGGCATGCAGAGTGGTGACAAACGAATCGACATTGAGGGTGCAAAGAGAGAGATTGAGGTCCATGCCAAGGCCAAGTTGTAGGACATGCAATCACAACAGACAACAGACTTTGTTTTATAAATCAGAGAGAGAAGAAACAATAATCAGCATGCTAGACTTCGCCAAGACTATATAGATATATTATACACAGAATGAGAAATCTTCAGAGTTCCAAAAGACCTCTGGCCCCCTGTGATTGACGTTTGCGCGTGTTCTGCTTGGCTGGTCTCGCCCGTTTCTCGGCCGGCACGTTGTTGTCGAGGTCGGAGTCATCGGAATCGGTCGTCGAGGAATCCGTATCGTCATCTTCCCCCTCGACCTCACTCTCGACCTCGTCTCGCGTGTCTGGCAAGATTTGTGACATGGACATTTTTGATGGTGACTGTGCCAATTTGGAGAGATCGTCCTTTTCGCGCAGGGACTGTTCGTGAAGGAAGCTGAGTGGTCGGTAGGTCGTCCTCAGGCCGGGTCGCATCGGCAGGTACCTCTCCCGGTCAGCTGTACTGGTGGCCTGTGGTTGTCCAATATCGGCATTGTCCGCCTCGAGCTCCGGATACGGATCCGTGACTTGACTCGTCACCGGACTGGATCTGGCAGTCTCAAGAAATGTGGTTGATTGTGCTTCGGGCTCGACCTCCGGTTCTACTTCTGCTTCGGATGCATCTCCCCCATCATCGGAAGTGTCGCTGGAAGATTGCTCACCAGATTTCATGGAGCTCGAGTCACTCGAGTCGTCGACACCTGATCCAATCGAGGCAACTCGCACTGGGGATGGGGCTGCCGTGCTACCGGCATGAGACTCAGATGGTGAGAGAAAGTTGAGCAGCTCGGAGTTCAAACTACTGTCTGTTTCTGATTTTTCTGGTTCTGATCCTGATTCTTTGACAGCACTGGCTTCCGATGAGACCGGGGGACATGGCGTGCTTTTGACAAGATCTGCAGACTTTTCGGATAACTTGAGGATGTGGGAGCTATGTACACTACTGGAGGCAACGCTGATGACATCTGCTTTTGAAGACTGACGCTGGGACGACGGGGATATTTGCTGTTGAGACAGCTGCAAATTAGTTGCGGTTAGTGCCACATTCGGGCTAGTGTTTGGAATGTTTGAGGGCTTCGGCGAACACAGCTGTTGAGTAGTTTGTGACTGAAGGACATTTTTGTCTTTATCTATAAAGCAGGTGTAGGGAGAACCCGGCTTCACTTGTTCACATGGCTGTGTCACACCCTCCTCAGATCTGACTTGGAATGATTCATCAAGACACTTCACTGCCGATACCTCTTCCAATGTTCGAGAAGGCGGAGTTGCCTTGTCGGGATGGCGTGTAGTTGACATGACCTCTGAGACTGTCGAAGGTCTTGTGAATTGAAAGCCATCTTCGGCAGCCTCTGATAGTTCTGAAGATTGCCTTTTGCCTGACGGATGCCTGAATTCAGGCAGTGATTCCGTTTCGACTGGCTTCGGTTTTGCAACATTGAGGAGAGAATTTGTGGCAACTGATAAGGATTGCACCGATTCAGGTAAAATTTTGGTCTGCAGAGCCCGGCGTTGCTCTCGTCTCTTCGAAGACCTCTGTCGGCCGCTAGACGGGCCTTCCTGGGTAGAAATTTTCCTCTTCTTCGAGGTCGTTGACACACCTGCTTGTTTCGGAATCCGTTCATACACCTTTGGTGGAGCCTGCAACTTGCTCTGCCAGGCATTGAGGTCGACGGACGATGAGGTCGATGGCACAGGAGTCAACAGTTGTGTGGACGGTCTTGCTAGTGGTTCCATCAAATTGATGGCGTCCTTGACCACGACTGTCAGAGTAGCTCTTTCGCCCAGAACGTCAGACACAAGGTCACCATCGTCTGCTATTGTAGACAAGACTCCGGCATTGATTGTATTGAGCGCAAGGACTTTTAGGTCGTGTCTCGGAAGTTTCGCGTTCTTCGTATATAGCTCGAGCGCTTTCTTGACCAATTCTGCGATAGTGTGGGTGTCGTTGACAACGATCAGGGGATTGAAACAGGTCTTCTCTTGCTCTACTGAGAACAAAAGAATTGTGATTCGACATTTACTCATCGTACGTCTAGTTGAGATGCTGTCAGCACTTAGATGGGATATCTACATAGTCCCGCGGATGGCCATGGAAGTGAGTGATGACCTGTACAATAACTTTTTTGTGTCCTTCTGAAATCCCACTTGTCTATGGGGATGAGCTCTGCACTATTTCCGACACAGACGACGCCTCCTAAGCCACAAACTTAATTTGTCTACGAAGCTCAGGAATCATGGGACCGAAGCTGCGGTGATACAATTGGAAGACTGTAGACGTATAGTATCCGAATTTGTTGTTCTGGTGTACGATACTGCTGCTGCGACTCGCAACTTGTTTCTCTCTGCATTTGAAAGCAGTCAATTGACTCTTGTCATCTTTGTCATTTCGATATGGGTATTCTCGAACGCATTGCCGACATTGAGAAGGAGATGGCTAGGACACAAAAGAACAAGGCGACAGAGTACCACGTAGGCCTGCTAAGGGGCAAGTTGGCAAGACTTCGTAGTCAGCTTTTAGAGCCACCAAAAGCTTCAGCCAAGGGCGAAGGCTTTGATGTAACGAAGACTGGCGATGCTCGAGTTGTCTTCATCGGCTTTCCGTCTGTTGGGAAAAGTTCACTGCTTTCTAAAATAACAAAAACGGAATCGCACGCGGCGAGCTACGAATTCACCACTCTGACAGCTATTCCTGGTGTCTTGCCATATGATGGCGCCGAGATTCAAGCCCTGGACTTACCTGGAATCATTCAAGGTGCCTCGTCTGGCAAGGGTCGTGGTCGACAAGTTGTAGCTGTCGCCAAAACCGCCGACTTGATTCTTATGGTGCTTGACGCAAAATCCGATAATCAGAAGACTGCGCTTGAAGCAGAATTGGAAGCTGTAGGCATCAGACTGAATCGTCAGCGTCCCGATGTGACTTTCAAGGTCAAGCAGGGGGGTGGTATAAGCTATAATTCTACTGTCAAGCAGACAAAAGGATTTGACGAAAAAATGGTGAGCAGTAACATCGAATGAAGGACGAAATTGACCTGTAGTGTCGAAACATTCTAGGAGACTGGCGAATGCACAACGCAGATGTACTTGTTCGTGAGGACATCACGACTGACGATTTCATAGATGTCGTTCTTGGAAACAGGAAGTACATCAATTGCCTATACGTGTACAACAAGATTGATGCGGTCTCTCTTGAAACCGTAGATGAGCTAGCACGCCGGCCGAACTCACTGGTCATCAGCTGTAAACTCGATCTGAATCTTGACTATCTGAAAGATCGCATTTGGCAAGAACTCAATCTCCTCAGGATCTATACGAAACGAAAGGGAGAGATACCGAATTTTGATGAAGCACTCATCGTGAGGTCAGGTAGCACTGTAGAAAAGGCGTGTGATTCGATTCATCGTACTTTATCGGAGCAATTCAGGTATGGACTTGTCTGGGGTCTTTCGGCCAAGGTCAGTTCTTCGTCCCGTGCGCAGTACTTCAGCTGATACAGATAGCACCGACCGCAACGAGTAGGTCTCAGTCATCTTCTGGGCGAGGGTGACGTTCTCTCCATCATTACAAAGTAAAGTTTGCACTCGCGAAGGACTTAAGTACTTAGAACCGATTGAGCTGGAAAAGAGGAGAGCATCTAAGCTGCCAATGCGAGAACTCACAGGATAATCGTCCAAGTCTTACATGGACGTCTCAATGCTCGAGTTCAGGAAAGAATCCAGAGCAAAGTCAAATTAGTGAGGTAATGAGCTTGTAGCACCTTCTCGACAGTTGCTCACAAATTGCTCTTCGATCACAGGAATTGGAAAGCATTGATAAGTCGATTTCCGAGCGGCCTACTTGTAGGTCAGAGCTGAACGCTAAATTCGTGCATCGGTCTATGGGTCGTCGTTGTTCAACCTCATCCTCTTGAAGCACTAAAAAATGCATGGCACAATTAAGCACTTAGAAATACATGGCATAATTGACAGAAAACTCTCGTATGGTGACTCTCACCAAGAACTCCTTCTTATAACCACTATGCAGGGTGGACCAAGTGGCAGTCATTTGGATCTGATCGATATAATATATACCGTGCCGTATGAATTTTCGAATCCGATTTCATTCTGCGGACGCCCGTTTGGCACGTACCCTACGATCAGCTTTAGTGATCCGGAGATCATCCATATACACGGTATTGGTACGGTACGACGGATCTCGCAAAGCACTTAACCTCCAATTTCGGCTTAATTTCCCACTGTGAATGCCTCCATACCGAACGCGCCAAGCTCAAGCTCAAGACATACACAATTGGCTTGAAATGACGTTTCTATCAAGAGCTTAGCCATACATCAACTTTCCGTCTGATATCTGCATATGTCATAACCTCAGCCCTGTTCAAATCATATAGATCGAACGTCCATGGTGCCCAATCCACCCATATTATCAGCCCCCGAGGAATTGGTGCTTCCCGACCTGGAGAAGGTTCTATCCGCCAACGTTATACCAGCGAGTGCCGATCTGACTGCGTTGAATGATAGTCTTGCGACTCTCGCAACTGCTGCACAATCCCGAGCAGATGCATTACGCCGCGATGTTCAGATATTGCAACAAACGTATGCTGCATTACGTACCAAAGTACGTAGTGAGGCCGAATCTGCGTCGAAAACAACCTCCATGTCTCGTCAATCTTCACAAAGTCAAGGAACCGACAAAGCACTACAGCAAGCTCCGCTCATGAAGAAGCGAAAATCAGAGATTGCATTTGCGACCCCAATTTCCAAGCTCCTTGAAACACCATTTCGTCAACCGTCGCCGAGTATTTTGCCAAAACCGAGCTTAGTTCTACCGGACCGTGCAGAGCCTACGGTTGAGCTTGCCACGACTTCGGACCCGGAAGAGCTCAAACGTAGATTAGGCGTAGCATACTATCCGACACAAGATTTGTCACACTTACTGCCAGGGACACCATCCACGGATGATTACTCCAAGCAGAAGATTCCGAATCAGGTCGCAATGAGCACCTTTCAAGCAAGTGTGGAACCGTTCTTTCGGCCTTTTACTGAAGAGGATCTCGGTTGGCTCAGAGACCAAGGCGATAAGTTAGGTCCTTTCATCATTCCTCCTTTGGGTACGCATTATTCAGAGCTGTGGAACGATGCCACAGAAGAACAACAACAACAACAAAAACCGGAGTCAACGCAGAAAGCCAAAGACAGCTCTGATCTCTTGACCGAAGAAAATTTACAGAGCGATGTTGTCTCTTGTGGTCCCTTGACCTCTCGACTGTTGTCTGCATTCATCAAGGAAGATGGAAATGACGTGAACGGTGATGAAAAGGACCCAGAGAAGGAACGGGTGCCTAAATCTGGAGTGTTCCGTATGGACTATCCAGAGCTGGAAGAACAATTGAACACTGAACTGAATTTTATTGGACTCTTGGACGCCACGCCAATTGACTGGAGTCAGACATCAGACGATGAAATCAGTGCAGAATTGAGGTCCTTACAAGCTCAGCTGCAGACACAAATGGAAGCAAATATTTTCCGGAAGCAGCAGCTCATGAGCTTGACCACTGATGAGATGGCCAAGGACGAGTACACTACTATTCTAGATGATCTTGATAAACAAGTGGAGCAGACCTTCCTAAAACGTACAAGAAGTATCAAAGCTACCAAGAAGAAGCGGGCGCCAGGAGAGAAGGGCGTTGCAATGACAAAAGTTGGAATTGGAAGCAATATTCGTGTTTTGCTGGAGAAACGGCAGAAATGGATTTCGAGAATTGGCAGTATATGCACTACCGAGCCGATAGGCACAGAGTCTCTCTTCCAGGATCAGAATGATTATATAGATGACTGAGTCTTCACCAAGAGGCGCGACCGAAGTATCATGGTTCGTGTATAGTGATGTTAGTCAGGTATTGGTCATCAGCGACGATTTGACTTCGTGCTCGCTGCATGATAGGTACACAAACAAGATGGTTCACGAGACTTGATTACTTAAAAGATGAGGCCAAGCTTTCTGACGGATACGGAAACCCAGATTACATCTATCTATGAGCTTCAAAACAATAGCTTGCCGTAGTGCTTCAGCTGATCCTGAACAAGATCCGATCTTCATTGTCTACACCTGCTGCTATTGTCACTAAACACAATCTGGTTCTGCTAAATTGGGAAGGTGCTGCCGCCCACAGCTGCTCACACGCTCTTCTCTCCACCTTCAATCTTTCCATGATTCATCATCGAACCGCACCATTTCCTGCTCCACAATTCGTGTCAGCTTCGGATATGCTTTTCATGGTCAACAAGGACATTTGCAATCATACCACGACAAGAGGCTTCACTTGATATCAGGACAGATGAGCTGTAGAACATCATGAAGAGATCGAATTCTGTCAGGCGAGCTGTTGCAGGCCGCCGGCATCTTGATCTGCAGCTCGAACGGTTGTCCGGCATAGAAGATTTCGAAGAAGGTAAGCAAGCACGTTCAGTCCCTAGGTCTTGACTAATATAAGAGTCAAATTGGATGGAACCCTCACAGGACCTCGGCCACCTCTCGAAAGAAGCTCGTCCATCAGGTCGACTCGTGAGATAAGAAGCCCGACCACACCACGAGAGGGACCTTATGCGAACTCCCTTGTTCGGTCTCTCCAACAGGAAAAGGCCTATAGCATGTCTATGGAGAATCTACGGACTACGCGAGCTCCATTTGACGCCGCGCAGAGAGCGCAACTCTCGAGCTCATCGCTTCCACAGGTGTTTGATGCTGAAAATATTCCTTACGAGGGCGTTGTTCTAGAAGAAGGCTCTTCTTCGAACCCTGCAGCAGGACTCCCTGATTCCGAGCACTGGCAACAAGAAGCCTCTCGAGAGTCGGACGAACACGAAAGTGATTCTGCTGATGAGCAGTCTATACAGGCATCCGAGATGACTCCATCAAGCGGCCACAGTTTAGGGCAGGATGCAAACGAAGCCAGTACCAGACCAAACAAGAGCGAGCCAAGTCCTTTGATCTTCCCATCCATTCAGAACTCACGATCCGCGCGAAAGGCTTCTGCCAAGGCAATGGTCAAAGATATGAAGCCGTCTATAGATCACAGGGTGGAATCTATCCCAATCTCGAAGGAGAAAGAAGCCATACTTACTTGTACGCGCCCGACCTATTTGCCGCCGAAATCGAGAAAAGAGGAGAAGAAACACCTGAAGGAGTTTGAGCGCTTGATGTTCGGTTCTCTCGAGGCCGAGAAGAAGTCACAAAAGCGCAGATCTAAAGCAATGGTACAAAAGGCTAAGCACCTGACGAATAGCGCAGACACTTGGACAAACCAGATACTGCCTCATTTTGCGAGCGCTGTGAAAGATCCTCGAACGAAACAGTTGTGGTGGAATGGTCTACCCAACAGAGTGCGCGGGGAGGTCTGGTATACCTGTGTAGGCAATACGCTGTCTGTCACGGCAGAGACCTTCAAGCTGGCTACGGAGAAGTCATTACAGACAGAAAAAATTTTGAAGACGAGACAAGAGGACGAGGACGATCCCGACCAACTTCTTACCCTCGAATCCTACGAACTGCTGGACAAATCGGTGGCACAAACATTTATCGAGCTCAGGATCTTTCAAAAGGGTGGTCCACTACACGAATCATTGGTACAGGTACTGAAGGCATATCTGTACTACAGACAGGACGTCATGGTCTCTTATGTCGAAGGTGTCAATTCCATCGCAGGGCTTCTTCTGATGTATCTCTCACCCTTGCAGACTTTCGTCACTCTCGTGAACGTTCTGAACCGATCGCTTCCGCTGGCTCTGTACACAAGGGATGAACCTGTCCTAAACAGATTCGTGGCAGTCTTCATCACGAAGCTATCAGAACGGCTGCCGTTGCTGCATAGACACCTGCATTCGGATCTGGGCATTGCACCGTTGTCCTACCTCGAGCCGATGCTTCTTTCGCTATTGTCCAAACAAGCGCCACCAGACGTCTCTTCGCGAATCTTTGACATTTACGCATTCGAAGGCGACGCATTCCTGATACGTGCGGTCATTGCCGTCTTTGTCTCGCTCGAGCATGCTCTCTATGGGAGGACAGAGGATGTAATGTCAGTACTTTCTGGCGAAGACAAAGAACATACTTGGGAGAAGAATCTGAAGGAAGATGAATTCATCCAGAGGTGTAAATATGCTTTTTAGTTTAGATGGTGCGAGATCCTCTTGCGTACTAGCCTGGGCGTTGCATAGCTGATCATTTTTCGAACCCATCCGTTATGAGCTCGTGGACTTGACTATAAAGTCGTAGATGTGTTTCATATAGTCCTTTTGTGCGACAGTGTCGTTGTGTGTGCCATTAGGAAATTCGTGCCACTCCTTCTTCGGTGATGTGCAAAGTTGATAGAGTCGATCCATCTGGCTGCTCGGCACAATCTCATCTTTTCGACCACTGAGAAAGAGTGCAGGTAAGTGAATGGTATCAATGATGGCTTCGCTGTCCCATCTCTGATGACACAGCCGTGCGATCGGAGCAGCCATCGGCAGTACACTATGTCCGTTAGTGCTCGGGCACGAGTGGGTTTCGGTATCGGAAACCAACCTTGGAATGAGGGTTCGGATACTCAAGAATGTGTTTTCGATAATCAATCCGCTGAATCGTGCATGGTTTCTCGAGACAATATCAAGAGCGACGGCACCACCAATGCTCTGCCCATACGCAAAGAGCTTCGTTCTGCCTAGGATTTTGTGGTCAAGAATATACTGCAAAAACACCCGAGCATCAATCTTTATGCCAACTTCGTTCGCCGTGCCGGTGGACTTGCCATAACCGCGATAACTCAGCATGACCACGTTGAGCTTCATTTGATTGTGAAAGACACGAGCGATGGGCAGCCGATGGCCCATGTTGCCTGCATTCGCGTGGAAGAGGAGAACAGTGGGACGACTTGGCGCGAGTGCGGGATCTTGCATAATCAGGTAACAATGAAGTTTCTGGCCGTCAGGCGTATCGAGCATGACAGTCTCATATCCGTCCATACCATACTGTCCCGGGTTATCGACAATCGTGCGGGAGCCCTGTGGAATGGATGCAGGATATATGATGGATGTTTGGAAGATATATAAACCTGTACCAATCAGTGCAATCGACCCTCCCGCCAGTGCTGCAATCCACTTGAAGATTGCCAGACAACTTGCAAGCGAAGACATGTCGATGGCGATTGAACCTTGAGTAGGTACTTTTGATTTCAGTAGACTTTCTATCACAATGATCATCATAGATTATGAAGCTCCTGGGCTGGCAAGCTTGCACAGTCTTTCCCCCACACACTAAAGTGTGATTGCGGGAGCGCATACCAGATCGAGCTGATCTAAGGTCTGCCACAAATCTAGAACCAATCGGAGTCTGTCGCCCAACAGCTCCACGTCCGGGGAGGCTTGCTTGTGTGTCCCCCAGATCCTTGCCTGCCCTGACCAGCTGCAGGTGGACTGCAGGTGGGCAAAGGATTGGGGCAGGAGGGACGGTGGGTGGGATTCGCTCTTCCCTTTCTCTCCCTTCCCGTGGATGAGAGCGACAACGTTGCTGCGAGAATGAGAGGCCGACATCAGAGCGACCAGGAGAAGTCTGGCGGCGCTCGTCATCTAGGGCTTATCTATCACCGATTCGAGACTGATCCTCAGCCAGTATAAGAAGGAGGCTCCATCGCCGGCTGAGCGGTCGCCAAGTATAGACCGACTCGCTACCATCATCATCACCCAGCAAATTCACATCTCGCATCTGTAATCATGTTCTCGATCAGACTATCATCGTCAGCTTCAGCTCTGCGTGTCATGCGGCCTCTGTAAGTTTCCCCAAACACAAGTACCGCACGCCTTCACTGACACAGCCTACAGGCACTATACTCGCACTGCCACCATGCAAAAGGTTGCACAACAGTCTTCGGACGATCTCAATGAAACAGCAGCTGTAGAAGCAGCTATTCAGAGCCACGACACATCAAAGTCGACTGGGGGATCCGTACTGGAGGGCAAGTGAAGCATCACTTGGGAAGAGGCAGGCGAATGTGAGGAAATTCGATTCGGACGCATGAAAGTAGAGTATGCTCATGTCTGAAATTCATAACTAGACACTGGTTGCCATGGTTTGTTTCCGCGGTAGATCCACATATCAATACCTATCGCTTGGCTTTTTGATACGCTTATATCACCAATCGCTTTCTCAATCCCGACTGCCCGCTCAGCGACCTCCTCTTCCGTGAGTTTGTTACACAACGTGATATGGCCCCCTCGAAAATCCTGCCTGTCCTGGTCTGACAGTTCTGACCAGAAAGCGTCCTGAATGTCGTACACGAGTTGATCCAGGACCTTGGATCGTACCGGGAGCAGGACGATTTTAGGCTTGACACGAAGCTGTCCTAAGCGCAAGTCGAAACGAGATTGTTTGTGAGCTAGGTCGCTCAGGAACTCATGCATGGCAGAACGGCAAGTGGCAGGGAGCGCATGCAGTAGCGTCAGGTGAGCTTCCAGGTTGTTCTGCTTGGGCGGGAAATTGGCCTTTCGGATCGTTGTGAGCTTCCCCAATATTTGTTCGTCCAGTCTGAGGGAGACGATGAGTGGGCTACGATCTGTGCTGCCTCGATGCGTCATGTACGTGTCATCCGGAGAGATTACATTCTTCGGCTTGTGGTCCACGCCAGTCGTTTCCGATCCCGATTTAGACTCCGAAGCAGGAAGATTGATCCTTGCTGATATCTTGCTTGTATGTGTACGGTCCGTATTGGTGCCCTTGTTTGCTGCAATTTGAGCCCATGATGAAGACGACATATGTCTCGATAGAGTCAAGCTTTGTCTACTTGACCGCAACTTCAAGCCCGGAGTCATTATACACACCCATCTGCATGTGCGTTTGGCACTATAGATTACTGCCTTGGGACGATCGAGCTAAAATGTTCAACTAGACGAAAAAAGCAATCTGCCGAGTGTACCACGATTGCCCGATGACGTAAACAAAACTAGTGAAATTGTGGTAGACAAATCGCAGGCATGTGCCGACTTAAGGACACATGGACTCTTTCGAAACTTGAAATGCAATTTGCCCTTCGCCGTGAGCGAGTAGCTCTGTCTCTATTTCTGTACTTGCTCATGTCAAGGTTAGCTGTTTTAGCATTGTCCAGCCCTTTTTCCGGTCGTTCCTCCCCATTCTTGTCGCGATTCCTGTACGTGTGATCGTGCTGTATACCGTACCGTACGGCTGCCCGGTTGACAGAAGCGGCAGGACCTACCGAGCTCTTACCGAGTTTCGCGGAGAGCCCGGAGGCGGATCCACAAGAGGAAAATCGCACTGCCGGCATTTGGCGTGCCTTCGAATAACGAAACAATCCTTGAACCCACAGCATTGACCGTCGCAGCGATTTTTATCATTTGGGAATAGACGTTGTTGTGGACGTTCCTGCTCAACATCATTCGATCTGCG
Organism: Taphrina deformans; assembly: GCA_005281575.1. Classification (NCBI taxonomy): domain Eukaryota; kingdom Fungi; phylum Ascomycota; class Taphrinomycetes; order Taphrinales; family Taphrinaceae; genus Taphrina; species Taphrina deformans. The sequence continues at coordinate 260,316 of RHGG01000014.1, forward strand.
TCAAGGCTGACTAGGTGTCTGGTGTCATAGACAGGGACCGGCAGGCTCTTTATTGTAAACGACCTGGAGAGCTCATCGTCGACTCAGCGATGGCACAGCATCTCTTTTGAGTGGCCAGAATAGTGCTTGAATGAACATCTCCCCGAGGATTAGTGCTCCAGAATTTTCCCAGCATACAACGCCCAGAGACTCGATTACTCCCCATTTCTCCTCTTCCTCCTCAGCTACGACTGGCGATCAAACACGCCATGCGCCAATATCAAATCCTTTCCAAAACTCTAGTCCACTTTTCACGAGTGCTACAGGCAGTAGAGTCAATCCTTACAGCAGCGCTGCACTCACGCCTTCGGAGGTTCGCGATGATAGTCCAGGGGGAGTCGACGATACTCCTCCCGCTGACGATTATGAAGTGAAAGATGTGCTAAACATAGCGGAACATTCCCAGACTGAGCTCCTGGTGATGCTTTCATCCTTATTGATGAAAATCACATGTTCCAACGATAGCTTACATTCTGGCGTCAACGCAATCTCACCACCTAATCCTGGTTCACCTCTTCTAGCATTCCACGCACGTAATATTCCCAGCATTTCCATACAATCATACCTAACTCGTATTCTCAAATACTGTCCTATGTCTAGCGATATATTCCTCTCACTATTGGTATATTTCGACAGAATGAGCCGAGCACCGGAAACCGTCGTCACTACTGATCTAGACACCTTCACCTCCACGAAACAACTGATTAATGATGAACGTCATCCTTTCTCCATCGATAGCTATAACGTACATCGTCTGGTCATAACTGGCATTGTGGTGGCCAGCAAGTTTTGTTCGGACGTGTTTTATACCAATTCGAGATATGCCAAAGTAAGAAGATGCATCGGAGAATAAAGTTTGTCCACTCATTGTAACAGGTCGGAGGACTGCCTCTGTCAGAACTTAATCACCTCGAATTTCAATTCTTGTTACTAAACGACTTTCGACTCATGATTCCTATGGAAGAACTGCAAAAGTATGGCAACCAATTGCTGGCTTTCTGGAAGCACGAAAAGGCATCGATACCTTGACACATACAGCTGTCACTACAGGACTGTGATACCGAAATTCCTTCGACCATACGCACATGGGAGATACGGCTACCCCTGTGCGTCCGCGGACCGTTACTTTATGCGATGCGCACAAAATCTTGTCGAACGTCAGGTGTATTACTGTAGAATTCATCCTGATGGCGGATTTGTCTCAAGCTCAATATCGGACAAAAGAGGCACACAGCGGAGAAGGAAAGAGCTACAGCTGAGACAATTATACGAGACCACAGTGTAGAGTCACAATATTTTTCGATTTTATGGATCATATTGATGTTGTAGCATTTCTCCCTATAATAGAAAAGTTCAAGAAATGCAGTCTTGTCGCATATGCAAAATGGTGTGTCGCATTCGTCTTCACCTGTGTCATGACCGTGGCAGGTCGCTCTCTCCAAAATTCCTCGAGACACGACTGGGCTACGCCAGCCGTTCACAATACTCTTAGCGCAATCGTCCTTGCAAACGTTAGTGCATGCTTTCGAACAAATGATCGTAATCATACGAGCTTCTCTCTCGGACTCGAGCAGACAGAGAATATCGTCCTCCCTGACTGGCCCCTTCACGTTTCGCACGATCGAACGGGATTGGTCATCCATGAACTCGACTCGGACCTGAGTGACACCTCCTCTGGATCCGGTTCGACCTTGTCACAGTCAATATGCTATTCAGCTATTATGCAAAAAGTCCCCACTAACCCAAAACTTTTGTGACCTTTGCGAGCTTGACGGGCTGTTTCGATGAATCCATGATTGTGATGTATAGAAATTTAGGCTGTAGGAGATCGCGATTTCTTCTACTTGATCCATCAACCAACACGAGGAAAATTTGTGATCAGTATGGAGCAGTCAGACCCGAACTACAGAGCTCCGCTCGGGGATAGATTTCGTATTGATCGGATCGTCTCCAGGTTTGACACCCTCAATCTCGCTTAAGCACGCACTTTGTGACCCACATCCGACTCCACCATGGCAAATAATGCTAAAGTGTCGGCTGATTGAGGACTTTCGTCATTGACCACACCTTGCAGCAGAATATGCATATTGACACAAGGAAATTCGCGCGGTGTGATTTTGTACATTCTCTGACCTAGTCCGCAGGCTGCTCAACGCCATTGGCACGAAGATCGATCACCAAGCAAACTGACCAAAGGCTGTAGAGGGTGTAGGCATACTTTTGGAATCTCATCGAAATGGATCAATACACATTCTCGTTACATGTGGAGCAGCAACCCCAACGCGCAAGAATGTGTGGTACTGAAAGAATCAATGACACTTCAGATCACCTTCTCATGCTCTAGGTTTTGGGGATAAGGACCGACGGCCCATTACGCCGCCCCCTTGTGTCAGACTGGCGATAAGAGACAAGAAATCAGGTCAAGAAGTGGACGTTACGTCAGTCATTGGCTCAAATCATCATCGATATACAGCTGACTAACATTTTCAGTGTGTTGGATATATCTTTCTTTGTGCTCACGGTAGACCTCTGGGATGAGTATGCACAAAATGAATTGAACCTTGTGGTACATCCTACTTCGACTGGCCAGACTCCGTCTGCATTTTCCACGAACCCAAATGCATCACAGACCGACGCCGCACCCCAACAATATACCGCGTGGAACAGCGAACCACAGCAGTATGCCACAGTGACTCAACCTTATGGCTACGCCATGTCGTCGGAATATGGTCCCTATTCACAAATACACAACAACCAGTACAATGACCAGAAACTGGTGCACAATTTTCAACCACTACAGGGGCCATCTTCAAATACCATCTCGAGTCGTGCTGAACATGACAGCCATTACCACGACCCAGCACAATTCAAGCAAACACAAGTTCAATCACGGGTCGGTGCTCCTCAACATCCACCGGGCTCGTTCACACGAAACCTTATCGGTAGCTTGGTTGCGTCAGCTTTCAAGTTGCACGATACGAAAGAGCAACTTGGCGTCTGGTTTGTTCTCCAAGATCTAAGTGTCCGAACAGAAGGAAGTGAGCATTACCGACAAGCAGTCAGTAATGTCGATTAACGAGTATATTAGCGTTCAGGCTCAAGTTCAATTTCGTCAATCTCAGCGCCGGGTCGCATTCACTTCTGACGAAAGGTTCTACGCCAGTTCTATGTTCTGGTTTCAGTGATCCTTTCAGTGTATATTCAGCTAAGCGTAAGCGAGTGAACAGATAGTGCTAAGTTGTACATTGACAGTCTTTAGGATTTCCCGGCATGATTGAAAGTACAGACATCTCTAGAAAGTTCTCGAATCAAGGAATCAAGATTCCCGTTAGAAAAGCAGAAGGCTAAGTAAGTAAAAGTCTGGTTATAGCATTGTAGCAACATGGCGAGTGCCATGGCAGAACATCTTTGAAGTCATTCGAATTGACATGCAAGGGCAGAATCGAGTGATTGAATCCTAACCCGCAAAATATCGACTCTTTGTAGAACATGCCAAGCACAATGAAACTCTGAACCTTCAGCGTGTCATTACAAGTGTATTGTTAACAGCCATGTTCAGTAACTATGATCGGAGCTTGAGCTACATGAGGAGTTTTCTCGAGGCGTTCTGCCAGGCCGTCATACAGGTTAGCTAGCCAATCTTTCAGTACTGAGTCGTCTAATTTGCTACTGGGCTCTGCTACTTGGCGCAAGGTCGCACAAAGCTGTAAGAAGAACTTTCGAAGTTCCCTTAAAGCTCCCGACTTCGAGTGATTGTGCTGCTTGATTGTACCATCAGATAGAGCAGCCCTCGTCTCCTTAGCACGCTTGATAAGACTGCCAGGTAAAGACGTAGTCACGATGAGTCTCATGGCAAATTGTTCGCGGCCATGGACTCCTTGTACCACTCGATGCGCAAGAACTGGACCGTGGTCGTGCATCGTTTGTAACATGCCCAAGTACAAGCACATAATTCCGGGCTTGTGCTGCAAAATTTGCTGCAATTGCCAGAAATGTGTGGTATATAGAACAAATCCACAACTTTTCACGAGATACTCACAAACTGCTAGGTTGATTGCAAGGCTGTCCATTGTTGAGGTTCCTCGTCCTAGTTCATCGATAATACTGATTGATAAAGGACTTATTTCACGAATGATGCGGGCGATCCCTTGCATCTCGGAAGAAAACCCACTGCTATGTAGGTCTTCGCCGTTGTCGTTCGACATACTTGTAAATAATCGTTGAAAGACAGGGAAGGAAGCATAACTTGCGGGGACAAAACATCCGACCTGAGCCATGATGATGATAAGCGCTACCTGACGTAAATACATGCTTTTACCAGCCATGTTGCAACCAGTTATCAATTGCAGCTTCGATTGAGGATCGCATAGAGTATCGTTGCTAACAAAATCTTCTCGTGCGTGGTGCTCGTGAACAGCATGCCGTCCGTCCTTGATCACAATCTCTGAGCCACATTCGGGACGAACATATTCTTTCAGAGCACAGACATCAGCCATGCAGATCATCTAGGAGGATCAGAAACCACATAACACCAAAACATGTGCTGACCATATCGAGCAAAGCAAGTCTATCTGATACTTTGTGAAAATGGCCCAGGTGTGGAGAAATTGTCTCCAATAGCTTCTCTATCGTGCTCTCGGACAGGAATAAAACTTCGTTCAGTGCGTCATTCACTCGTGCATTTTTCTGTTGCAGCTCAATAGTTGTAAAGGTCAGATTGCGTGCTTTCAAAGACCGATTGATGAACTTTGTCGGCAGTGCCACATTGCGGTGAGTTTCTGGTAATGACAAGTATATGCCCTTTCGAAGGTCGAAGTGAGTGGTGATTGGCAAGTGAAGCTCATCTTGAGGATCAGCTGCAACACACCGACTGTAGAAGCATGACTACCTGCATAGGCGGCTGCAGAAGCAATAGAGTCATCTATCTTCTCTCTGTATGTCTGACGAGCTATGTCTAGCATTCCATTGACTCCACTCTGTATGGTCAGCACATGACTGCATAGACTGTCTCACAACCTTGATGGCATAACATCTTTGATGACGCAATCCTAAAGCGCTCTTGGTCCAACTGGCATCGTCGCTGATGGAAAGGTCTATTGCCGCTTGTACTCGGTGACTAAATTCGTGATTCAATATCTAACAGCTCAGTTAGCGTACCCCTCGATAGAGGTAGAAGGTACCTCCGAAATGTCAGTAAGCAATAATGCTTCAGATTTTCGCGTGTATTGTCCAATTTTTCGAACTGCTGTCAGAGCTTGTCGAAAGAGCAGTACATGGTTGATCCGCTGTTCGGCGAATCTTGAGGTCTGGGTGGTAGGAATGACTACCAGCTACAGAGTGAGCTTGAAAGCCAGTCATAAAGATCCATTGTTCACTCACATTCGCCAATACACTGTCGAAATCGTGCAACACTGTTAACTCGTTCTTGAGCTCAAGAACCAACGATTGGTCGCGCATCAAATCCTCGATCGCATCATATCGTGTGTCGAGAGCTGTGCGGGCTGACAACGGTTGCGAAATTGTGGATCGTAGCAGACGGCATCCCATGACTGTTTTGGTCCGGTTTAGTAGTACTATTCTGTGAGCCTTGAGACCAGAAAACTGAGATTACGAAGACCGAAAAGAGATCCGCTTTTTACCGGATTGAACGTATTTAAAAGCTCAAGGTCGCGTACAGAATTTTCCTGAAGGACAAGTACCTCCTCGTGCTTAGCAAATCTTGTACTTAGACAATTGGGAACAAAGTCTATGCGCAACAATACGTTGATATAGCGTATGGCTGCTGCGAAGCAAGCTAAGATGTCTTCCGATAACCCAGAGATGTTGTGTCCATGTGTCTCCGTCGTTGAAGCGTATACGCTCAGCATTTGTCGTCCGACCAAGGCCGAGAAGTTGTGTTCGTCGAAAATTACGATAAGTGCTTCCGGAAAAGCTTTTTGAAGAGCGAGGTCAAGCGTGTTGTATCTTTGTCGGGCCTCACCTGTAGGCAGAATACACTGCACTTAGCATATGCAATTGTTTGAACCATATGCATACCACAATAGGCTCGTACACTGACAGCGCGTGTACAAATTCTGTGTGAGACAGGCACTCTCGCACTTCCAGGAAGATACACTCCGCACGCTGAGGTCTAAGTACACAACAAGCCAAGCCGTCATCCTTGTTTAAACGCTTCAAAATGGTGCCTTTTTTAGATCAATTACTGTGAGAATTTTCAGACTTTACATACAGATCGTGTGTGGTTGGCTTGTCTTAGACCGCCGAGCATCGATCTGACAATGGCTGCTTCGTGGTTGCCGGGGCGAACCGACCAACATGGCTCTTCGTGTAGCCCTAAACTATGCTCCACAGTTAGCAGAACCGCTGCAAGGCTGATGAACTACTGAGATATCAGGTATATGACCTTGCTCGACTGAAACGTGACCACATACATCCGTTTATAAAGTATATTGCCACAGTCAACGTTTAAATCTTCTACGAGTGCAAGTGTTCGAAAGCGAATTTGTTGTGTGCTTTCGGATGTGCAAGATGTGCCCTACCTCTCGAGATCACTACCAAAGCTGTTCCTAACCATGAATATGAGCCTAAGCCACCCGCAACTTCAAATAGCTTAGACAACAAGTGTTGAGCTCATAGTCAAGAAGCTTCAGCTCTGTAAGTAAATTTGACGTCAAGTGTGCATATCGAAGGTATGACAATGTCACAAGCACTTATTATGTGCAATCATGCGATAATGCTTCATGCGCGGGGTAGGAAGGAAGACTAGCTGCTTGACACGATTGCTGCTCGGGAATCCGCAGAATTAAGATTCCATCGTGGTTGCAGAGAAGACAAGTTGCTAACACTTTTGCGGATTTGTGTGGAAAACAAGCATATCTTGGGGTAGTGATTGACAATGTTGTGTCAGGCAAATGTCAATTCAAGCCGTTCTTGCATCACGATTCTAACAACAGATTCCAGTATCTGAGAATATTCAAAAATGTTTTACAGAGAAGTCTTGTGTTATTTGCGATTAGTCAAGAACTTCCTGATAGTGACATGCAAATCACATCCGTAACTCACAAGGACGTTATCGCCCTCAAATGTTCCGAGATCAGCTTGTTTCTTGTCCGTCAATGAACGTCAATTTTGTTCCTGTCACCAACCAGATACCAAGTTCTTCGTAGGTCGATAGGCTCTCGGCCAGTTGATCTTCTGTAAAACCTTTTGCTAGTACCCGATCACGTACTGTCCTGATGCTCCACTCGCCAGTAAAATTGTCTCCGTCTCCATTGGCCAAATCTCGCACAATTGTGTATATTTTCGAGGAAGATGTGGAATCAACATCACGAGCCTCGTCATCATATAATGAGGATTTACTGACAGATATGAGACGAAGCGCTTCGTCGACGTCGCCGATTTCGACGAATTCTGCGAAGCGCAACCGGGCTAGCGCCTGCGCCATTCTCAAGACTGCAAGAAGAGTTCTTGGGGTAGTATGTGTGAATTGCCTTTTACTGCCCTCATCTCTTTTTTGTATTTGTCGCAAATTGACGTAGGCACCGACTATGTAGTCATTGACTTCCTTTGGAACTGTTGGTCGTTTCTGCCTTGCAGCAGCGATGAACGCTCTTATCATACTTGGATCAAGAGGTTCAAAATCCATGTCAGGGTGCCTGCTGTGCATATGCACGTATGCGACATGTTGCGCTAGTCTCTCGTCTTCATCACGAGCAGGTGTGTCAAGAATCAAGAAAAGAATATCGAAACGTGACAATAAAGCGGCAGGCAAGTTGATATTGTCCACAGGGGATATTCTTGGATTGTAACGACCGTACAACGGGTTTGCAGCTGCTAGAATCGAAGTGCGGGCGTTCAGAGTTGTTGTGATTCCGGCCTTGGATATTGAGATTGTCTGCTGCTCCATGACTTCGTGTATCGCTGTCCGATCGGAATCATCCATTTTGTCAAATTCGTCAATACAACAAATTCCATTGTCAGCCAATACTAGTGCGCCACCTTCGAGAATCATTTCGTCAGTGACAGGGTCACGCATCACGGCGGCAGTCAATCCAACACCTGAAGAGCCTCGTCCTGTCGTGTAAACTCCACGAGGGGCAACCTTTGTTATATACTTCAAAAGTTGAGATTTCGCAACACCAGGGTCTCCCATGAGGCAGACGTTTATGTCACCTCTGATCTTTAGTCCATCGCCCATTGATTTTGAGACACCCCCAACCAATAGCAAGAGAAGTGCTTTTTTAACGTCATCATGACCATAAATTTCGGGCGCGATCGACTTGGACAGCTTTTCATATACAGAACCTGTATGCTGCAACTCTGTAATCATCGAAACTGTCTCGGCAGTAGTGTCGATGCTCGTGTATTGTTTCTTGTGTTGCTTCACGAAGTGAGCTTCTAAGAACGTATCAGTCAGAAGGCCAGCACGAATGGCTTTGAAACCAGAATAAGGCGTGGGTAGGAATATGCCACTCACATCGACGATATCGCCCGGATTTATCGTTCTTGTGATGTTACCATTCATATGTATCGTCAGGGAACGGGGAATATGTCCCACAGGTACCTGGTTAGTAAGCTCTTGAAGCTTGATCTCTTGAAAAGGCATGAATTTTGATGCTCTTGTAGAAGAGTGTAATTGGCCTTTAGCATTGTTCTTGATACAGTCTTCTGACGTACACTCAATCAAGGGAGTGAATTGTTTTCCCTTGACTTCCTGAAAGACTTCACTGCCACAGCGATCACATGTATATGCGTTGACCATGACTGAGGGTTTAACATCACTGACGCGGGTGGCAATCCCTCTCACAGTTATGAATTTGCCTAAGTGTTCACCGCGGATGTCGCGTACCGCAAAGGCTTTTCCGAGTCCCAGATATTCTGACTGCAAAGGCTTGATATACATACTATAACGCCGGATCAAATCCGCCGGAAACAGATGTTCCGTAGGCATGGTAGCATTATTAGACTCAGCATGTAGTGCTGCATTCCTGATACGGCGCTGGTGCATGATAACATCGATGACCTCTTCTTCATCACCGAGATCCACCGAGGGCGCTGGGAGTGATTCATCAATTGCCCGACAGATGACCCCGCAGTAAGTCTTGGTATTCGAAATTATGTCTGTCAGAAGCTGTCTGTCCTCACTGTAGGACTTCAGATCAGAGAGATCAAATATTACTGTAGCAGATTGACGATCTGCTACCCGTTGTAAAAGTCGCATGTACTTGAATTCTGTGGTCGACTCCTCGGAAGCACCGTACTCGTCGTCCTCGACAGTCGTCTTGGCCTTGAAATTGCGCAGGAAATCAACAATTTGCGTTGTTTGTAATTTGTAGTCGGCAAGTTCCTTGACGTTGAAAAGCGACATGGTTGCCTATCGTACTGCTCTGATAAGTTCGAGTGGATTTTTCGTCAACTAACACTTTGACAGGCGAGTTGCAGACTCTCTTTTGACGAACCAAATGGTGCTGGAGATCTAAGCAGAACGTCTCAGATGCGTAGAAACGCGCTGATCGAACTGAATGGATCTAACGTGATCCTGTATGAACGGCGCGACACTATCACATCGATTGAATAGGCAGCCATCGATTTTACCTGAGCATGCGCAGATTATGCTCGAGCGAGTAATCACAATCACGCAAAGCGCGTTTAGGTTACGCGTTGATGCCAGTGGGTCGAGCTCCTCCGTTATAATCTTTGTGCCATTCCTCTTACTCACCTTATGCAGTGGAACAGGAGAACACCAAAGAGATTGACTTGGGAGGATGTCAGTGACCGAGCCTAAAATCTTGATTGTCATATTTTTTGCCTATGAGTCCTACAAAAGTATGTATACATCAGCCTCGACCTTGAGCTTCCCTACTTATGCATATGATCAAAATCGAAAGTGGCGTGTCACGAGATATAAGTCGTCGTCTAAAATGGAATGATAAGCAGTTTCAAATGTGTCAAACATACTTTCTACTATCTATCCAAGCAGGCTAAGTTTCACTCGAGTGGCTAAACAGCGTACTGCACCTCTAATCTCGTGATAATATTGTCCTGAGACGAAGATAATCGTAAGCGCGCCTGCTGTGTTCACTGAAACGAATGGCTCCTATGAAGGTCGCGAGCTCCACGAGACACAAGTGCTGCTAAGAATGCTAGACGGATTGTGGCAACGTCGATCCGACTCGATAAAATGACGACTCCTGAAATAGCGACTTGATTATAAAGCACGCCAAACACGAATTCCTGTTTACTGAAGTTATTCGGTGCAAATGATAGTTGCTGTTCGAGTCATACTTCCAAACGAGTCACATTCCCACAGACTCCAACTCATCTGTAGCTATTAATTCAGTCACTGTATAACAGTGATAAATCTGACAGTTTGCACGCCAATGAATGACGTAGAACTAACCTCGTCTCGTGCATGTACTGCAACGGCAAGGACTTTTGCGCCTTGGATGGTCATCCACACAGTCAGGTTTTAGATAAAGCCTTCTCGAGGAGCTCTAATGGTAGGGCTTATGAAGGTATGCTTCGGGAGAGCAATGTCTTGTGATGAAATGAATGTATTCTCATTTTCCTTCTGCAGAAGAGAAACAAGCCTCAGAGCATCACAACCACTGTCAGGGTTTGACTTAGAATCCTCTCTTTGTTTGAGCTGAGCTATCTGAAGTGTCAAATTTCGAGCTTCTTCACGAGATCGTTGAGACTTGGAGAGTACAGTCTTGGCTAACACCTGGTCAGCCAGAGCATTATCTTTATCCGAACGCTCCTCATGACTGTAGTCCCAAAGCCGCGATGACTTGACGCGCTCATCTGGGGCTGGGGAATTGGAGTTCCGCGCTAACGGTAACGAAAAATTTCCATTGACAGGCACCTTCTGGTTGGTATATGGTGTGTGAGGTGTTCCTGGGAGATCCACTGGTGAATCAGTGTTTGTTGTCATCTCTAATAATCTTGCTTGTAAGGACTGAATATAATGATCTGACTCTACCTTCTCGTGTTCGAGAATCTCAATGCGTGAATGCAATGCCAAGTTACGAGCATCGTTCTCGGGTGTGACTTCTGTCGCGACCGTGCCATCACTGTCCTTGACTCTGATTGATGCACCTACTACTGACTGTGATGCCACGGACTGCAACTGTTTTATGACGGTATGCGATGCGAGTAATTGTGAACGTAAATTAGCCACTTCGTGCCTCAACTTCTCTACCACAAGTCCGAGATCGCCATGAGAATGTTCTGCCCTTTGAGCTTTTCCTGGTATAAATTTGGCACGAGATGCAAACTTCAGTGTGTTCGTTGTTTCCAGCACAAAGTGTGAATCGGTATTTATCGTAGCAATAATACTGACCAAGCTCAAGCCACTTAGTGCATGCTGTAATAGGCGAGTCAGCCTAGAATCGCGAAACGGCACATGGCTAGTGCTCCCAGGCTGTAAAGGAGTGGTAAGTCTGGCTATGACACTGCCAAGAGTTAGCAACGATTTGTTTATATAAGATCCTTCTTTTCGCCTTTCGACATCCGAGGCAGCTCGTTCGGATCCGGCTAGATCTATCAAGTTCAATGTTGAAGTCCTGGAAGATCCGCTCGATGCCTCATCTGGCCTTGTACTTTCAACCAGAATTTGTATGATGGCATGGGACCGAGACGAATGCGTGTTGAAGTCAGTTGCGGCACTGTGACGTAGTGCTTCTCCTTGATTCATGATATGCAAAAAGTCCTCTTCAGATTGAATCACGACTTCCACGAGAGGATAGGCATGTATGCCTCTTTTAGGATCGTCTCGAATTTTAATCTCGTCGGTATCTTCCAATGAATCATTCAGCAGATCTCGAATGCGTTCATTATATATTTCAAGGTAAGAGACCTTCAAAGTATATCTTTTATCACACATCCGGCTCGTTGTGCGTAACAGGTCACGTACTGCTAATGGAATAACTCCTGGCTCTGACTGTGTACCTTGCATCGAATATGTCTTACCAGTTCCAGTCATGCCATAAGCAAAAACTGTGCCATGGAATCCATCAGCAACAGCGTTTACCAACCTTTTGACACTTTGATTATAAACATCTCCGTTGCTGTCGTCCTCCTTGAAGACGTGGTCGAAAGAGAATCTTGTGGCTGATCCAGGTGGGCCTGATGTCGATCTTATCGTGTTCCCTTCGTCACAGATCCAGGCACGATGATTGAGCTCGGACACTATGGGCTTTATCCTTACAGATACCACGGTGTTAGCAGCTCCAACAGAACCGGTCGCAGCGGAAACTGTACTTCTACTGGAGATAGATGACCCGGGCCTGATTTCTGCGGGACTTATTCCGTGTCCTGATGCATTGATAAATTTTCTTTGACTGGTCTCGTAATTTCTCAGAGCGGATGGCGGACGTCTACCGGTACCGCTTTGTAGCGAGCGTGTGATGTTTGGACTTACTGGTCGGGAAGCCATGCCCTTAATACCCGGAAAAGGACTGGAACGTCCTGAAGATCCCATACCGTTATAACCTTGTGGTATGTGCTTGCGCGAACCCTGCAGCCCTTCCATATTCTGGCAGGAGTCCCAGTCGACTGGAGACAACTGAAGAGTGGGAAGTCAGGTCTTATCCGCCGGTCGTCTTCGTAGCTTGTCGAGCTACAAGCTGTAATTTTTGAGGTCGTGGAGGGTGCCTGTCAGATATAAACTCCAGTGCACTTCAAGTGGTACTAATAAGCACAGAAGGTAGCCTACTACACATGTAGAGAGACGCTGTTAGATAGACTGCTAGAACATTACAATGCCGTGTTACAGAATACCTTGTGCCGAAAACCGTATGTGTTGCTTTTAACCTCCACGGGGAGTCTGATCAGGAGTCGCGATCGATTCAAGTCGTAAGCAGTATAGCTCCTTGTCGTAGTGCTTTTTACTAACAGTCGAAGTCGTGTATATTTGTTCTACCCGTAGGTGATTGCTTAGATACCTATGCATGCTCTTGACAACCATATGCATCTCAAATCATAATATTAGTTCCAACCCTAGAATGAAGCACTAAATAAGTCTGTGGCGCATAGAGATCTGACACGCACATGTATACGCCCATATTTATCCATAGATTGGGGAACTTCTACCGACTTACTGAGACTGGAAATTCTATATGTATTTCTTTTTAAAGGCAGGCCATACGAGACACTGTGTTGGTATGCCAGTCACTCGGGATATTCAGAAATGTGCTCTGGCAAAGTTGTGCAAATGCGACTATTTTGACAAGACATTTACAATTGTTATCACAACCCACACATAATATCAATGCTTACTATAAGTTGAGATGGATACTACAGCGCCAGTGCTGAGCGTCGACCATGTTCCAAACACGTTTGCATGATATGTGCTACTTCACAGTAATGCTAATCCAATTGAACTCACAGCTGTAAGGCCGAGTACAGCATAGCCAGTACGATACACTAATCAATCAGCAAGGACGCAGTTGTCGTGATGTTTCATACCTCCTTTGAGGCTCAGCTCAGATGCGGTATCCCATATCAAATGTCGGATTCCGTTCCATGAATGGTAAGTGAATGGCAATGCCGCACCAGTCTTCAAAACAAATTTTGTGTATTCATTCAGCGATCCGAAGGCTTCAGCGATCGTAGCGGAGTCCAAGTGCCATCCAGTGAGGGGCGCTGCCAGATAGGCACCAGCAAAGACGTATAGTCCTATCGATGTAAGCTTACGAATGTTGATTGAGTGAATCACGAACCCCCAGAGAGTGCCAATCCAGTAAGCCTATTGAGTATGGATAGCGTAGAGGTCAACTGTGCTTTGTAGACAGTGAGGTGAGGGGAATTTGGGCGCCTGCGTCGTTGTTGCTCTAAGAGCGCTACTGACTCATCCTGTGTCAAGGAGGTTGTGGCAGCTGATCGAACAAGAGGACGTTGGAGAAGGCTGCCGGTTCTGCCAGTGCTGATCAAGCTGCGTGCCAACATTTGTCTTGCTAGCATGATTAAGTGACTGACGATAATCCTTTGACTTTGTGGAGTGTTCTTAAAGTAGCTGTTGGTATAAGCTCCTCTTGGCCGAGTACTAATGCCGCGAGGCTGCAGTATTGTAGGCGAGGTTTAGCAGGGTTGAGCTCGAGTAGATTCCGGTAATGATTCCGCCCCGCCCTGGAACCTCGATTTTCATATCGTATAGCTAAACGATCATGGTTGGTTCGAAACAGAATCGTACCGGTACGGTAGCTGATTTGGTCGAGCCAGATGAATTATACAGTGTCTATAACCACGGGTCCTAAAAATCGGTCGTTGTTGGTACCTCTTTGGTAGACGCCTGACGTTATATCAATTCGAAGAACGTCTCACTCGTCTAGTCGTGTATTTTTCTCATGGTTGACGTGTATTGCAGCAAAACAAATTATCCGTGTAACTTGTGAGATAAGGACGCGGGACAATTTGACGTCGTCTACAGGCGAGTAAGGATTTTCTGCTGTGTTACCGGCGTTAATTAGTGCTCTTGGCTGTTTGCCATAGATTGCTATGGTTTCTGCGTTTTCTGAGGCTAAGGACGAATCTGAGGAAGTAACCTTCCGCAAGATCGACCTGTCAGAGGATGAGGAAACCGAGAAGCGGAACTCTAGGACAGGAACTACATCGCCGGCCCTCGAGAATGCTAAGGACAATACTGCCAACCAGGATGCAACCACGAAACCCGAGCTTCAGAACGATCGCGACATGGCATCCGAAGACGAAGATGAAGATGTAAGAGTGCTATCACGATATCAGTATCACAAATTAATGCAACGGCTAGGTGTATGTTGTAGAACAGATAATAAGGCATCGAAGAAGCAAAAAAGCCCGATCTTTCGAATACTTAGTACGGTGGGAGGGCTATGGTTCTGAGGACGACACATGGGAACCCCACGATAACATAGCAGAATCAGCATCAGCACTTGTTGATACCTATTGGGCACCGCGTGGAGGCTATGACGCTAACAAAACGCATGCGCCGAACAGTGCAGCTACGAAAAGAAAACGTGCTTCTAATTCGGCAGATGTCCTTGTGTCGAATACCGTTCAATCTAAGCGTCGAAAGCAAGGTGAAGCTTTTGCCGATTCTAGCGTCGTGTCAGGGACCCGTGCTGTATCGGACAATGTGGTTATAGCCTCGAACGCTTCCTCGAGCTGGCATCCACCTCTCGAGTTGAAAAGCTGGGAAGAGCTCGTTGTTGTTGAGACACTCGAGAAGGATGTGCACAATGAACTATTCGTCTACCTGGAGTGGCCGAAAGAGAAAGAGAGAAGCCGGCATAAAGCGAGTGTGGCGTATCAGAAGCTCCCGCAATCAATGCTCCGATTCTATGAGGCCAATATTGTCTTCAAACCCGCCAAGACGAATTGAAATAATCCTCTGGTTTCGCGGCTTCATCAACATTAAATAATCAGGATTTGACGTGATTACAGCCTGTTCTAGTCTATTTGCTGGATGACATTTGTTCAGATGATCTAATGGATTGAAGAACGTTTAGCAGCAACAGCTTGTCAATCGCAAGGATAGTTGTAGGATGTTGCTGTCGGTCATTAAGTGACAATTTTGTGCCCTGAGGACATTCAGTCTCGGTTCACGGTGCTTTTCGCGGCTGATCATTTCATTCGCGTGTATCGTCTCCATTTCATAGCATTACTTTCAAGCTCGACAGCGGAATCCTAGGGCGATTTAGGTATTGCGGGGCCGACACTATTAAATGTTGATATCGTACGGTAACAGTATACGGTAGAATTCATGGTGATCATTGTGTGGCTTGTTTCATGCTGCACGTGCATTGTTATCTCTCAGTGCTTGCCGAAATACAAAGTGTGAGTAGATATATGCATGAGTACAACACTACGCTTGGTGGAACACGAGTCGACTGATGAAGCTATATAATTATTGTTAAACTCCTCGCAAGCTTGTGAGCGTCATTAGTCCTTCAGCAGTCTGAGAAAAGCTTTTTGAACACATAAACCGAGTGGCCTTTATACTTGAGCTTGAGCCTGATCAGTTCTGTTATAGTTGGTCGAGAGACATTGAACTGTAGTCAGGTCAGAATCCTCAGATTTGACCACCAGTACGCGATCACCTGAGAACGAGCTGCCAATCCACTGGACAGACGTATACGTGTAGGACACAAGCTTGAGACTCAGAAATCTATCCAACATTGCACACAGCGAGACAGTTCTAGTTTTTTTTGAATCAGAATCATCGATCGGACAAGTCGACGACAGAATGAGTCATGTAATGAATGCAAAGCATTCTGCTAAGCCGCGCTATGCTCATCGTGCTGGCAAAGGTCGTCCGAGTTCACAAGCCTCACGTGGACTCTATGCTGTGCTATACTCTCTCCATGGCATATACCATGCTTACAAGAGCATTCAGAGGCTCGTGAACAAGCTATCGGATGCCCTCGCAGGCTTTATACTGACCTCGAACTCAAGAGAAATGATCAAGTCGGATATATCTACGTTGACCAAGATTCCGAGTCATCTAGCAGTCATCGTGCACGGACGGGATCCAGAGAAACTCATCAATGATGTCGCTGACCTCGCCGCATGGACAATATGTTCATCTATACCCATACTGACAATATATGAAGCAGATGGAGAGTTGAAAGGAATGGATTCTTCCTTACAAATAGCTATCAAGCGAAAAATTCGCCGATATTTTAGAGAAATGAAAAAGGTAATTCTGCAAACACCTGCCTGGGGCACATCTATAAGTAATTTTGCGGAAGACGACACAAGCATTCCTGATCTAGAAATCAACATATTATCGAATGAAGATGGTCGAGAAGCGATACTTGATGTTACGCGTAGCTTGTGCAAACTAGTGCAACCTGATCAGCATAGTCAAGAGCTCTCTCATCGTGTCGTCAGCAAATCAATCTCAAATGGTCCTCGAGATGTCAGCAATGCTCAAGGTTCTGCGCCGACTATACCTAACCTTTCGATCGTGGCGGGCAAAAGTACTACTCCTGCTCGGCACTCTGAACCATTACAATGGCAAGCACGATCCCAAAGTCTACGCAAGAAATTAAGCTCAAATGATGTTACAATACCGTTTCTGGACGCGCATCTCAGTGCCAGTACTATATCCGAACCAAGTTTACTACTTATTTTCGCGCCTACAAGAACTCTGGCAGGCTTTCCTCCTTGGAGTATACGGCTTTGTGAGATATGTCACGTAGGACGAGTTGGGCGTGTCAATTACAGAGGTTATTTGCAGGGTCTGAAACGTTACGGGAGAGCTGAGATGCGGTTTGGACACTGAGAGACCTGATTGCGAATCCTTGAGGGACTTTTACGGACCTTTGTGCATAGAAGTCTTCTTAATTTTTTCTTTACTCACTTTGCCTCGTCTTGAGTTCCATGCACCATCCGCACAACGCAAGTGATGTTTTTTCATCATTATACCTCAGGGCTCTCTGCAATGATAGATACACATACCATCGTCTGCTAAGGTATATTACGCTCAAGAGCTGATGAATCAATTCTGCTTGCAGATTGACCAGGCCTGGAGACTTGTGTCTGACAATAGAACTAACTGCAAGAACATTCAGTCATACACTTCTAAAGTTCTTTATCAGAGGAGAGTTTAGGCATCCACAATGGTGGTAGCGCTAGATGCAATAAGCACTAATATTGAAGACACTGGAATATACAATGCACTGTATTATAGCACTGAAGGAGTTGCTTCAGAGACCCTGAGATATGTCATGAAGCTATGCGGCCTCAGTTGTAGTGTCTTGGTTATTAGGATACCACTCTTGCCGGTGGCGCTTCATTATTACCCGCAAGTCCTTTTTCTTCTCAGCAATCCAAGAGGATTGTATTTTTCCCTGAGGGATTATAAGACTACTTTGACTCCAGCTACGTTAGAGTAGATAACAACTTGACTAGCAACTCACTACTAAGTCTACTACGTCTACTTGTTGTTACCTAAGCCCAATTGCAGTAGGTGCTCAGCAAAGTGCAATGTCCTGAGTCATTTTAGACAAATCAATTTTTGGTTTTTGATTTTGGAGATTTGTAGCACAATAGCATCTACAGTAGGTGATCAGCAAAGTGCAACAGAGACTGAATTTTTCCAATTTGTAAACGCTAGATTTCTTCTTTGTGGCATTACACAAGATGCTATAGATGCTCTAAGAAGATGAAACTTGCTGACAACGATCTGGAGTGACTTGGCTGCTAGCACATCAATTTTCAGAAGCATTGCTCTGGTGTGGCTTGTGCTAGTCATGTGTTTGTGCAAGTCACTTGTGGCACATTTGACCACTACTTTAGAGCCATGCAGTGAACTGGGTTTTGTAGTCAGAAAGACGCTACTTGACACAGATACTCTGTATTGATCTGACATTGCACTCAAGAAGTGTTATAGTGATCTGAACAACGCAGCTTGCGTCACAGCACATCTAAGCACAAAAGCCAAAATCAGTAGTATAAAATTGAGGTTCAGCCACGGCCACGTTTCACATAAATGTTACTGGTATGATCAATACTCAACGTATAGTCCTGAAAACCTGTGGGCACATGATCATAGCATACTAGTGTATGCATATCCAATTTCAGATCTGTTCATTGATAAATGCAAGTATAATGGCACAAACAAATTCTGAGCTATTTTGGCAATACCGTAAACTTTGAAGTGCAATATCAGTACATTGTGTACAAGCTAAAGTCTTGAAAACACAGGTACGGGTGTAGCAATGGTCAAAGAATGCTCTGATTACAATCATCTTTCTTCACAAAATTTATGGCATGCAACAGAGACGTTCAAACTCAAAAGCACAAAATATGTCATTTTGACCCTTCTTTTTGTTCAAGCCATCAAACACATAGATCTTGATCAACATACTTCAAATTTGACATGATGACAGGCAGATATCTCAAGTATGAGTATGCAAGATTTCAGCACTATTGAGCTAGATGCTATTGTGCTACAAATCTCCAAAACCAAAAACCAAAAATTAATTTGTCTAAAATGACTCAGGACGTTGCACTTTGGTGAGCACCTACTGTACAGTAGGTGATCAGCAAAGTGCAACAGAGGCTGAATTTTGTCATTTTAAAAACACTGGGTTTCCTCTTTTGAGCATTACACAAGATGCTATAGATGTNACTTCAAAGTTTACGCTATTGCAAAAATAGCTCAAAGTTTGTTTGTGCCATCATACTTGCAACTATGACTGAATTGACCTCAAATTCAGTATGCATGCACTAGTATGCTGTGATCATGTGCACACAAGTTCAGAACTATAGTGTCATGAGGCTACAGTAGGTGATCAGCAAAGTGCAACAGAGGCTGAATTTTGTCATTTTAGGAACGCTAGGTTTTGTCTTTGGAGCATTACACAAGATGCTATAGATGTTCTGAGAAGATGAAACTTGATGACAAAAATCTGGTGTGACATGGCTGCTAGCACATCAATTTCCAGAGGCATTGCTCTGGTGTGGCTTGTGCTAGTCATGTGTTTGTGCAAGCCACTTGTGGCGCATTTGACCACTACTTTAGAGCCATGCAGTGGACTGAATTTTGAACTCAGAAAGCCGCTACTTGACACAGATACTCTGTATTGATCTAACATTGCACTCAAGAAGTCTTGAAGAGAACAAAGCAGCACAGCTTGTGTCAGAGCAGATCTAAGCACAGAAGCCAAAATCAATGCCATGAAATTGAGGTTCAGCCACAGCCAGGTTTCACCAAAATGGCACTGATATGATCAATGCTGGAACCATAGTCCTGAAAACCTGTGTGCACATGATCATAGCATAGTAGTGTATGCATATTGAACTTCAGGTCTTTTGAGTCATAGCTGCAAGTATCATGGCACAAACAAACTTTGAGCTATTTTTGCAACAGCGTAAACTTTGAAGTGCAATATCAGTATGTTGTGTACAAGGTAAAGTCTTGAAAATGCAGCTAGAGGTGTAGAAATAGTCAAAGAATGCTGTATTAACAATCATCTTTCCTAACAAAATTCATGAATTCCACCAGAGACACTCAAACTCAAGAGCGCAAAAGATGTCATTTTGACCCTTGTTTTTGTTTGGGCCATCAAACACATAGGTGTTGATCAATATCTGTCAAACTTTATATATAAACAGACAAACACCTCACGTATGAGTATGCGAGATTTCAGCACTATAGAGCTGAATGTCATTGTGCTACAAATGTATGAAATACAAAACACAAAACCAATTTGGCTAGAATGGCTCAGGACATTGCACTTTGCTGATCACCTACTGTAGCCTCATGACACTATAGTTCTGAACTTGTGTGCACATGATCACAGCATACTAGTGCATGCATACTGAATTTGAGGTCAATTCAGTCATAGTTGCAAGTATGATGGCACAAACAAACTTTGAGCTATTTTTGCAATAGCGTAAACTTTGAAGTGCAATATCAGTATGTTGTGTACAAGCTAAAGTCTTGAAAACACAGGTACGGGTGTAGCAATGGTCAAACAATGCTCTGATAACAATCATCTTTCTTCACAAAATTTATGGCATGCAACAGAGACGTCCAAACTCAAAATCATAAAATATGTCATTTTGACCCTTGTGGTTTGGGCCATCAAACACATAGATCTTGATCAATATACTTCAAATTTGACATGATGACAGGCAAATACCTCCTGTATGAGTATGCAAGATTTCAGCACTATTGAACTTGATGTCATTGTGCTACAAATGTTTGAACTCAAAAACACAAAACCAATTTGTCTAGAATGCCTCAGGACGTTGCACCTTGCTGATCACCTACTGTAGCTTGAATTTTGATTGTACTGCTGCCATTTTTGTGAATTGTGGCTGTGGCTGAACCTCATTTTAGCTTTTGTGCTTAGATCTGCTCTGACACAAGCTGTATTATTCTGTTCTCTTCAAGACTTCTTGAGTGCAAATTTAGATCAATACCCAGTGTCTGTGTTAAGTAGCGTCTTTCCAACACAAAGGCTCATCTCACAGCAAGGTTTCAAAGTAGTGGTGAAATGCGCCACAAGTGGCTTGTASAGATGCATGACTAGCACAAGCTACAATGGAGGAGTTCTTCTAAAAATGGATGTGCTAGCAGCCAAATCACAAGAGAATGTTGTCATCAAGTTTTGTCTTCTTACAGCATTTCTAGCACCTTGTGTAACGCTCTAAAGAGAAAATCTAGTGTTTTAAGATTGACAAAATTCAGCCTCTGTTGCACTTTGCTGATCACCTACTGTATCTCTGCTGCAGAAAAGGTAAGTTTTTCAAAATTATGCACTTGGGTCAGTCACCACTGTATAGCATCTTGTGTAATGCTCTAGAGGGGACATCTAGCGTTCTTGAATTGACAAAATATAGCTTCTGTTGCACTTTGCTGTTCACCTACTGTATTCATGCAAATGACCCTCCTTCTTAATGATATGCAACAATCAGGACTTCCTCAACACTGGACATTCCTTTACTAGTGGAACAAACCATGGTAGTCTTGGAATCAAGTGTTCTATTTCAGAATCTATTGTGCAATCTGAGTTTGGACGAAGACTTTTGTCACGTGTCTGTAGATATCAACCAATATACTCAATTCATATATTCCGTTGGAAACAAGGTACGATAAAGTAGTTCTAGTATATTGGAAAGAATGGATCGACCTGAGAATAGGCTTGCAGTCCTCCACGAAGATCTTTGATGTCTATAGTTGGAAATCTGCAAGTAAGTTTCCTCACAGCTTGTTGTGAATCTATGCCATGCCTGCAAACAACTAGTATAGGTACATTTTCATAGACTTCATACGTCTCCAAATCGGGTAGTGGGACGTTTTTTGAGCCAGGGAGACACGCAATGGCAAATTCAGTAGGATTCCTGACATCAATAATGGTGCCCTTAAAACCTTGAAGCTGAACTGCGCAGATTCGCTTATCTTCTGTCAAAGCAATTGGAGCGTGTCCGCTGGAGATATTGCGAGTAGTTTGACGCTCGTAATCTCCAATGCCTAAATTCACAAATGTGATCGAAGCATTCTGACCACACGAGATGCAGTCATTCTTCTTCTTCCTTAACTTGATAGTCCTCCACGGGACAGCGTCCATAGCTGAGAAGAGTGTTAAGGTTGGCATATATGTAGAACTACGCTCCTCAGAGGCTTCTGAAATTCCTTGACCATGGATAATGAGCTTTATTGTCTCTAATGCTTGCAGAACCCCAATGACACCAACAACAGGTCCCAAAATGCCAGCTTCCCCACACGATTGAACTGTTTCGACTGGTGATGCAACAGGGAATAAACAACGATAGCAGGGTCCACCACGGTAATTGAGTACTGCCAGTTGTCCTTCAGTCTGCAGAGCTGAGCCTGTGACAAATGGTTTGCCTAGCAGCACACAAGCATCAGACACAAGATAGCGGCTGATTTGATTATCAGTACAATCGAGTACAACATCATATTCTTGCAATATCAAGCGAGCATTAGCAGCCGACAGCCTCTGTCGATAAGTTGTGACCCGGATATTAGGGTTAAGAGCCTTGATATAGACAGCTGCAGAGTCAACCTTGTATATTCCCGCAGAAGAGGAGTGGTGCAGTATCTGTCGGTGACAATTCGACACCTCTACTCGGTCTTCATCCATTAGCCCGATTCTTCCCACCCCAGCGCCTGCAAGATAAGCAACTGCTGGGCAACCCAGGCCACCGATACCAACGACGAGAACGGAGCATGATTTTAGTCGTAATTGTCCGATCTTCCCAATATTGGGAAGAATCATTTGCCTACCATAGCGTTTGTATTCTTCTAGATCCAGGTCAATATTCAAAGCAGCAGCCATCTCCGCAGTGAGTTGTAACGTAGCGATCTGATCGGATTTGCAGCGGATAATGTAGTCTACTATCGTAAGAACCACTATATGGCGTCTGCGCACTGATAGAGCCGAAGTGCACAGCCTGAAGCATTACTTCATAGAATCAATTTGAAGTATCAAAGCTTGACCACGGAGACCTACTGCTATAAGACAACAGAGATCGGCAGTGCTTTTTATCTGAAATACTGCATCCCCTTCCTGCACATTGCCGACAGACTGAAGATGTGCAGGATTGGTACAATTAGAAGGCACATTCATGTAGAGGCCGAGCTATACGGTGGCTCGAATCGTGCTCCTTCAGGTAGTCTATCCCGTAACTTGCCCAAGGTCGGTACAATACGGTACTCGTACGGTACACCTGAGAAACTGGCGCAATTCGCGAACTGCAAAGGACGATACCGTACCTAAGCCGACATGATTTAATCCTTGTACTGCTTAGTCGACTGACAGTAATCTTTCCTATACAATCGGCGAAGTCTTCTGGACGTGCCAACTGACAGGACAGCAGACTGCTCTATATCAAGCGCATACAGCTTGCTTCTTCTTGAGCTTCTCGAAATTTCTCTTAGTGCCAATAGTATCGTGGTCGCTGGCTCTCAGAAGTATCAGCTATCATGAACGGTCTTCCAGAAGGAGCTATGATCGCGCGAGATGAGCAAGGCAATCCCTTCATCATTGTTCGAGAGTAAGTATCATTCTTCTCGAACGCTGTCATGCTGACTCGCAAGTCAAGGGAAGAAAAAGCGAATGCACGGCTTAGAGGCTGTGAAATCTCACATACATGCGGCAAAGTCTGTAACATCAGTTATCAGAACATCTCTCGGTCCTCGTGGACTCGATAAAATTCTGATTTCACCGGACGGTGACATAACTATCACGAATGATGGTGCAACCATTTTGGCACAAATGAATGTTGAGCATCAAATTGCAAAATTATTGGTTCAGCTTTCGAAATCGCAAGATGATGAAATTGGAGATGGAACAACGGGTGTTGTTGTTCTTGCTGGTGCATTGTTAGAACAGGCTGAGCAATTGATAGATCGAGGTATACATCCTATTCGAATTGCTGATGGGTTCGACAGAGCATGCAAAATTGCTGTCGAGCACTTGGAAACAATTGCTGACGAGGTTCAATTTTCACGTGAGAATACATCAAACTTGCTGAAGACTGCCAAGACATGTCTCGGGTCCAAAATTGTTTCCAAGGCGCACGATCAATTCTCTCAAATCGCTGTCGATGCTGTTCTGGCTGTAGCTGACTTATCACGAAAAGATGTAGATTTCGAATTTATCAAAGTTGATGGGAAGACAGGCGGGTCTCTGGAGGACACAGTTCTGGTCAAGGGTGTCGTGGTGGACAAAGACTTCTCGCATCCACAAATGCCTCATTCTGTCAGAGATGCCAGAATTGCTATATTGACATGCCCTTTTGAGCCTCCGAAACCGAAAACCAAACATAAGCTGGACATAACTACCGTCGAAGAGTTCAAGAAGCTTCAGCTCTATGAAAAAGAGAAGTTCGAGGAAATGATTAAACAAATCAAGGACACTGGAGCAAACCTCGTCATATGTCAGTGGGGATTTGATGATGAAGCAAACCATCTTCTTATGCAGAATGAACTGCCTGCCGTAAGATGGGTTGGCGGTCCCGAGATCGAATTGATTGCAATTGCTACGAACGGCCGTATTGTTCCGCGATTTAAAGACCTCACAGCTGATAAATTGGGAAGTGCTGGTATTGTTCGGGAGCTGACCTTCGGTACACTTAGGGAACGTATGCTCGTTGTCGAGGACTGTGCCAACCCACGGGCTGTCACTGTTTTTGTTCGTGGCAGTAATAAAATGGTACGTTCTCGCAGTCAAATCAGAGCTCGTCACTGATATCTCCTGTAGATCGTTGACGAAGCAAAAAGAGCATTGCACGATGCGCTGTGCGTTGTTCGCAACCTGGTGAAGGACAATCGGGTCGTGTACGGCGGCGGGGCAGCGGAAATGGCATGCTCTGTGAAGGTTGCCGAGGAAGCTGACAAGATTCCTGGAATAGAACAGTATGCAATGCGTGCATTCTCAAGTGCCTTAGATGCGATTCCGACGGCTTTGGCAGAGAACTCCGGACTCTCGCCGATAGAGACTCTAGCAGACGTCAAGTCTCGCCAGATCAAGGAATGCAACTCACGGTTAGGCATCGATTGCTTGTCGTCTGGGACGAACGATATGCGCGACCTCTTCGTCATTGATCCTTTAATTGGTAAGCGCCAGCAGCTCTTACTAGCGACGCAGCTGTGTCGAATGGTTCTTAAAATTGATGATTCAGTAAGCTGTCTCTGCTGTCGTATGCGTCTAATTACTGATACACGCAGATAACGTCTACAGGGGACGACCAATATTGAGCAGATCGTGCTGTGACCTGCGTCATCTAGAAATACTTATCATACTTGCCCAAACGCTCAAGGAAGACAGTACCAGGACCTGTCGCTGGCTAGAGGTTGCTTAAAAGTATAAAGATGCTTAGGACATCTACTGAAAGCATCGCGAGGCCATGTTTGCGAATCATATCTGTTGTAGTATAGATCATTGATCCGGCAACGGTGTGACGTTCCCGCACGTCAGTACAATCTATCCTTCGAACAGGCATAGATAGTAGAAGACAAAGTTTGTTGTGATTGACACTACGTTCTTCGAACCACTGCTCTTGTTTTGTGTGCTGATCATTCTCGTATGCAATGTTTCGCGTGAGTTTCAGAGAGCGATCGAGCATGGGAAGAACAATAATGAGAGGCCAACAAGGAGTTGCTGCAGAATCACTGACCATGTATCTACACCTTGTCACAAATCTATCTGCTTAAACGTCCTGTTGAGTGTTTGTGCAAGACACAAACTGCGGAACGTGACATGCAAAGCTTGGAGTTTACATCCATGTCGCAACGAGATGTATCTGCCACAATAGCTATATACCTAATGTAGGGCCTCTAATGATCGAATATATTATGTCTAGGTCAATAGAACATATATCAATAGCTATAAGCATAACAAGAACCAACAACTCAACTGTGAAAGGGTATTTCGCACATGTAGCTACAAGGTGTCTCACTATCTACGAAGCTTAGCAGCTGAACTTGTTCGATCACTCAGCTCGCTATTCTTGGCACCATACCGTACATACCGTACCGTGGGCTTCTTCACTGTGGAGCTCGAGTACTGTCCGGTAGTGGCAACGACAATTACGGTAATCCAAAACACCCGTTGGCACCTCGACCGGGAAGTGAGCGCGTGCGCTCCCTGGTGCCAATGTAAGCAGATCCGGCCGTTCATCGGGAGTGTTTCATAAATTATCCCAGCTCGGAAGAATGTCCGAGCGCGTGACATCTGTCGGGAAGTGGCTCGAATCCAGCTTCCATTGAAATCGAATAGTGCACGATCCCCAACCTTGCGACAAGCTTATGTACAATTCTCCTGCTATAGATTGACAATACTTTGCTATTTTTGCAAAGCACAAGTAAAGGAGGGCTGCTGTCGGTACCTCTGTATACTCACAGGCTCCCGAGGTGGAGCAAGCTTTTGCTGAAGTGTCTGATTTGTGCCCACCGGTAGATTGGTGTTCGCTGTGCACACATCATTAAGAATGCAGCGCGTTGATCCGGTGTTGTCGCTTGCCATGGGAAATATCAGTAAAATCGACAAAGTAGACTGCGATAGACTGTCTTCTCTTTGGACGGGTTTGTGCCCACCTTATGTCGGTTTTAAATTTGTACTTATCGAGCACTAGTCTTCACGAAATGTGCAGGAAATCTTGAGAACGGACACAGACTCGAGAATTTGTCGTGGCGGTTGTGGTACAGAGAGTGCCAACTCTTAGATCGCGAACGTCATGTCGAGTCAGAACAGGCCCCAGACGCCACTCACCAACAACAGACAAAGAAGGATGACCTGAATAGTGATGCGAATTTGCCACCGTTATCCAGGTCTGTCGAATCTGCAAACTCAGATGAGATGGATGGCAAGGTGCATACCGATATGATGGGTCACAAGTCCTCAGGACACCATCTCACACCTGACAGATTTCATGAGCTTGTCACGCAGTTTGGACAGGAGTCGACTGATCATCGAGCATGGAGTGCTGTAAGCGATTCGCAGCAGAGCAAAGGGAATGAATATCTTGCTGCAAGACGTGATTCGAACAAGTCCACTGAGCCACGTTTGAGGTCTCGTTGTGTCAGTAGAGAAACTTCAGGTCTGGCATCTGCATGCACAGTCGATGAAACAGCTCTGTCCACGGGGAAGACAAGTGTTAGTCAAGTTCATGCGGTCTCTGGATTGAGACGAGCGAGCAGTGTTGTGCATGGTTTTAACCCATCTTGTGCTTCCACAAAGCAGTGCACAGACGATGTCAGCCTTTTGTGTCAGGGGAAATCTATGAGGTCACTTGAGAACAAAAGCATGTTCTTTATCGATTCGAGTCCATCTGAATCCGACCACGAGAATGACATGCACTCGAGCACTAGAGCGCGAACTAGAGCGGCGAGGAGTCCAATTCGTTCACCTGTACATCTTGTGTCTGTTTCGCTTGCTCCAGCTAGCAAGAGGCACACTTCATTTAAAGAAATAGTAGATGAAGGTTCTGAGTATGAATCGAGTCCCTTCGACACCGATGATGAGTCCGAGACCGATCCCACGGATCAGCATGGAGAGTCAGCTATTATGACAGATGAAGAGGAAGATGGCAATGTTGGCACAATGACCAAAAATAAAAGTGTGCTTGAAGAAGATGACGACGACTGGGATTCAGTGTGTTCAGAAAGTCATGCTAATTCCCCCCAAATGCCGGCTATGTTCGATAAAGTGGGCACAGATGTTCATCGCCCTGCTCTCTTGTCGCGCAAATCGATACTTTCAACTCTGTTGACCAATCCGATGACCAGATTGTCCAACCCTCAATCGAAGTCATCCCCTGCGATATCTCAGTCCCAGAGGGCGTCTCCCAAAGAGACGGAATTACAAGCACATATTCCTGTAATTCTCAGTCCTCATGCCTTGACAGATTCCATAGCACATCCAACCGCAATAAAAGGCTCTGTGTCACCCAGAACAACGAGAAGGAACATGTTGGCTACAGAGCTGTCAGAGTCATTACGACGACATCTACTATGGGAACGACAACAAAAGTCGGGCAGCAGCGGTACTGCATCTCAAACAATTTTGAAGCGTCGACATACGGCCTATGATCTCACAAAAGTTCAGGCTTTCCCATTGACATCTTCATCTTTCGACGCCAATCAAAAACATGAAGTCGCAACTGATAATGAGTTTGGTTATAATGGAGCTGGATGGTGAAATGTGAAGTGAACCTATTTTAGGAATTCATGCTCCTACTCGTATCTGACTCAGAGCATTCTTCTGGCATCTGCATATGTACAATATTTTTATCACGGCAGTTTTGAGGTCCTAGCATCTTAATGCGGCGCAACGGCGCAACAATAATGATCCCCAAGAACTTCCACTCATGCTGGACGTGCCGTACCCAAGCACAAGGTCTTCAATTACGCGCTGAAGCCGTATCGTGTTCGAGTTGTACTAGACCCCTAAAGTCGAAGCACAAGTCCTCAGTCTGCTTCCGACATACTTCTGTTGTGCTGCTCAGAGGAACGATCTACGCGAGTACTGCAAAGAACAACAGCACTCATGAATCTACATACTTCTTGTTGTTAGGTTCGTGACATTGACAGCCTTGAGAGTGTAAGCAGTGCTTCTTGGCCGGTGTGTCGTCTCGATTCCTCGATGCAAATTAGCACATCCTTCAGCTTGCTTCCATCCTATGTGTATACACCAATGGGTTGTGATGCTCGAATACACGACCTCAGTGATTCTGTATACATATGCACATGGTCAGGTATGGCTTTTTCATGCCAATCGCAAGGTTAAGGAGATCCACGAAAGGTCATTGTTGCTGCTGATAGTTCTTGTCGTGTTCACTTTAATTTGACAATTTAACACTTTTGTGCACATGTACGAATTCCGCTTGCCCGGGGCTGGGCATTCATGTGCCGTACATAATTTGGTCGCCAATTGTAGAAATACCGTTAACCTTGAAGTTGTTGCCCCGCAATAAAGACTAATCGTGGCAATGGTTGGTACACCTCCATTGTGTTTTCATGGCTGCCTTCGTGAAGACTGCTATACAGCACAGCTATGGTGGCGATCCACTATGCAATACCGGAACTGATCGCTCGATCAAAGGTATATCGTCCGGAAGATATCTCTGATACTACTTCTGGAGCTGCACACGATGACTGCTTGTCGTGCTTACTTTATTGAAAAGAGCACGAAGAGTCCTACCGCGACAAAGGCATAGAGTCTACGACACAGATAATATCATTCACGAGAGGTGAATTTCACACAAGGTGTCTTACTGATTATGTGAATGCAGTGACAGCTCATGAGCAGTCCCACTCCGACTAGCACTTCAAATGCTTCGTCTATCCGAACCAATGTCGGAACCGTGCTCGCACCTCAGAAAGGACATATCGACCAACAGGACATGAGCTATGAGGAAACCTTGAATCGCCTCGAGATTGAAACTCGTCTCAAAGAAGGGGCAGAGAATTTGTTACAAGTCTTGGATACCAGGACTCGAGAAATACCCAAAGAGACACGAGAAGCACGTCGTATACAGGTTACGGAAGAGCTCAATCAGACAAATGCTAGGATTGCATCCTTAAGAGCTCGAATCGCAGTTTTGACCGCTCCTTACAGTGACCTCAAGATATACAGGGGACAAAGGAGCGAGGAAAAGCTGAGCAATCGACCTAAGCTTGCTACGATAAAATCCTATTCATCGACGAAGTATGCGACTGATGCCGACGATACGGAAGCGAACTTCACTGATAGAGTAACTAGTCTGACTCGGTCAGATCAAGAGCCTTCCTACTACATCACGCGGGCAAATGAGTTCACAACATTTCTGCACAGCCGGTCTAATTCTCGTGAGGAAATTTGTCAGCCAGCACTTGCCTCTGCTATAATTCAGTATTGCTCCTCAACCATTTCCAAAATTGTCGGAGCAGGTTATCGTATGGCTCGCTATTGTCTGTCTGACAATTACACGGCCGATTTTATCATGAGTTTTGGCATGGAGAGATGCTTCATTATGTCTATGTCTCGAGATCACCGGTTCTCCATTGAAAGAGAACAAGCCATCAAATTTGTTCGTTCTCTTTACAATGTAGCTTCCGAACTCATCACGCCCGGGATTATTCGAGCTTTAGTTTCGCTGGCAGAATCTCAAGATAGACTCGCTCTAATATGTCTCGAAACTTTAGCAGAGCTAGCGCTGATCATGCCTGAACTTTCGGCGGCTCATGGCGCACACCGTTGTCTGTTAGACAGCTTGGTGGATGGTCCGATCACCTTAGCGGACGAGATTGCTATGGTGTTCGTCCATGGTCTCGATCATCCTGCGACTCGGACCCATATTCGAGCTGGGCGAGATCTTGAGGTGATTTTTGCGCCCTTCACCGAGTTTATTGCTGGAAGCAAACAACCGGCACTAGAAGAACGGCTATTGATCTCTACCACTGTTGTAGCACGCATGCTGAATACCTGGCCGGGATTGCTCGGATTGAGCATGTACCATCTGCAGGGACTCAAAAGTATTGTAGACGCTTTGAGAGTTCCAGCATCGTCCATTAGAGACTCGATTCTTGAATTCCTTTTTCATGTACTTGCAATACCTCTCAATAATGTGAGCTCGACATTTCTGGCAGGACGCAGATTGACGACACTTGGTCGAACACCACTTGCAGCTGGACTCGCTGGACAGCAGCGAATCAATGGAGCATCTGCAAAGAACAACAGATATGCAGGTCTGATGAATCAGTTTGCTGCTCTAAAACTTCTCTTGTTCTTGGAAGTCGGAATCCTCGATGCACTCACAATGGTTGTAGAAGATAAATTGGATACACAGGCTGCCCGCAAGGCAACGCTGCTAGTAGGCGAGCTCTTGCAATTGTCAAATACCTTGTTGCCGCTTGCCAAATGTCGCACGTTGCAATCTTTGCCTCGCCTCTTCTCTAGCGCAGCAGACTTAGAGGCTCATGGACGATCTGGGGCGACAGCTGCACTTTTCCAGATCGAATCATTAAATCGCACACGCAACAAGTCCATCGTTGCTCGCATCGTCAGTTCGCCTGACAAGCGAGGTCAAAGGCAAGTCGAACAGGTCAAAATTAAGATGGGTTTGCAAATCGATGATTCGCATTTTCGAAATTTGTTACTCGACACACAAGTGCTGAGTACAAAGAATTACACAAAATGGCATTGGGACACACTGACTGAGCTTGTGCAAGGGCCGTTACTCAACCCGAAAAGACTCGAGGAAAGCATCCGAGCCACCAAGTTCATGAAACGTCTGCTTGCATTTTATAGGCCCTTTACACATCGATTCTCAGCTATACGAAACACAAAACCGAATCAGAAATATGTCAAGTTTGGTTGTTTGTTACTCACAACACTCCTGGCCAATCCCGAAGGCGTCAAGTATCTGACAGATTCAAAGCTACTACGTCAGTTATCAGAGTGCCTAGCTCAGATGGATCCCATGATCCATGTCACCGCCACTGATACACTCTTCTCCAGGAGCCGTTTGGAGGACACTCTTAGCCATGGCTATTTTGATATGATTGGAGTACTTACCACTCATCCACAAGGGGTGGCCATGATGGAGCGATGGCGCATCTTCTCGAGCCTCTATCACCTGACAGACTTGCGCTCTCGAGGCGATTTGGTAAAGTTGTTCCTTACTCACATGGACTATACTTATGAAGGACACTGCAGAATCATTTTGAGTAAAGCTTTGACAACCGGTCTCTTGGACGTTCGACTATTTGCAACCGAGCATCTTCGTAACTTGATCTCAGAGCCTGTGGAAAATGTAAAAGAGACAGCAAAATGGGCTATACGATTACTCATCATTCAATTATACGATACTAATACCGAAGTGTGTGAGACAGCCGTCAAGGTCTTACAGGCTGCCTGTAGTTCCCGAGACCACCTACAATATATTGTGCAATTACGACCAGCATTGGAGCATTTAGGGGAGATCGGTGGTCCTCTGCTTCTGCGTTTCTTAGCAACTAGTGTAGGCTTCCACTATTTGAAGGAACTACACTACATCGACCAGGAGATGGATGATTGGTTTCATGTAAAGTCTTCAAGATATTTCCGTTTCTGACAGTGGACTAATACTGTAAGGGTCGTAACGATGAATATGTTACACAACTAGAATCTGCTCTGCTTGATATGACTGCCCCGCACTCTTCAGCCGAACCAAATACTTTCAGGGGTGAGATTCCGGTACACTTTTATGGAGAAGTTGCGTCTACAGAAGAGGGTGTTGCGCTACTACTCGCTAAAGGCCACTTTACTCGATATGTGGACGTTTTGCAATCACACTGGCAAGAGGCTTCTGATCCGCTGGTGATCCACAAGGTGAAAGCGGCACTGTGGGCCATAGGCAGTATTGGAGCCACAGAGAGAGGCGCACCATTCTTAAAGGACTGTCGGGTAATCATGTCAATTGTAAATATTGCAACCAGATCAGAGGTCAGTACTCTCAAAGGTACTGCGTATTTTGTTATTGGAATGCTGAGCAGCACTATGATTGGTGTAGAATTGCTCAGGGAATACAGATGGGACGCCGTGCTCACTAACATGGGTTGTCCAACAGGAATTTGTGTGCCTCAAGACATTAACGATGTATTGAACTTACAGCCTTGGTCAGATGCGCCTGACAGAGATATCCTGGCAGGGAATAAGAGAATTTCAATGCACGATCCTTTGTCAAAAGAAATATTTCTAGGTATGTCGAATCTTGGCAACCATATCCTAGCAAATGAGGCGGCCAAAACACTACTCAAGTAAGAAACAACAAGTCAGTATAAAAGCTTGACTAACTGACAGGCTGAGACAAAAATACCCAAATAAATTCATGGATCTGGGGGTATACGACGAAGCTTTTGATCTGCTAGCGAAATACGGCTACAAGTTAGGTGTCCGTAAGTTCTTGATAGACCTCTTCGAGCCAGATATGCTTGCGACATACATGTTGCGTCGCATACAGCCAGTGAGACCGAATCGAGGTTACTCACTACCAAAAGAAATGGTTGGTAAACAGGAGTATGAAATATCAACGGTTTCGTCCTCGTCACCCGAGCATAACACATCACTTGATCTCCACCCGAACATCAGGACCAAGGTTAGAGCTCACAGAGCAGCTACTATAGGCTCATGATAACTGCGAGGTTGAGAGACTACCTCCGATTCTATTGAATTCATTGCATAGTAGTAGCTCGAGCTCTATAGCAGTTACATTGATCAAATCTACATCACTCAAGCTCAAGCCTAGTCAAAAAGCTACAGCTGCTTGCAAAGTTGTACCATTTACAGGCTATGCGAGCATGTATCCACATCATGAGTGCCATATATACTTTTTTTGCGTCAAAAAATGGCATGTGTTGCCGTATATATAATTGTGTTTGGTTCCATGATCAAATACTGTGTGTGGTTCAGGGAATACTCGATTTTGCCGCATATAGAACATGGTCTCGTATCCATCGTTCGAAATGCATCGCTAGGAGCTCCTTCGGAAGGACTTTCTCCTCTGATCAACAATGTGAAGCCACAAAGACATGTGTGCACGGGTCGATAGTTGGACAATCCTTTCATGCTAGGCTACCACAGTCTGTCTTGGTTCATCACTCTTGAAAACCTATATCGAGTTAACTGTTTTTGTGCTATCGATTTACTGGTGCAGCAAACATGTCAGAAGTCAAGGCAAACAACCCCATGCGGGAGCTGAAGATCCAGAAATTGGTACTCAATATCTGTGTTGGAGAATCTGGAGATCGTTTGACACGAGCCGCTAAGGTGT
Organism: Taphrina deformans; assembly: GCA_005281575.1. Taxonomy (NCBI): domain Eukaryota; kingdom Fungi; phylum Ascomycota; class Taphrinomycetes; order Taphrinales; family Taphrinaceae; genus Taphrina; species Taphrina deformans. The sequence goes on from RHGG01000014.1 coordinate 294,105, forward strand.
TGGAGCAACTCTCGGGTCAAACACCTGTCTATTCCAAGGCTCGATACACGGTGCGAACTTTCGGCATTCGACGTAACGAAAAGATCTCGGTCCATGTCACAATTCGCGGGCCAAAAGCAGAGGAAATCCTTGAGCGAGGCTTGAAGGTCAAAGAATACGAGCTGAAAAAATCTAACTTTTCTGCCACCGGTAACTTTGGATTCGGTATCCAAGAGCATATTGATCTTAACATCAAATACGATCCAAGCATTGGAATCTATGGCATGGACTTCTACTGTTGTATGGGCAGGCCTGGTGCGCGAGTTGCCATTAGGAAGCACAAGAACGGCAAGATCGGAGTTTCCCACAAAGTCAATGCATCAGACTCAATCAAATGGTTCAAGAATAAGTATGATGGTATTGGTATGTGTTATACAATCTACAACCACATGCACAACGGACTAACAGGTTTAGTGCTCAACAAGTAATGCATCAATAAAATTCTTGTGTTGTCGACATATTAGTGATTTGCAGCAATTTTACATGAGCGAGAGTTTTACAGGATAACTCAAAAGTTACAGGGACCTTTGCAGGAACAAAACCGCTGCACGTCCTCGACTACGACAGAACAAGTCAGACAGAATAAGAGAACGGTTAAGCACGTCCATGAGAAGTATACATCTGCTATCATGCTCTTGTTCGCATATGTACAAGCCAGATATCCTATTCGTGCAGATCACTCTTCCCCCGTTGTCTTTGTCTTTGCCTCATCCTGAACAAAATAGATTTCTCATAAGTTTGCTCTACAACACCAGTAGTGTCCTGTGCAAAATTGTTATACCTTGTGTCCGCAGTCTTTATATCCAATCCTGAAGCTGGAGCACCCTGAGACTGGCTGATCTCGCTTGTGCCGCGGTCGATATCTACAATACTTACTTGTCGAATTGTCACATCAGCAGTCGAGAGCTCGGCTGGACATAATGTCACAATCTTATGGGCGACAGTAGAAGAAGCCAACGATATCAAAGCCAACTTGGTTTTGTGTTTCGTTGTTCTGAGCACGACATCCTGCACGACACCATATGCCCCGAAGATCATCTTGAGCTCTTGATCACTCGTGTTGTCTCCACGATATCGAACAGCGAGGGTCGAACCACCTTTCGAAGCCTCGGGTGACAATCTGGTAGACGCCATCTCTTGATCCTTCGACACAGCCTCCTCTGTGAGCGTCGAGGAGTGTACAGATTTTCGTTTTGCTTGTAATTCTGTGCGTAATCGTGCACCTTCTGCAGCTAATTGTCCTTCCTCTGCTATCGTCGTTCGCCATTTTCGCTTTAGCGAATGCGTCTCGTCCTGGGCCGCCCTCAATTCATCTTTTTCTAGTTCCTGGATCCATATCTTACGTTCCCGGTCAATCTTATCACGACGCGTTGCAGCTTCTCGCTTTTGTAGCCTGTGCTTGTCATATTCTGCGCGGGTCGAGATATTGGTCAACTTGTCAATGGCTATCGTCAATAAATGAAACCTTTCTGCAGCTTCCGGTGTTGGGTTCTTGTCGGGGTGACACTTTATGGCTTGCTGCCGAAATGCTTTTTGTAATTCTTTTTCGGTAGCATTCTCATCTGCATGGAGCAGTTCGTAGAAGTCAGGTAGGTCTTCCATGCTCGCAAAGTAATGGAAGATGTCGCAGTATCAGAGAGGATTAAATTGTTACGTTTTCTGGCGATCGTCCTTTCAATCACGAGGTCTTTCAATAGCGTCTGGATGAAATATTGGTTGATTTCTCAGACCGACCACCATTCATTTTAGTACTTCTAATCCACGCTGAGCACTTCAACGATGTCTTGCCCTAAGCTTCAACACGACTCCAAACTATGTTGACTTCGTAATGATGGCAAAAACGAAAATTTGACGAGATGTACCGATGAAATCAAATTAAAGTTTTGTCCTTCACTATCACCTTTTATCGTACTCCACATGTGCAACAACCGGTCCTCTATAACAGGTTCGTTGTGGTGCAAGTCGCCTGATCAAGATGTCCCTTACACACGTCCTATATGAGCCCAAGATACATGAGTATAGTCGATAGTACGTGCTTCTGTATAAACGAGCACTACTGGTGTCAGCCGTATGTGTGTGAATTTCAGGTCTCGACCGTTGGTGTTCCGGTGTCATACGGTACCAGATGAGGAATTCGAAATTTAGATTGACACGTGTGCAAAGGCATCTATCTAATACATATCCGCAGCATAACTCACCTCCAAGGTTGAGCTTTGAAGGTCAAAGTCGCGATCTCTGTTTGTACGTGTTAGATTTCGTTGCACAGGCAACGATTGGCGTCCGCCCAGCTTCTTTCCGTTGCATCAACATAACGTGTTTGCGCTATCCATTGATAGTTAGTAGATCTTGCACCGGCGATTGTTCCTTTCACACCTGCGGGCCACATAAGACAGCTTTTTCACCTTCATCTGGTTCGCGCGAGGGATCGATTCAGTTCCGAAAGCTCCGAACAATAATCTTATGGCGTGGGTTTCCCAATGATTCGCATGGACATTGCTGATCTTGTCAAGTGAGTTATTGTCTAAACCAAGAGCTGATTTATCCGAAGCAGATCTCGCTCGGCTAGAAGAATTTGAGTTTCAGACAGGTCCTTTGAGCGTCTTGTTAAATGCGGCTAAGAACAGAAATCAGGTTCTGATAAATTGCCGTAATAATAGAAAACTTCTCGCGAGGGTCAAAGCATTCGACAGACACTCGAACATGGTCTTGGAAAACGTAAAGGAAATTTGGACAGAAATTCCAAGGAACAAGGACGGGAAGAAAGGCAAACCTGTCAACAAGGATCGATATATCAGTAAGATGTTCCTGCGTGGCGACAGCGTGATTCTTGTTCTGAGAAACACTGCATAGACGGAGCTTATATTCAGGCCGTGCAGTTGTCTGACATAGAAAAGCCTTCGTGGTCAATCGCGTTACTGAAGATCTTGAATATTACTAGCTCTGAGTAAGACAGTCCTCTGTTGGTGCTGTCGCGCAATCCGTGGTTATTCCACGACTGTCAAGTTGACGACAAGTCTAGTAGGGTGTTTGAAGCATGAACAGCTCTATCGCGTCCCTTTGCTATGCTTGCTCCACGCCATATTAGACAGTAAATACACCGATAATATAATGTCTCTTGAAACGGGGATCGATTTCATCTCAGACACGGCGGCGAAGTGCATGGCCTATGCATGCAACAGTGTACGCCGACAGGGTAAAGAATCAATGATGAACACCGTGATAGCACGTTTCACATGTAGAAATATTGGCACTCTGTAAATCATGAAGATGATAACTGCTTAAAGTCGGAACACATTTCCTGCCCAGACTTTCACGAATCGAAGTGGTGGTGGCGGCGGTTATTGCTGTCCCCGCATTATCGAATGTTGACTCGGTTCGTCCCCGCAAATACCTGTTAGGCACTTCCCACTTCTCCAATGCAAAACCATCTGGAACTCTACGTCCAGCACGTAGCGTTTTGACAACCAATTTGTCTGCTCAACTGATCAATATTCCATTGTCTGGTTGTCTGCTGTCCAGCAAAAGATGGCGTCAATCACTACACCACTCACGAAACTCTTTGGCATCAAGCATCCAATCATGCTTGCTGGTATGAATGTTGCTGCTGGACCTGATCTCGCAGCAGCCGTCACCAATGCTGGCGGTCTGGGAGTAATTGGTGGAGTCGGCTACACTCCACAGATGTTACGTGAGCAGATTGCAGACCTGAAGAACGGTCTCGATGATAAGAGTGCTCCAGTAAGTTGAATAATTTCATTGAGTCGACCAATCTGACAGCAGTAGTTTGGTGTCGATCTTCTCCTGCCTCAGGTCGGGGCCGGTGCCAGGAAGACCAATTACGATTACACGCATGGACAGTTGCCCGATTTGATAGATGTCATCATCGCCAGCAAGGCTCGTCTCTTTGTGGCCGCCGTTGGAGTACCACCAAAAGAAGTGGTCGAGAAGCTGCACAAAGCGGGCATACCAGTCATGAACATGATTGGACATCCAAAGCACGCAATAAAGGCCATTGCGGCTGGTGTTGATATCATCTGTGCACAAGGTGGAGAAGGTAAGCAGTCTCAGAATTGTTTTAGCAGATATTCGTCTAACACACAATAAAGGTGGTGGGCACACCGGGGACATCCCAACCTCCATACTCCTGCCACAGGTGGTCGAGATTTGCAACAAGGCAAAGTCTCCTCTAACTGGAGAGAAGGTTCATGTAGTCGCTGCAGGAGCCATGTACAATGGCAAGTCCTTGGCAGCAGCTTTAGCTTATGGTGCAGAAGCTGTCTGGGTAGGCACAAGATTTGTAGCTGCGAAGGAGGCTGGCGCACCCAAGGGTCACCAGGACGCTGTTGTGACTGCGGACTATACGGACACTTTGAGAACAATCATCTTCACTGGCCGACCTTTACGAGTGCGAAGGAACTCTTACATTGAGAGGTAAGAGTCGACTTGAGGTATCCAAAGATAGTTTACTCATTCTTCAGTTGGGAGTCCAAGCCGAATGAGATTAAGAAACTTGTGAACGAAGGTATTATTCCTGTTGTGCACGACCTCGATGAACGCGAGAAGAAGGGCGATATCGACGAAGAGACCGAGATGAATGCAAGACCATATTTGGTAAGAATTCCCAGATCTGAACTACATCGGGTCATTATTAAACCAAGTAGATGGGCCAGGTAGCTGGAGCAATCAATGACGTCCAGCCTGCCAAACAAATTATTGATGAGATGATGTCGGAGGCAGTGCGACAAATCAAGAAGAGCAGTGGTATGCTGGCAGATCAAAGCTCTAAACTGTGAAGTAGTAGAGATTTGTTATGAACGACACTCACATGAATACCACTGTTGACCACCCTCGTTTTCGCTCGTACATGCCAGTCGCAAGACGTGGTGTGGTAATAAATAATCGTATACCATGAACATTTGAGACATCCCGTGAAAGTGGCATTGTTCAAGTGGACGTCTCTTTTTCGTACACCTCTTTCTTCCGAGGTAATTTTTTGCGAAAGATTTCTGGTCTCGGTATCCCAGACAGCTCATCGTATTTGAGCCCTTCAGAGCTGTCATAAAATTCTGCCTGATGTGCTAAAGGGTGCTCGGGAGGATAGCCGGCTTGGGCTCTGAGTTCTACCACAGCATCACGAATTACTTTTGTCAGCTCTCGTCTTATGCCCTGGGCGACTTCTCCGTCCAGAAGATCGTGGTGGCTGTTATTCGGCACGTCCGTGTTCCTCAGATCGAACTTTCCATCAGCTTGGGCACAGAGATTGTGCCAGCGATCCACGTAAGGCTGAATGAGCTTTTCATCAATAGGCCGGCCGTATGTGCATTTGACATGCTTCCCAAGACGAGGCAAGAACCTTGGGAATGTACGAGACTCGTGCATGACTTGATCTAGGCCCTCGAGGAACATCGGCACAACGATGGGTTGACATCCAGATATAGTGGCGGTCTCTAGTATTATTCGAGCTATGCCCCATTTGAAGTATCGCACTGTAAGGTTAGCCCCTCCTTCCGGCATTCTCAAATTGCAGTATTACTCGATAAATCTTTGCTTTGTCGTATACGACCTTCAGGAAAGACGTGAAGCCATGCATTCCCGTGTCCAAGCAATTGTATTGCATCATCAAGAGCAGGTTGGAAGATACCTACGCCATGTCTGTAAGTCGGAAGTGTTTGCCCAAGAGAGAAGAAAGTAGAAACGGCTCTGAATACCATTAGTACTATGCCCCAATATTTCAAATGGGTGACTTACCTGTTTGTAAAACAAATGTCAGCACTTCCGAGGGACCAACGGACGTTATGAGGTCGGAACAACGTTCGGGCTGGCATCAGACCCCATAGAAGAGGATCATCTAACCTGAAGCATCGTTAGACGTAGACAACAACACATACGACAAGTCTTATACACGCTGATATGGTTGCACACAGTAATTATTGGTCTCTTCCGACTCTCCAGAAGTTGGACAAAGTCTGCTTGACCCGTTGTCGTTACCTGCTGGCCGCAATAGAGGAAAACTTTTGACAGAATGCCGACAGTCCCGACAGTAAATGCTGAAGCTGCTTTCCACCTTCACACCACCATTAGCATAAAGCTCAAGGCTGCACCACGCCCTTACGGAAGTGATCCCTTAAGCTGCAGACAATGTCTAGCCTGGTCGACGGGTTGAACTGTCATTTGATTCCGGCGAGCTTATAAAGACTATATGTGGGAGAAGCTTATGAGAATGTTGGGAAGAGCATAGAGCCAAATCGCCGGTATATTATATGTGAGAACGATATTAGGGAATTGCAACAACAACTCAAGTCAGGTTCGTACTCTCTTGCAAGCTGACCCGTCAGAATGCAAGAGCAGCGGAGAGGCTGTTCGGGATCGAAGTGGTCCCAAAGTATGATCTGCGGGTATCCTGCTCTTGGTCGATTGATTTGTTCACAATCTAGTCATTGAAAGGCAAGATATGGCTGAGACTCCAAAGTAGAAATTATAACCGAGATCCTGCGACAACAGATGGTGTGATCTCATTGGCTCCCTGAGCAGCCACATTTCATGGTCGGCTCCACATAGATAAGCAACAGCGATTACGATGCAGACGGGATAACAAGCTCACAATCCCAGGCGAAAGTGAATTCGTGGCTCGACTACAGCAACAATATGGGTGTACTCAATCGCCACAGGTGTGTCTCGTTCTGGTCCCTTGCGCCTCTGGTGTTTTGTGCTGTAGGGTTGTATCGTCCGTTTTCGAACGCTTGAATGAATTCCGAATATGATTCATATGTTACATAGAAAGCTCTCTCCCGAGTACGAAATAACTTTAAGCGAATTTATTAGCTCAAGGAGCTTTGGGCCTCTGTAGTCAACAATCATGGAGAGGCCGGAAGCACCGCGACGTAAATCTAGCACGAGTGAGGTCGAAGAGCTTCAAGGCAAACAAAAGGCACACCGCAAGACCTTTGTCGTCGGTGCAGCAAAAAGTCATCACCGCATTCCAAGTTATGGCAAGAAATTGAACCAGCTTGGCAAGTTGACAGCCTTGACTAGCACCGAGCCAAAAGGCCCACCGGAGACAACGACTCATGAGAGTTCTCGGCGTGGCTCTTTCCATAGATCGTCAAGTCAAAGGAGCCTCGGAGATAGTGCTAGGAGAAGCAGCTCTGCACAGAACTTGCAAAAGTTGCGACGATCCAATAGTCAACACGGAAGCACTGCCAAATTGACGAGTCTGCGGCCTATGACTAAGATGGATGCTTCATCAAAGACAAATCCTGATTGTACTGCCAACAAGCAGGCCAAGCAGGAGGATGTGACTGAAGACATTCGAAAGGATGCGACTAATGGTAAACGTGCTACGTTCATCATTGAGGACGATGAAGATGAAGATGAGGAAGATGAGGACGAAGCAGATGATGTTGCCTCCTCGTTCGCAAAAGAGGCATTTCTGCACGAGAAGAACGTCCACAATACACGAGGTGCTGCTGCAAAAATGTCAGGGACTGCGTTTTCACCACGCAATGATGATGATGACGGAGTCCTTGTAGGAAAACAACAGTCGACTACAACTCATTCAACTCAAGACAAGAGAACCGATGTGCGCTCAGAGACAGATGATTCTCAGAGCAAGGAGTCCAAGACAGCCTCGAGAGGATCTTCTGGATTATTATATAACAAGACCAAAAAGCTTGTAGATCCGCTTGTCTCAACAGACTCGGCAATATCGCGAGACATACAGATCAAAGAACGTCCTCCAGCGACGAGGTCGTTGACCGGTCGATCGGGACAAAACACGCCGATCAATTCGCAACCCCTGACCTCTCGATTCTTGGAATCTCCTCGCAAAGATAGCATGCCAACGTTGGGCATGACACCTTCGCTTCTCGGTCGAAAAGAGAATGCTGCGGTACCATTAATTCAATCTGTCGCACAAAAGCCTACTTTGCCCAAAACACACCATAGCCCCCATGGATCCACGACCAATCTGGGTCTTGGATCATCACGCACGCAACAGAAATTGTTGCTTCAACGAGCATCAAGCATCAGAGATATGACTGGCGAAATTAACAACAAGGCCGGAGACGTCGATCATTTGTCCCATCCGCGCTGCCAGAAAGAGCTCGAACGAATATCGCGAGAATACAAGAATGCCAAGAGATTTAGAGATCCTTTGAAAGATTTGTCCCTCAGGTTGTATGCTAAAGGCCTCGCAATTTCTAATGCTTCGCCCCTGAGGCGGACCATGACACAGACTGCCCTTAATCATCAGCTCGGAGAAATGAAAACTCCAAGAACGAGTCAGAGCACGGCGGATCTAAAGCATCGAACGACCGCGGACGCACAACCAGAGCCCAACAACATCTCAAAAATCTTGCAAGACTTGTGGCTCAAGGACGACTATAAGCCTGCTTACGAAGAATGATCTGCCTAAGGAGTGTTTCCTTCGTAGCGTCCGGAACGAGCAAGGTTACAATTGTCGTACGCCATGATGGTCACAGAGAGCTTTAAGGATCAACCGGCATGAATTTGTGTCATACTGGCACGGCACTCTGAGAGGTCATGTCTAGAGGGATCGTGTCTACAACGACAGATCCTCGATCCGAAAAATGCTTCCTTGAACGTTAGGTGAGCCCAGGGGCCTGCTGGGGGATGGTGAGATTGCGCGTCTCTTATTGAACGACGTGTTGTACGGCACGTAACGAGCCTCGTCGTTCTTCCGCTTACCTGGTCGTCCACTACGTTGGAACGCCTTTGCTCCTCGCTGATCATGAGTGCCAAGGACCTCAGTCGAATGCTCTCCAGAACCGATTGACTTTAGCGTGGCAGTATTCGGATCTTCCATACTAAAAAGGGTATCGTCTTTGTCCGTGGCACCAGTCGATTCGGCACTGCCAACACTGTCTACGAAGGGTGATCTGATCAGTGTATCACGAGAGACGATCTTATCGGCTACTTCCTTGACTTCTTCGAGAGCAGAAGTAGCCTGTGAATCGACACTCTTTTGCTTCAGGATGCCTGCTAGTGTGGCCTCTTTCTTGAGATCGACCTCAAACGGAGCATTATCCTCTTGCAAACTTTTCTGTACTCTCGTGAAGCTTTTTGTCTTTGGCAACAGTGCTTCTCGCCGATAGTGTACCTTGCGAGCTCTGGCTATAGCATCAGGTAGTTCAGCCAAGAAATTTACACGATCAGCTTCCGGAGATCTACTATGCGCGGGATCCTCCGCGGTCGTATCTCGTTTCGAGAATACATCATTTATAGCACGAGCCGTAGTTGTCGGTGACGTATAATTCAATGATAGACCTTTATGCTTTGGTCGTAGGCTGTTGCCTGAACTTGCCCTCCTCAGTCGCCGCTCATGGGGAGTACTATTGCGTCTGAGATCCATGGTATCCATTTTAAAATCCTCCACTGGACCTACGCGCATGCTATCCTCTTCAGAGCTATCATTCGATCCCAGGGCATCTACATCCTGAGAGTCTTGCGAGTCGGAATAATCTGAAGTATCAAAGGTAAGGGAGGAAGACTTGAAGGCAGGTTCGACCGCCAAGGTTGATTGGTGTAGTGAAGTGCATCTCAAAGGTTTTGTCACCCTCGTCAGTGGATTGCCTGGAATGTCCATCACTCAGTGATGCGCTTCGGCATTGCACGAAAGTGAGCAGACTGGTTGAAGCGTCTCTTGACAGACGTGCACGAATCGATGTGTTTCTATATTCGATATCTGCATTGCATGTCAATCAATCTTACATGCAACTCTCAAATGAGATTGGGCGGAATGCAGGCAAGACCTTCAAGTGACTAGACCTAGGAGGACTATTCCGATCGTCATCTACAGTTTATTTTCAAGTGAATTGCCCAAGACTAAGCTTCGCCAGGTGAAGTCTTGTGGGTCGAATGATCTGTGGTCCATCTACGGTACTGATTGCTCCACTTGGGAAGTGTCAGCCGTGGTAGATGCAACCGTTTAGATTCCGTTGCATCTCAGCGTTCCGGAGAGAGCTCCACGATGTGGGTCTCCTATGGAGGGGGACATGTTCACTTGTTGGACATTTACCCAGAGACTCCTACATCCATGGCTAAGCAACAAGATCATCACTGTCATTGCAGTCAGAGAGCCCAATAGACTACAGCAGCAGATTATGCAAGCGAATTTGCTGCACTTGGTCTTTGGCATTGTAGAGTATTGATTGTCCCAGCCGGTATCTAGAGAATCATCCATATATTCACGATACAAGACGACTGCAGTTTCATTTCTAGGTTTCGATGCGCTAACACTCTACCACCCTCTGGCGATTTTTGATACCGTAGAGGATGCGACAACGTACACAGAAGCAGTACAAAGAAGATATCCTGGATGAGCAAGAACAAGATGACTTGATCGCTGGTCTGCGATATGAGAGTTATGCTGCAAGCAAGATCTTCCGTCTCGTTACATCTGCAATGAGTCTGTTCATGACAATGGTCTTCGCCTATGCCTCTAATCGCAAGCGAGCAATGGTTACAACACTCTCCATAACCAGTCTCGTAGTGACCTGTTATACGCTCCGCTATCTGCCAAACGAATCCCACGATGCTCTCGATGGTCCACTGGCAAATTATTTGCCGTACCTGAACACCGTCTTGGCAGGCCTTGTCTTGGTCGTGGCATGGTTGAGATCCGGGGAAAATCATGCATGGTCGAGTGTGCTGATCAGTCTCGATGTGGTCCCTATTTTAGTCCTTGCACTTTCAGCAATATTGCGACATTCAGCGGCTCAGACGGAAAGATCTATCAGTGCACTTGAACGCAAGAAGTATAACTTGAAAGGTGCCTGAGTGACAGAAACAATAACAAGAAATTTTCAAGTCGGTCCTCGACGCGGCTCCGGTCCGCCAGCATCAGACAAATTCCACTCAAGTTATTTTGAGATGGTGGCCAACCAAAACCCTATAGATCAGGCGTAGTTGCATCATATCGTGACTAGCTCGATAGTATCACCTCAAGATTCTTCTGCCAGTACGCGACACTAATCCATTTTCTACTTTGTACTGACGATAAGCTTCTCTGAGGTGCTCCGGAGTGAGAGGTCCGGACTGTTCTCGAATTCTCTGAACATGTCTCGCTCTTTCGACGATCTCGCTCACAAACACCTTCCCAGACCCTGCGATGACGACAGCGATGTTCTGTGGCAGCGTCTGCGACAATATAGCATTCGCGAGACGTTTGACACTGAGCGTGTTCAGCTTGACTCGCCGAAAGACTTCGTAGCGAGCCATTTGACCTTGATTGAAGGAGTCTAGGAGGATTTTCATACGAGTCTTTTCTGCTGTAGTCTCTTGATAGTTTGCAAGAGTCTCCATGCCAAAATCTGCTTCGTCGATATCTGAACTATCTGCATCCCCGTCGTTTTCATGTGTACCACCAATAGTGGATGCTTTCGTGTGGCCTGAAATCGAGCGACCACCACTAGCGCGTGGGGTCGAAACCTCCTTCGAAGTGCTTTGGTACAATCGAGCGGCTGCCTCTGAAGACAATGAATCGTCTCGGGTATGCTTCGATGGGCGAGAACGCTTCTTACTAGTAGGAGACGTAGCTCTCGAACTCATCTGGATATTTGATTGTGTACCTTGTCTCGAGCTGCTTTGCCCACTATGCAGCTTCAACAACCCTGCCCAGAATTTGCGATCGAATCAGAGGACATACAACCGTACTTGTCAACATCTTGCATATATGTCCAGCATACAACACCGAGGAAGAACTGCTGTGGTGCGTATTACCGAAGAGCACTAGAGCTTCAGGCCAATGAAACCAAGAAAATTCAGACAGCAGTCATGAGAAGATGAAGAGGGTGTTAACACGCCAGCACTGTCTAGAACATGATTCTGTGAGAACAAGAGGCTCGGAGTACTTTGTCGTATTCACAATGCGAGGAGTCATCACCAAAGCCACATCCAGCACGGTCGCCCAACACGGTTACAACAATGACCAAAAGCATGTTTTGGAGTGCGAAGGCAGGTGACAGCGACCTTGAGCTCTAGGTATTTGAGGATCAGACATCCTCGAGCTGTGTAATGGCGACCAGAGCATCAAAGTCCAAAGCTGAACTCAATGCAACGCTACTTAAAAGTCTACTCAAATTACCGGTATGTTTGAAGTTCCTACACTCGTTGACGCGTGGGTCCTGATATGACGATAGGGCAATAAGTTCTGCTGCGATTGCAAAGTGGCCGATCATCCACGATGGGCGTCCTGGAACTTAGGCATCTTTTTGTGTATTCGCTGCTCCGGTATACACAGAAGTATGGGTACACATATATCTCGGGTCAAATCTGTTGATCTCGATGCATGGACAGATGAACAGACACAATCCATGGTCAAATGGGGTAATCAGAAAGCAAACAAATACTGGGAATCCAAGTTGGAGCAGAGTCACATACCTTCGGAGGGAAAAATTGATAACTTTGTAAAAACCAAATATGTTTCGAGACGGTGGGTGGCTGCTGCGGATAGGCCTGATCCTGAAGATATCAGCGATGAGGAGGATGTATCTGTTGCATCAAACAGTGACATCTCTGCCCAGTATCCTAGCTCCCATGTTGATAAACTTCCCATCGAGCGAATTCGAAGCTCAAGATCTCAAGCGCCTGCGCGCAAGAAGGAGACTTCGGCCCAACAGATTGATTCACTCTTAGGAATGGATTTCTCTAGTGCACCTCCATTAGATTCTACCGCAACTGCACCACACGCACAAGTGAAAGCCGAAGACCGACCGACTGATGCTAGGCTACCTCAAAGTAACTTGTCTTTACTCTCAGCACCTGCCTCACAGGATAAAACACCACAAGCGTCTCAAATAAGTACGAAACCGCGCAATGATCTCAAGACCTCCATTATGTCCTTGTATGCTTCCGCGCCGAAACCACAACACCATCAAGCGCAGCAGTGGCAACAACCCCGAAATACGTCCAATGCGTACAGTCCTACGAATGCTACACCTCAAAATCCTGGTAGTGCTTTCGATGATCTCAATGGCCTATTTGGGGGAATGAACGTACAGGCTGCCGCATCATCTCAGCGATTGCAAGCCGCACCACTACCTCAAACATCCTCGCAAGCGTATAATGCCACAAGAGTCGTTTCGCAACCTGCTTCGCGCGCCACCCAGTCTAATCCGGCGGCTGCAGATTCTTGGGGAACTGATGACGGTGATGGTTGGACGAATTTCCAGAGTCAAACGAGTATCCCCGCGGCGCCGAGACAAAGTTCTGCATTTGATGACCTGTACAGTACAAGCGTGAGTGCACATATCAGAAGCGTTCACTACTGACTAAATCTCTGCAGGATGTCTGGAAATAGAATTAATCTATAGTCAAGTTTTGCGAGCAGCCTGGGCTAGCTCGACGACCGTCAGACACCGCACCCTTGTGACGATTACCGAGAACATTACCAGTTGTCCATGAATCACGTGAAATGACTTGCTGAAAGTGCACCGAGAAGTGGTCCCTGGAGTCAGTTCTGATGATTCTAGGAAACTCATAATTGTGCCTGCCACCGGTGGCCAAGAACGGCTCTTCACGCGTCTTGTACCGAGTGATTCTGTGACCTTGCAAAGCAGTAGTTCCTGATTGAGGGAGAAATGTCGAGTCGGAAATGGTGTCCACGAAATTCAATTCTCATCCTTGCAAAAATCACTTTTTGGTGAAGTAACTGGCGATGCCTCCACTTGTAATTTTCTTTTTTGTAGTTGCCTTGCTTTTAGTGGAAGCTGTGGACGATTGTCGAGCCAGACTTGGTACGGGGATCTCTTCTTCGTCGCACGAAACCCATTCCCACTCTTCTCTAGTGACCATATAGCCCTTAGCGTCTTTCGTGTGTACCTGCTTCTTCACCTTCTTTCGACCTCTTGGACGAACACTTACTGCAACTGACTGTGGGATCTCAACCTCCCTCATTTCGGTATCAGAAGCGGACCAGTCTTCGGCTTCTAGCATGTCTTCGTCGTCCTTGGTCTTCGTAACCGGCACAACCTTGCTTGTCGCATTGCCTTTCGTTGAGATAACTTCGTCCTCTTCCATCATCATCGCTTCCAACTCAGCCTTGGTAGTATCCTGCTTTGAAGTGCTCGTCTTTGGCAAATTAACATTCGTGGTGCTATCTAACGATTCTGCTTCATGCTTCAACTTTGATTTGACATCTGGTTTCGTGTGATCTTTGATCGTGGGCTTGACTTTTGGTTTCGGTGTCTTTGCAAAAGCCGAAGCCAGATTACTGGACGCACTGCGCTTCATGACCGGTATTGGTGCAACGGCAGGTGCCATCTTTGCATCCTGAAGAACTTGATATGCTGTGCCGGTTGCGCTAACGATTGTAGGGACAACTTTGTCATTTGATTGTTCTTCATTCAAGGGCTCTTTGACAATAGGCCTCAGCTGCGGTGCAGATTTTTGATGTGCTTTCGGATCGTTGTTGAGTTCATCAACTTGAGCATTGAAGATGATACCATAGGTTTTAGAAAGATTTGCTATCTTGCTGGACTGTCCAGCCATGGCCTCTTGAATGTCAACGTTGCAGCTTGTCAACATGTTTACATCTGCCAATCTAGTAGGCTCAATACTATAGATATGGCACCCAAGTACCGTCTCATATTGTGCCTTGACACGATCTAAGTCATCTTGTGACACAAGCCGGACGGCTGTTTGTGTGCTATTCGCGGAGCTTAATTCCGGGACTGCACTTGTATGAGAAGGATTGGACGATGTTGTCGAGCCCTTTGTTGTGGATACTGTTGGCGCATTTTCGATGCCCACGGGATTTGAGACAGCAAGAACATATGTAGCGTGTGAATTCTCCTGCGACTTGTGCCATTGGGCCATCAGAGACGCAGCATCAGCAGCCCGTATTCGCATCAAGCGACTGAGCAGTTTGTATGTCACGATCCGATTGTCAACCAGGACCCATGCATCGAGAATGTCCATACAGGTCTGCTCTAAAGACATCTTCTGCTACAGATTCGTGCTCAGATTCGTGCTCAAGACAGAATGATGATGCTACCTCACCATGCTCGGTAGCCGGTCTGTGCTTGAAGGATTGCCGGACTATTCAATTGACAAGAAGTATGGCAGCGACCAGGGACAGCCGGCTGGACAAGGAGCCAGCGATGCTTATGGGCTCCTGATGATTTGTGTCTAGGGAGAACTTGGCTTCTTCCTGCACATGAAGATGCAACGGAGTGGATCGCGTGGGATGGAATTACGGTCGGTGTTGCGGCCACGAAAGCGCGTATAGGTTGTGGAGAATCTCCACTTGAAAGGTCGAGACACTCTGACTGTCAGGTCCAGCTGCAAGGAATACAGCGATACTCCCGAGATCTATGCTTAATATGAGAGGACCAGGACTGGTTTTGAGATGTTCTTATCTAGCCTAGAGTCTCCATGCTTGGCATGGCTACGTAAAAATTATATTTGCATTAGTCTTCTATCAATTGAAAAGCAGCTCAGGAAAACGTTTCTCCAGATCTAGGATGGTTGTAGCAAATAAGGCATTGGCCCATGCGAACCAAGGCCGGGTGTAATCGGTAGTACGCCAAGCCTAGGCGTGTCAGCTCATATAGTCCGCGAGTGTTCCCTGTAGGGCGATCTGGACTTACATTGACAGACTCGTGCATCAGGCCCAAGTCGGCAGTACTCGAAACGACCGCCTCGAGACAAGACGCTATTTCCGTCTTGTCATTGGAAGTCATGATCTGTACCAGCAATGACATTGGCCATACATTCTTCGTGGGAGTGTGGGGAGAGCCGATTGCTTGTATGGAACTCCCTTTCAGGAAATAGGGATTAGACATTGTGGACAAGACCATCTTGCGAGTGTTCTGATATACACGGTCCTCCTGCGACAGGAAACCAATCAAAGGTAGTGCTAGCAAGGACGGCATGTTCGCATCATCCATGAATATCCTCCCACCGTATCCATCGACCTCATACGCGAAAACGAGGCCGAATTCCGGATGCTCAAAAGTCCCGTGCTTATAGATCGCTTCACGTATCGATCGAGCGAGGACTGTGCAAAGGTTGGCCCATGATCGAGCACCCTCTACGCCTTTGCTGTGTGCAACCTCAAGCAACTTGGAGAGATGAGCGAGTTCGGTGGAGAGCATGGCGTTTCCTGGGATGAAGAATTGTAAAATGGTACTGTCATCGCTAGGTCGAAAGGCAGACCGTACAAGCGAGGTATTTGCGTTGACAGGATATCCGGCACCTCCTAAACTCAGTGTCTCAGTTGCCGAGTCCGTGCGTCTCTTGAATGTGTAATGCGGTCTATTCCATAAATGAGTGACTGGATCATAAGATGACTGCGACTGTTCTTGAACAACACGGAGTACCTAGGCCAGACTGTCAGTGTTGCGCAATTGTCGAGGAAAGACTCACACTTTGCACCGCCTGTATCCAGTCCTCAGTAAACATTGAGTAATCCTCTGTTTGCTCAAAGTATTGACGGGATAGTCGCAAGAAGGAACTTAGCGAGTCAATTTCATATTTGCACTCAAAGACTACGTCAGGATCATATGTCGGGAACACCGTGTCTTCCTGATTGTTTTCAGATCGCCGCAAACCGGACAATCTCGGCGGTTGAAACGCATTGCAGTATCGGGACTGCTTGATGTATAAAGCCTGCGTTTGAATGGCACCGTTGACGAGTCTTTGCAATTTGAGATCATCCAGGAACTGGAGATAAGGCTGCAATTGGAAAGTTGAGTCTCGAAGCCACATCGCGCTGATATCGCCCTAGAAAGGTCAATGACCATGCCACGTTCGCACATATAAGTTCGGTGGACAATACGGTGATAACAAAAGTGGCTGGCAAGTCGGGGTCATGCCATCTTACCGTAGTATCTAATGTATTCGGCAAACAATTTTCGAAGAGTCTAGCGATATCTTTATTCCTTAGTCGCGACTTCATGTCTTCCACTTTGGCGTCAACGGTCTCTGAGACGAACGAACGACAAAGCTCTACCGGCCTCTGGAATGGCAGACCTGAGGTGCCACGCGAGAGTGGTCGGTGAATTCGTCGAGCATAATCAGCAAAATTCGGACAAGCAGCACTTAGATTGATCTGCTCCGCAGCAATGCAAAAAAAACCAGTAAGAGCGATGATGACGGCGAAGATTCCCATTGTTGTCCTGACTGTTTCCGAGCCAATCTTTCAGGATAGGAATGACAATCCTGTCAACATCTCGGTTGCAACAGATTACCTTAGTGCAATTCACTTGTGAGCTTAGCGGTACCCTGCGAAGAATGCCGACTGCACTGTTGATGGCACACTTTCTCGATCAGGCATGACTGGCAGACATGTCCCGATAACAGATGCCACTGGATTGCTAATGCAGAACGATGCTACCGTACCTATTCGATCGAGTACCCTGTGTAACGGCTTCCCAGACGTGGACCGTGGTTTCCCAGCCTTTACCCCACAATTCAAGGTCCTTATACGAAGATTCGGCGACGATCGATAGTGAACATGTCCGATGGAAACGATGTTTTCTCAAGCGTGAATTCCCGAAAGAAGTTTGACTTCCCGGTTTGGATTCCCGGTGGCCACGAAACCGCCTCCAGTCGTGATTTCCTCGCTTCCAACAATTTTCATTCTAAACGGTACAGTAGGAAAGTTGTGAGTCATCTCCGTCGCGTATAAAGAACAGCGTAATCCCAATTGTTGAAGCGTTCGGACAATGTCGATTCTATCAACGGAGCAAATATAGAATTAAAGCTGTCTAAACCGCTGTGCGACTCATGTACAAATCATCGCTGCTCTCGCATGTGATTCGTGCATCGAGACAGCACCCTTTCTTTACACAGAACCTTGCTGGGTCAAATCCGACCGCTCTGACATGCGTCCAGCCGAAACTTGGGCTGGCGACTGAAAAGGCATACTTCTCCTCGTGGGGTGGGAATGGACATACAGCAAGTAATTCTACCGGAAGCTCTTCGTCGCAGTCTGCTTTGGTTGCCATCAGCAGTGATGATAATCAGAATTGGGAGCGTGATTTAGGCTTGCACAGAAAACAGTATCGCTCCATAGCCGGAATCCGACGATATTCCACCGGAACTTCAGTTGTCAGTGAGCAAACGCAAGACAAACCGACCTTGCACTTGCTCGGGTCCGACTCAGAAACAGTTGTAAAGAATGAACCTTTCGAAGGCGAGCACGAGCACACTAATAGCCTTGGTGATGATGTCTCTTCTATACAAGATGTAGAGTCGACATCAACCACTTCTATACCTTTGGTTCTCGAGGTTGACCTATCGAAGCAATTCCAGGCTAGAGAGTACACTCCTCTGCTCGAGACATTCGTTCAAGCAGTCGATTCAGGTACGATCCCATCCGTCTCCTCTTTCAATATTGTCTTCGAGACACTTAACGAACTCGATATCCATCCTGAAATTGAGTATCATGCGCAAAGAGTCTTGCCTTTCGTCGGTCCTGCTGCTTTTCTACATTTCTACTCGATTATGCTCGAGAGGGACTTATTGCCGAATGCAAGAACTTACGAACTTATCCTCCAGTATCTTGTGCGTCATAGTCTTGATGTCATTAACATAGAAACATACCTGAAGGGTACAACTTTTGTGGTTGGCACTCCACAAGAGGAGTTCAACAAACCCAACGACGAGTCCCTGAGGGCTTCTCAAGAGGTGGATGCTTCGTCTCTCGCGCTGAGCATTTTCAAAGCCAGCAATGCGGTTCAGCCGACAACATATCCAAAAGCACTTCTCGAAAAGTTGTTATCCATTTGCGTACTAAAGGGCAAGATTGACGATGCCATAAGTGTATTCGACCACTACGACGTCACCGGGCTACCAAGGACTGCACAGACGTACCGAACACTCTTACACGTTTTCGCCAGAGCTCGCGATCTACCTGGCGCCATTGAATGCTTCGATACTTGGAAGCGGGAATGTCATCAATTGCCTGAGCACGACTATTTCTCGATCTATGATGCTCTGGTTCGTTGCTACTTTGCCGTTGGTGATCATGAGGGAGGCTTGAAGTTCTTCGAATCTGCTGTCAGGGCTAACAGGGGAGCGCACTCTCGATACTACGAAAACATCATACGTTATTTCGGAGAAGAAGGCTGCTTCGACGAAGCGATCTCCTATGCTAGGGAAAGGAGAGGCAAGACCCCAATTGCATTCTCGAGGGCTCTTGGGCTTGTGATTGTAGAAGCCTGCGCACAGAACCAGCCTGAAGTTGCATTGTCTGCTTTCAAGGACGTTCAATCTCTTAAAGCATTCGATGAAATTCCAAACGCAACCTGGAGATATTTGGGAGTACTCATTACAGAAGGGCAATTGGATGAGGCTAAGGTCTTTGTCGACGATTGTGTTCGTGAGCAAGTTGAGCTCAGACTGGTCCACTTGTCTAGTCTGATAACGAAATACTTGGAGGCTGGTCGGACAAGGGATGCGTTTGACATTGTTCAGTACGTTGGTGACCGACGCGCTGTGAGTGACCGCGTAGAATTCAACAAACATAAAACTTCACTGTTCATTCAATTGTTCCTTCAAGATCTATCCCGGCTTCATCTTTCGAATGCAGAGAATACACCACGAGTGATACATTTCATATACATGCTTGGGCAAAATGCCAAGATCCCAATAGTCGCCGAATACCTGTCACATATAAGAGATTACATGACATCAGAAGACTGGCTGGCATCTGCAGGTCTCTTGAACGAACTTTGCATCGTCTCCTTCCGAATCTTCAGAGTAGCTTCAGACACCGAAACGACAAAAGACACTCTGAGATTCACAAACGAGAAGGAGTACCTCACGTGGTTAGTCGAGACAATAACCTATGTGAGCTCTAAAGGCCAGAAGTCTGCAGTCCATTTGCAAGGGATTGATCTGTTACTGCAAGCACTAGAGGTACGGGGTCTGACAGACCTTCGTGATCAGTTGACGGACTGTCAAACTCAATCTGCTGTTTCAGAAACTCCTTCAGATCATCCTTCCCAGCTACCTTTGATGCACCAGGTCTTCTTGGGTCCGGCAGATACTCGTATCAATCAGACTCTGAGTGCAGAACTATCTAAGGCTGTGGAGCTGGCCGATTCGCGCATCTTTGGACGAAATAAACAACCCGAGAGAATTTCTGCGTCACGAATGATTTCCCTGCTAGAGAAGTCGTCACACGAAGGCTACTTTGTGGATGGTGTCGTCCTACTGAAGATATTGGAACATTTCGGTCGTCTGGGTCGGGCACGAGAGGTAGACAAGGTTCTTGGGCTGTCCGAAAAACTCCTTCCGATGATTACACTGTCAGATTCTCTACTCAGGTCGGCAAGAGCAATTCTGTACAACTCTGCCACGATAACTTTCAATGAACTCCGAGATTCGGAAATCGCACAACGTTACCACGACAAGATCTTGGATGAAGGGTTTGTACCTAGTGCTACTGCATACGCTTCGTTCATTGCAAAGATGGACGAACGAGTTCATCGCGATATGGCTACACGAGCGGTCATGCTCTTCAAGGAAGCGCTGCGCCTAGGCGTCCGACCAACAGAGTATCTCTTTAATACCGTGATTGCCAAGTTGGCTAAAGCCCGCAGAAATGACGAAGCACTGGCTATGTTTAAAGAGATGAAGGTCACTGGACTAGCTCCTAATGCAGTAACTTACGGCACTGTGATAAATTCATGCTGTCGTGTGGGTGAGACCGAAACAGCCGAACAGCTCCTTACAGAGTTGGAGCAGTTGCCCCGCCATCAAAGCAGGATTGCACCTTACAATACTCTCTTGCAGCACTTTGTCCAAGTCAAGAAGGATCGAGCCAAGGCCTTCTTCTACTGGGATAAATTAAGAGCTCGTGCTATCTCTCCGACGCCCCATACTTATCGACTACTGATAGAAGCTCATGGACATCTGGAACCAGTCGATCCAGTTGGTGCAGAGTCTGTTGTTGAGATGATGCAGGCCAACCGCGTTTGTGTCGAGACCATACACCATGCTGCAATCATCCACATGTATGGCGTCGTGCTACAAGATCTGCCTGCCGCTAGACGGTATTTCGACTGGTGCATTGGCGGTCCTCAAGCCAGGGTTGTCGCTGACGACGTCATATTTCAGAGCATGATCGAGGCTTGCGTGCTTGCCAAGGATTTCACTGGTATGCAACATCTGTTACAACAAATGAACGAAAGAAAAATCGAACTCAACGCCTATATTGTCAATTTGGCAATACAAGGTTATGGACATAGCGAGCAATTGGATCGCGCTCGGGAATTGTTCGATCAATTGCCCACTTCTGGTGCTGGAAAATGGGGCAAGGAGCCATCTACCTATGAATCCATGATTCGTGCCTACAATTCTGCTGCACAACCCACGAAGAGTGTTGAGATCTTGGATCTTCTGAGATCCCAGCGCTATCCGGACGCAGTAGTGCACCGAGCGGCCGCGCTCATTGAGTCGGCAGCATGAATTACGATCAAGACATTATGATGATAAAAAATTCGGGGAGTTTTGGCGTTATTTGTTGATTTGTCCCAGACATCTCAGCCCTTCTTCTTTATTTTTGTCTATAATTGAATCCCATCTCTTTCATACTACAAATTGATCTGGTCCTATCGTTTCGGCATTATCTGACTGAGGCTCAATTCATACGTTTAGTATAATTGCATGGATTGAGCTGCGTGTTGGGAGTGGGCGGTCAAGGTGCCAAACGCTCCAACTCCCACTTGGCCCCGTCACCCTGTCCACCAGCCTGTCTCGTCATGACGAGCCTGTCATGCAACCGATTGTTCCTGCCGCTCCAGAACTCTACACGCTGAGGCACGATCCTGAGCCCGCCCCAGAAGGACGGCACCGGTATCTTGGTGTGTGTCTGGTCATCCTCGCCGACTTGGAATGTCGCCCTGACTTCCTGCACCCGATGGTCGAGCTCGTCCCGATCGTGGATGACGCTCGACTGTGGACTGGCCCAGGCTCCGATCCTGCTGCCGACGGGCCGCGTGTCAAAGTAGACTGTGGCCGTGTCAGTACCCGAGAGTCAGAAAATTGCGCGCACAAGGGTTGGATTTACCTTGACTTTCGGCGTCCGTCAACCGTTCCGTGGTGCCCTCCACACGGACTGACCGTTCCATTCCTTCATACCAAAAACACAGGGACCTACACGCGAAAGTCAGTTGGGCGGGGGTTGTCCCGTCATTCAAATCCAAAAAAAAAACCAGAGACGGTGTACGTACGCTTGTTGGTTCGTGGCCAAGTCTGCCGACTTGCGGGACGTGCCGAAATTCGAGTAAATCACAAACCCGGTCCGGTCCAGCTCCTTCAAGAGGACCATGCGGGAGGATACCCTGCCACTGGGCAACGCTGCAGTCGACAGACACACTGCGTCCGCCGTGACCCCCGCTGCCTTGGCTTCCTCGAACCACTATGCCCACGTCAGCCCCCGACTCTCTCTCTCTCTGCGGCTGGAACACCGTGGCCGGTCCTTGCCTTGTGGAATGTGGGAAACGGGGAGGATGCATCAATGTCGGATGCCTCCAGTCGTCCTTTTGTGTATTGCTCCCGCTGGCCACCCGTAAAGATGTACTTGTCCGACGAGGCGCCCGTGATGCCAGACATGCTCCGGATCTGGGGTATGCCACCACAGAGTCTGTTCAGGGAGTGGCGTGCGTAAATGTACATCGACCGCCTCGTCCTTTGGGTGAGGTCGACCTTCTGTGGATGTCTGTGTTGAAGTCAGAGTGAATAATCGACTCCACACTGATCAACCTGAGATTCAGGAAACTCATCAATCCGCCACAAACTCGAAAGAGTGCTCAAGTGGTTCACACACAACTTGGAGACTGCAGACCGGGTCGTTGGATGATTCACAACACAATCCAGGTGAAGCAATAGTCTTTGGTTTGGTATTATGTAATGAGGTATCCAGAAAGAATAATACATGGTAGAATTGACGCTCGCACGGGGCTGACGACAAAACAGCAAGAAGGCTGGCACGCTATTGCAGAACTTTCGAAACATTGACCACGAGAGACAGTGGTTACAGGATCCGTGCAGCAGGCGTTACCATCATCTCTACTTGGTCTTTTGCGCCTTGGCGGTCCCGATCTGTGTAGAGTTGACCTTTGTCGCAAATCTCAAAGAACACAGGGTCTCTCCCACATGCTCTTTCAGAGGGCTGACATTGACAAACATGAGAGTTTTCGAGTTTCCTCCGAGACTGTATTGCAGGAGATATGTCAGCTTGGAATTTCGGTAGGGAATGTGGGATTGGTCATTGCCAAGTGCGTAGATGACATCCGCCAGACAGGACAGACTCTTGTTGATTGCCTGAGTCTCTTTCAGTCGATCGCCGGCGGCGTGACTCGAGTTGAGCCGC
The DNA here is from genome assembly GCA_005281575.1 of Taphrina deformans. Classification (NCBI taxonomy): domain Eukaryota; kingdom Fungi; phylum Ascomycota; class Taphrinomycetes; order Taphrinales; family Taphrinaceae; genus Taphrina; species Taphrina deformans. The sequence continues at coordinate 317,488 of RHGG01000014.1, forward strand.
TCACTACCAGCCAGATCAATCAAGTTCAGCACGCCTCGACTGCGTTCACCCGTCCCTTCGTTCTTCCCCTCCAGGGCGAGCATGAACACAGAATGTGACCGCGAACTTCGCTCATTGGCAGCTGTGGCAGCGACCGTTCTGTTTCTAGCAGCCATCTCCAGAATATCGTCTACACGTGAGGGCGAATCCAATCGTACAGTTGTGAGACCGTCGACTTGAGTGGACTTTTTCTTCTCATCGTGCCGAATGTCGAGTTTGGCAGGAGTACTGCGCGAGGCGAGCAAGTCTCGCATGTTCTCACAATAGATTTCCAGGAAAGAGCCTTCCATAGAGTACTCCCAACCCTTCGATTTCAGGTCATTGGCGGCCTTGTATATCTGCGATACAGCACGAGGTATCATTCCATCCGCTGATGACATCGTATGCGTCTTCCCCGAACCAGTCTGTCCGTATGCAAATATGGAGACGTTATATCCGTCCAATGCCGACTGGACGAGCTGTGAAATCTCTGCAAAGACGTCGTTGTTCTGGCTCGAGGGGCCGAAAACCTGTGCATGTCAGTAAAAAGGATTCGGTAGGGACGCTCGAGAATCATATTAGATCAAGTTGAACAGTCATGCGGAGGCTTGCTCGAGGAAACCGTCCTTCTTGTCTCTGGCTTTTGTCATCTTCTCTTCAGTTGTCTTACCTTGTCAAAGTGAAATCCATATGTTTTGTCCTCCTTGCCTGACAAGCTCATTTCGGCTCCTGTACCGGTCACCTCGACCTCATCGGGCAGGTCTGTGGTGTTTATCGAGTTTGTGTCTGTTGGCTCGTGTGATAGTGCTGGTCTGATCCTGCAGAAGACCCTGATGTTCCCCTTTAATTCTTGTATTTGATTGTGCAGAATCCGTCTCTGGGTTTCCTCGTTGATCAGACTAGCCTTCAATTCGTCCTTTTCAGCATTGGTCGAGGCTAATGCAGCATTCTTGCATTCGATCGTGTTTGCCAGCTCTTCAGCCTCCGTCTCCATCTTTTCAATCTTGCTCTTTAGGGAGGTTATGAATTGTTGCAGAGTCATGGCGCCTGTGCTCTGCTCTGCCAATTGATCTTGCAGAGAGTGGTTTGTCTTCTTTTCTCGAGCAAGTGCCGCCTCCAGATCTCCAATGGTACCCTGATGAGATCTAATCTCACGAGACTTCTCCTCAATCTGTGATTCGTATTGTCGTTTCATATTTTCCGCTTCTCGTCTGGTACTCTCAAGCTCCCTTTCACGGTCGGAGACCTGAAGACGAATTTGCTGCTCAGCACGCGTAGCTGTAGCTCTCTCGTCCTCAAGGTCCATTCTGTGTCTGTGAAGGAGTTGTTCTCTTTCCATTCGTGCAATATGCATTTCGCCGGTAAGTTTTCCAATCTGCTCATTCGCCGCATCGAATTGTGTTTGAATGGTCTGTCGTTGAAGCATCAGTTCCGCAGTCTTGGCTTTCTCGTCCTGCAACTCTGTTGACATTGTGTCTTTTTCAACTACGGCACTGGTCTTGACCTCCTTGAATTGATCCTTGAGTTCCTTATATGCTTCTTCCATGTCCTCAAGTCTGCCCTTCGTGTCCCAGGCCGCTCTTCTGACCTTTTTAGCGGGCGCATTCGCCTCGTCAGGCCTCGAGCCTGTCGCACTGCCGGGTCTGGATCCCGTTGCACTGCCCGGCCTCATACCGTTGACACTGTTGGGTCTGGAGATGGTCGTCCCGGGGCGCGAGCTAGACGAGGCTGAAGGTTTTCGTGTGAGTGTCGTCCTACTGCCAGAGTTAGACGAGATGGAAGCTGAACGCGAATGGGAGAGATTGGTAGATGATTTGGACCGTACCAGTGTAGAAGCAGGAACAGCCTTGGCAGCCGCACTTTGCCTCTCAATCAGTGTTTTCCGAGATTCGGGTTTAGGTTTGATGAAGCCTGTCGGCGCAGGCATATTGGTCTTTATGTTACGACTGGCGGCTGTCTGTTCTTTCAGGGCCACCACGGGGATCGACTGTCCTTCTTTCGTTGGCGATGACAGTCTGTGTCCATTCGGGACGGGCAAGGAAGAACAAAGTTGTTCTGCCATATCAGCGCTGTCCAACAGTTGATGCTGATTCGAGAAAGGAGGTGTCCCACGCTGTTGATTGCTGCAGATTGGACCAGAGCTGTTTTGTAGCACTTTGATGAGGACGATATTGAGGGAGAGAAGGGAAGTGAGGGTGAGATGATGTTTGTTGTTGCAACGCCGAGGGCTGGAACATGAGCCGACGAATACGAGCGCTGCAAGAAGTTGATCAAAGTGAAGAATCCGTGATCACGAAATCATGATCAAGTCTTCACGTCCAAGGACGATACGCAATTGACTCTGGGTGATGGGTGGAATGGTGTCCTGCTGCTTCAAGTGTGACTGATGGCTGCGGTTCGATACTTATCAGCTCGCTGATTCACTTGATGTTACCTGGTTAGTCTATTCGGTCCCATCACTGGCATTCTCCTCATTCTCCACCATTCAAGAGTCTACTGCTGCTAGAGTGCTATGATGCAGACACTTCGCAAGAGCCAGTGGGCCACAAGACAATGCCTCAGGCTTGTCTGCAGCAATCGCGGCTTGACCACTCAGAACAGTATACCCTTACGGAGACAGAACAAGCTGCCCGAACAGCTGAGTCAGGTCATCAAGACAAATGGACCCATCAGTGTAGCGGCATACATGCGTCAGTGTCTCACCAATCCAAGCGAGGGCTACTACACCCAAGAGACGCCGTTCGGCAAGCCCGGGGACTTTGTCACCTCTCCCGAGATATCACAAATGTTTGGCGAGTTGGTGGGCATCTGGTTCGTGACTGAGTTTATGGCCATGGGACAGCCAGCCGTCACCAACATCATCGAGTTGGGACCGGGAAAGGCGACTCTGTTGGATGATTTGCTGAGAGCGTCCACCAAGTTTGCAAGCTTCAAGGCATCCGTCAAAGAGATTCACCTGTTGGAGGCCAGCGACAAGCTGAGGGACGTCCAGCGGCAGAAACTGTGTGGCAACAATCAGTTTGACAAGCGAGACGACCAACTATGGTACGCAGAATCAAAGTACGGACCGAGGGTGTGCTGGCACGGCGACATTGGGTCCATCCCAGCAGACCTCGAGAATCCCTTCCTCCTCGCCCATGAGTTCTTCGACGCCATGCCCACGCACGCCTTCGAGTGCACCGAGCACGGGTGGCGAGAACTGATGGTGGACATCAAAGACTCGCCCATCCTCATGCCCTCCGGTCCGACGCCCAGCGACGCGACGGCGGCCGAACCCTCGTTCCACCTCACATTGGCCAACAAGTCCACTCCGCTGGCAGTCGGTCTGACAAAGTCCCCCCGGTACTCGAAACTCGTGCCGCCGAACCGGATAGAAGTCAGTCCGGAGGCACAGGGAATCGCCAACAAGATTGCGAGTCTCCTGCAGGGCACCGAGAGTCGCCGGGGCGGTTCAGGCCTCGTCATCGACTACGGCCCGATCGACACGATCCCCATCGACACCCTGCGGGGCATCAAGAACCACAAGATCGTCTCCCCCTTCCAGGATCCCGGCACCGTGGACCTCTCCGTGGACGTCGACTTTGCCGGGATCGCAGAACAGGTGGCTCAGTACGGCGGACTCGCCGTGCACGGTCCAGTCCTCCAGGGAGACTGGCTCCACAAGCTCGGCATCGGCGCCCGGGCAACCGTGCTCGCCAAGAATGCCAGGACGGAGGAAGGCAGGAGACGGATCGAGGGGGAGTACAAGCGACTGGTCGACCCGGCCGGCATGGGCAAAGCATATAAAGTCATGGCCATCACAAGTCACGGCCAAACACCGGTAGGCTTCGAGTAGTCTGTAGTACGTAATTACCCAAAAAAAAGAAAGAAAAAAATACACGCCTATCGCTGAGGAAGAAAGTGTGAGAAAAAAGGTACATGTTCGCCGGGGGGACATGGGGAGTGCGAGCCTCGTTTATGAGGGGTTATAAGACACCACCCCGGGGTAGTCCTCCCGGTCGTCCGCATCGTCGAGAGGCTTCGGGGAATCCAGCTCTGCATGCGACTCCTCAATGACCTTGTCTGCCAAATCCTTGCCAAAGTCCGCGAGGGCATCACCCTGCTCGGCCTTTTCGTCCTCTGCCTCCGGCGCGCGCAAGGTCATCTCAATCACCTCGTTGGTCTGCGTCACCTGTGTGCCCCGTCGACGGCCGCGCATGTTCATCCTCGAGCCCAGTTCCAGATAATGGGCCGTGTCGCCCGCAAATGTGATTGCCCACTCTGCCGCGCCGTCGTCCTTCTTTGCATCGTACTCGCGCACAAACTTGTACCGAGATTGATGACCAGCCCCATCACCATCCATATTCTTCCGCTTCAAAGACAAAGCAGTCTCGTGATCGGTGATGAAGTATGAGATGTAGTCATTGTCTGGGGCGTCGATGGTATCGTCCACTATTCGGGGCACCATGCATGACACTTCCAGACGTGGGTCCTCGTCCTCTGCCACGGTATTACTCTTCGTCCTAGGTGCAGGATTGGAGGGGAACTTGGCATTCACGTACTGATGCTCGTAGCATTCAAAATTGGGCAGCACGTTCCATGCCTCGACAGCCTTCAAACCACGCTTTGCCGGATGCTTCAGTTCGGAAAGTGGTTGTGCCACGGTCTCGAAGGTCTTTTCTACCGCAGCAAGTTGTTCCACAGGATCCAGCTCAATCTTCAGGGCAGCCTTGATCTTTTTGGCACGTTCGGCCTCTTGCTGCTTGGCCTTGTTTGTCTGTGTGATTTCCGAAGAGATGTACTGCGTTCGTCGTAAGAATGCCGAATCTGCCATCGGCTTTCCCGAATATGTATCGCTTGGTCCCTTGAGCAATGCCTTGTCCTTCGGGTCCAGCTCGACCGGTTCCGATGGAGCAAACAGCACAGATTCGTCTCCTTCAAACAGACCCGGCAAAAGTGACAGATCAAGCGGCATCCCCAATTCTTTGTCTAGCTCTAGCTTCATGGGCTGCTCCTGAATCAATGTGGAAAGGTACGACACCGAAGTATACTGGGAGAGAGACATTGGCAGTTTGAGTAACTTTGGCTCGAACGGTGGTGGTGGTAGAGTGTTTGAGTATCGCACGCGAAGGATATAATCCTGCCGGACCGGCTTCCTAGGTTGCTCGGACATGCTCGCTGGCAGAGAAGGTCGAGCAAGTTAATACGCTGGTATCCTGCAGCAGCAATATCAAGATAAGATCAATTCCAGTATTTGCAAGGATAATAGTATATACAGCTTCAAGGTCGTTCAAGGTAGCTCTAATTCCACCGCTTCATTGCAGCACAGGTGTCTGTCTTATTCCTCGTGATATAACGGGTGGCTTACCGGGATACGATGATAAACGAGGAGATACACGTGATCAGTGTTTGAGCGGCAGCACACGGGAGGCTGCGGGATCAGCGAATTCTAGATCCCGGGTGAGGTCCGGGGCTGGTTACCAGATCTGGAACGTTGACATGTTGGCCGCAGGTGGTGCTCCATGAGTTTCCAGATGAAGTTGAACAGATGAGATGAGATTTCTTCGCCGGCCCAGAGTCTCTCCACCTCTGGGCCGCCCTTCAGTCTTGCTCGGGTACAAGGCATATCGACTCAGGAAGGATAGTCGTCAGAATAGCTTTTCATAGTCTGAGCAGATGCCCAATATGGGTCTATCGGTTAGGCCAGGCCAGCGTCCTTCCCCTTCTTCTTACACACGCCAAATCCTTGCCGCTTTGAAGGAATGGATGGTGCGAAGGAAGAAGGTTTGCCGGGGAGGCGTTCCATCCCTCTTGCCCTTTTGGTCGCTCAATCACATTCGCCCTCCGTACCTCTGTTTTTCGTTTGTTTCGCTTCGGCCTTGCGGGCAGCTTGCGCCGTCAAGACAAAGAGACAGCTGGATCTAAGGGCGGTGGAGATTTGGTGTGCATCCTGTCGTGTTGACGTGAAGAAATCCCATGCTCGACTCCAGGCTTGCCCTCCGTCGTTGCGAGCTGCTTATGTGAACGCTCCAGCACATTCTACAACGACATCCCTCCCATCATCCGGTCTGTCCAATCTTTTGATTGACAGTCGTTCGTGTGCATGGGCGCTTGTCTGTCCAGCCAGCACCAAGAAGACGGAAGGAAGAGGTCGCGCGCGGAACAATATGAATCTGATTCGAAAGAGGTTAATTCGACCCCGAAACCCCTGGATCTCTCTCAATTCGAACTACGCAGAGTCGTGGGCAAGGGTGCTTTCGGCAAAGTCAAAGTGGTCGTACACAAGGCCACCGACAGCACCTACGCGCTCAAGTACATAAGCAAAGCTGCATGCATCGCCCGGCAAGCTGCCCCGAACGTCATTCGTGAACGCAAGATTCTGGAGGCTTTGTGTCATCCGCTCGTGTGCAACTTGAGGTTTGCCTTTCAGGATGCCGACTACCTCTATCTCGTCTCCGATCTCATGCTGGGAGGAGACTTGCGCTTCCATCTGCTGCGCAAGACCTTCACGGAAGAGACCGTCAGGCACTGGATTGCTGAGACGGTGGCTGCGCTGGGCTACTGCCATAGCCGTGGCATTCTTCATCGCGACGTCAAACCGGACAACATTCTCTTGACTGCCGAGGGTCACACAAAGCTGGCGGACTTCAACATCTCCACCCAGATACGCAACAACATCCTGCCGCACTCGCGTAGTGGATCCCTGTTTTATATGGCTCCGGAAGTGCATGAGGGACTTGTGTATGATTTCGCGGTGGATTATTGGAGTCTCGGGGTCGTCATGTTTGAAGCAATATACGGCCATAGGCCATTTGGTGGAAAGAACAATGTGGAAGTCTCGGAATATGTGTGCCACAGAGCTCTGCACCAGCATCCAGTGATTCCAGCCGTGTCTGTAGAGTGTCAACAAGCAATTTCGGCCTTGCTGGAGCGCGATACCACAAAACGCGTCCAATCAATATCATCGGTGGCAGTCTTGCCCTTCTTCTCGAGCCTTGATTGGCATTTACTTCCGCAGGGAAAGTCCATGCCCGTCTATGTGCCCGGGAGTGGTAAGAACTTTGACGCTGCTTGGGAGCTGGAGGAAATTCTGCTCCATGACTCGCCTCTAGAGTCTCATAGACCGACAAACAGGAAGCGGCCAACGACGGAGAGCGTCTCCGAGAATGAGATGTACGACCTGATGGAGAAACACTTTACAGAATTCGACTTTACCACGCTTTCGCCGGAAGAGGGGAATGAGAAATATGGTTCCCTTCACCTGCCTGCACGTTTGACGAGTGATGTCGGTATTCCGGCCACCATTGCCGTCGTGGCCGAGACAGATTACGTGAACAGTGAAGGCATTGGCTCAGCACCCGACGTTGGGCGGACAACGACGGACGATGCAGAAGTCGTCGATGTCCAGCTCGTGAAGGGCCGACACAACCTCTTCAAGAGCAAACCCAAGAAACCGGTCATCATCCCGCGTGGAGTCCTCGCGATGAAGTCAGGGGCGAGAGTCAGAGCATGATCCTTAGACTTTCAGAATCACACGGCATTATTTTTGAGATGGGTATACATGAGTGAGCAAGAGCGGTTTTGCATTACAGGTTTATGCATGGACAATAGGTGACATTATCGAGTAATGACAGGCTGTACAATAGAATCCAGGCACACTTCAATGCCGCACTTTAAGACCATCATTCATGCATATGATACGTCGAGATGAGTCATTTGCTTGCTCAATGCCTCCTAGAGCCTTAATGATGACGCACTTTTCAAATAATCTAAGCGTATTCCGTGCTGAACAGTGCAGTCGTGCACTGTGCTGCATTCGCCATTCTCAGATCATACAGCAGTGCATCGAGCTCTGGTGGATGATGCAATCCGGGAATTTCCAAGATCAATTCAGGACCTCGCGACAGGGGATCAGGTAGCGCCTTGTTCATTGACGCCCGTAATGCCGTACTCTTGGGGTGGAAATTAGAGGAAGACCATTGTCCATTGGTCCGCCCATGTCTGTCATTGAAACTTCGAAAACGCTTGATATTCGTGCCAGCTGGTAAGGGGAAGCCTGTCTGATCCTGGGCAGCCTGTCCCACGAAACGCTGGGAGAATGAATGCGAATTCTGATGGTTGACTTCTCGATCACCCGACTGCTCTGGTATATGAGGCGCAGCGCGTGGGCTCTGAAAGTAACGATGAAATGAGGTGGGAGAGTCACAACTTGCAGACTGTTTTGTATGACCTAGCTTGTGAGGTGAAGGCACAGGCGGAGTGGCGACTTCCATAATTGTCCAAAGATCCATTGTGTCTTTACTCGTGGCATCACACTCTATCGCCAGATCAGGCCCCGACATCGGATCGTTAACAGGACTAGCGTCCACCAGAGGCCAATTTGACAGATCAATCGTGCTCTCTTCGCAGTCGCTTGTCTTGATATCACGGTCATTGTGGTGCCATTTCTCTGAATCTTGTCTACAAGGTTGCCCGACTGCTACACAGGATATTCTGTACGATCTACGCTCATTTACCTGAGGATTCAACTTGATTTTACCCGCAGCGTGAGGCGTACTGAAACATGTGTTCTTTGTTGTGTCATTGTTGACCATGACTGCTTGAACAGTCTCTATCGTGTACTTGTTGTTTCTGTGGTCCGGAATGCGCGATTGGAATTGAGATCGTCCAAGAGCATTTAACAATGTCCTTGGAGTAGAGACCTCGTGATGTATTCTTTGCTGCTTGAGTGAATTCGCGTGATTTACCAACATCTAGCAGTCTATACAGACATCGATAGAAGACACCCGTCAGCAAAGTGATCCCAAAGGCACTGCATTTTGGAGATGGAGCATTCATAGGCATTATGCATCATGTTAAAGCTTTGCGCTATGATGATCCATAGGCTCAGATCCTACACATGTTTCACAAAATCGCTCTTCCAGCACGATAGAACCACGGTCAAAGCAATCATATCGAACCCACACTTGGGAAGTGGAAGCCGCACATCAAGGAACAGTTCAACACCAGGCCTCTGACGTGGCCAGTTTTGAGACAGAATCGCAGTACACTTGTACCGACTGCGATTCGCCACATGGTCAGGGTCGAGTAGCTATACAGAACCCTGTGTAGCTTTGTCGGGACTCGGAGAATCTGTACAGGCTGTACAGGGTCGAAGCGCAAGTCATCCATGCGCCAGTTGCCTGTGCAGCAGAAGTCTGTGCATCTCCTGCTGGATCAACCACTGATCACTAATCACTGATTACTGATCACTGATCACAATATTCCACAAAATGATTCAATCACGTGTTCCCACATTCAGCGATGGGGGCGTTCATCACATGAAATTTGGCTTGCACGCCACTGCTTCAGATAAAGGAATGAAAAGTTCCACGTGTCCACTTCTTATAAAGGTTATCATTATTTCCTCTCAGGCGCAGTCGCGCGGGGCCTGAAGATTAGACTCAATACACGTTGTGACACTTTTACCCTCAAGTTTGGTATGTTTTCTGAGGGTCTGGTTGCTGCATCGGTACCGACATCTAGGTCCAATTCATACCTCCAAGTGATGTAGCCTGATAGCTTCCACAGACACACAGTTCTAGCAGCAAGGGAGAGCTCGACACGAAAAGGATGACCCAGGTTATTCCCCTCAAGCGCGCCGGAGGTATCCTTGGCACACCAGAGGCGAAAAGACACAAGCCTGAGGTCATCGATCTCACAAATGACGCTTTCGTGAGCAGCAAAAAAGCCTGGGACACAAATGAAGTTATTGAGATACAAGAGGACGTCCCGTCGTGGTCGTCACCGTTCAGGAGGACCATGTCTTCCATTGCACGGAAAACTTCCCCTGCTGTATCAACAGATTCCGAATCATCATCTGATAGGATCACAGCTGGCATGTCGTGGTCGCCTCCCAGAACTCCAGGAGTTGCTGCCACTCGTGATGATCATCGAAGCACGGTAGAGCGTTTCTTCCCTGGTCATCCAAGCAATAGATTTAAGCAGGAGACTAGTCCAGACAAGAAAATCGCCTATGCGGCCTCTTCGATACCGCGACACGATGGACTGAGCCCTGAGCTACCGTCCCGCCGGCTGTCGCAGGGTATCGAACAGAAGCCCGGACCTATAATCCCATGGACATCACATGAAATTCCTGATAGGTTTTCCGCACAAATCTGGAGAAGGACGTTGGCTTATCGACAGAGTATGCCTGTCTCCCGAACAGCTCTGCCGCACGCCAAAGACTTTCTTGATGAGGAATCGCCCTTGCTCAAGTTCTCCTTCAACCAGTTCGTTGCCAGTCTACGGCTGGATCTGATCAAAACGTACTTGCAGTGTACGAATGATCTCTCACAGTTACTGCTTCAAGATTTTGAGGACCAGATAGTGGCTCTCTACAATTCATCGAAGATAGTGGAACGCGAAAAGCTCGTCAAACGAGTTGCAAGCGCTTTCGAGGACAGACTCACAAGTAATATGGTCTATACTTGTAACATGAGGCGTCACCACAAGAGAGGGCCTGAAGCTGCTAAGGCAAAGTCAGAGTATGCAAAAGCACTTCACGATTCTGTGGAACTCTCTCATAGTGTCGTGCCATATCTAGAGTCTCTATCGTTTCCACAACTCGAAACGTTCTCGCGTTATAGCTTGGATTTGCAAACCGATTGTTTACGAAGACGACACCGAGACATACCTGTCGCATATGATGCGAGTTCGCAAGGGATCCTTTCCTCTTTGGACCATGTTCGTGGCCAACAACCATCGACGGTGTCACGATCTCTAGCAAACGAGGCTGATTTCGAGAAGTTCTTGGACGAAGTACAACAGGACGAAGGTGATAAGGACGAAGGGACCAACACTATGCAAGAAGTCGCCGAGGCGGCAGCTTTCCTCGAGGCTATAGCTCTCCCAAATGGTAAATTTACTTTTCCAGGCCTAACTTGCAGCTTGCATCCTCATCAAGTCATTGGCATAGCTTGGATGTCAAAGCGAGAACGACCGAATCAAGACAATGGTGCTCGCAGTAAGGTCAGGGGTGGCCTTCTCGCGGATGCCATGGGTCTCGGTAAAACCGTTCAAGCTCTCGGCCTGATGATGCAGAATCCACCTCCAAAACGTCCCACTGGGTCCCCAAGAAAGAGATCTGTAGAGCCGAATCGTGCAAGACACAAGCCACTCACAACTCTTATAGTTTGTCCAGTGGCACTCATACAGTACGTTAACCAGTCGTCAACGGAGAATATCTGCTAAGATGTTTAGTCAATGGGCACGAGAAATCGGAAATAAAGCTCCAGGATTTTTCAGGACCGTTTGCGTGCATCATGGCCCGACGAAGATGAGAACCGTTGAGGAGCTGCGTAAAGCGGACATTATCATAACTTCATACGGCACACTAGCCCGAGAGTACCCCGTCAGGAAGCACAAAAAGAATCTGTCTGCTCAGGAAAGGGCCGAGGACGAAGAAAGGATCGACCGTGACAAAGGGCCTCTGTTCAGAATGAAGTTCTTCCGCATCATCCTGGACGAAGCACACACGATCAAGAACCCTGCTGCCAATGTCAGTGTGGCATGCTGCAACGTGGATGCCGTACGGCAATGGTGTCTGACCGGCACTCCCCTGCAAAACAAGCTTGATGATATATTCCCAATCCTTAGCATTCTTCAGGTGCCTTATTTCAGAGATCGACCAACGTTTAGAGAAAAGATTTCCAGGGCCCATGATGGTCCACAGAGATTGAGAGGTGTTCTCACTCCCTTTCTGATGAGACGCAAGAAGGACGACAAAATTGCTGGTCAACAAGTGCTCGTCTTGCCAAAAAAGGAAATTCAGATGACGAATCTCGAACTGGACAAAAGCGAGCAGGCATTATACCGCCAAGTCGAGGCACAGATGGTGTCTGAAATCAACAAATATCTTTTGGCTGGCACTGCAGTCAAGAAAATCAATCACATATTTGTCATGATTTTGAGACTACGTCAACTCTGTATACATCCTTATCTTATTTTGGAGCATCTGGCGACCAAGGAACCGACTGATCAAGCTGGATTGTTTGCAACTGCAAGTGATGGACTCGACATACATACGTTAGTCCCTTGCGGGCTTCTCAAAGCAGACGTCTCGGATGTGGCTATCTGTGGCATCTGCTCATCGGAAGCTACTGATCCGATGGTCTCCACAAATTGCTGGCATTGTTTCTGTAAGGACTGCGTTAAGGATACTATCGAAAATGAGGAATCAGATTGTCCGGTATGTTCAAGTCCGGTAGGTGTACTCAAACGATTCAACGCGGACATGCATAAGTTGGCGTCTATGGTAGAACAGGATCTTGACGGAGCTGTCGGAGGCAGTGCAAAGATCGGGGGAAATGGACTAGAGAATGTCACCAGCACAACGATGAGCCGATCTCTGTCTCTTTCCTCCACCAAGGACGAGTCGGAGGATGATGAGGACTTGCCGGCAGTGCCTCATTCTACATTTTCCAAGCGGACGCTAATTTCCCTCATGTCAGATACTGAGGATGAGGAGCTGCCGGAACTGACTTTTCAGGGAGTCTTGGCAGCCAGTCATCAAATCAAGGGTGAGGTCACCACCCCGAACAAACCCACTACCCTGGGCTCAGGAAAGATGACGCCTGTCCATGATGACTCCCACGGCATGTCTCAAAGCCTGATAACGCCTATCAAGTCTATGCTTGTTAAAGCCTCACCTAGTACTTCTCACACAGCACGTCATCCCCAACCGGCGTTGACCACGGTGAAAGGAGACTTTCGTTCCAGTGCAGTCCACTCGAGTCCTGGTAGGTCAAGCATGGCGTCAGCAGGCAATACAGCTCTGGAAAGTGCAGGACGTATTACTGCGAGTAGCACGGTATCCGCCCATCGGGCGCGTTATGTGGTCGATCCCTCGGATCTTGAGAATGAGGCCCCATCGCCTCCGACGAAAGAAGAGCGAAAAGCAGAGGCGGACAGTTGGCAAGAACTCCTCAAGCGCAAACTACTGCCGAGCACGAAATTGACGGCGGTGGAGGGTCAGTTGTCGGAGTGGATGGAACAGGACGACTCGAAGATGATTGTCTTTTCGCAGTTTGTCAAGGCACTCGACCTGTTGGACAGGATCTGTGAACGGCAGGGGTGGCGGACGTTGCGGTACCACGGCAGCATGACGATGCGCGAGAGGGAGGCGACCATTGCCCAGTTTGAGGAACCGGACGGTCCGCGCATCCTCCTCATGTCCCTCAAAGCCGGCGGCGTGGGTCTCAACCTCGTGTGTGCCTCCAAAGTCCTCTTGCTCGATTTCTGGTGGAACCATGCCTGTGAGAGTCAGGCCATCGATCGGTGTCATCGCATGGGACAAGTCAGGGAGGTCACGGTCGTCCGTACCTACTTTCCCGGAACGGTAGAGGAGAAGATCCTCGCGCTGCAAGAGGCGAAACTGAAGACGGCCGGAATGGTGCTCGGCGAGACGGAAGGGGGAGGGAAGATGGCGAAATTGGGCCTTCGTGAATTGTTGTCGTTGTTTGGGCGTGTCACTCGGAATTCGGACGGTGTGCAGCAGATTGAGGCTGCCTATTGAAGTCGATGCATATCAGGATTCTAGAGCGAAAGCTAGTGGCGGACCAAAACTGGATTTCTGGTTATTGTTTATGTAGAGTAATTTATGGCGTAATTCCTCTATTTATCGATTGTGATTTTTTTATCTACAAGTCCCTTCATGGACAATCTAGGACGCAAACCAGTGTCAAGCGCAGTTTAAGTGACAAAGTATGGAACGGCTTTTATGCAAAATCATGTATTCTCTATAGAAATAAACACGATATTTTTAGTTCATCGATCGAATGAGGGCGTTAATGAACTCTTGACGGTCACCAGCATCTCCGTTCTCGGTGAAGTGACGGAACTTCCTTGGCTTCCATCCTCCGAGCGGGTTGGAGAGCTTGAAAGGCCATAGGGTGTTTGAGACCTGCTTGAAGTTGGTTCCGACAGTGAAGATCTCGTGGATGATATCCTCAACAGAGACAATGCCGAATTTTCCGAGCTGCTGTTCAACGATCGAGTTGTCAGAAATAGGGATTCTTTGTCCGTTGATCTTGAGGTAACCTCGCTTGTAGACCAACTCTCGGACCGACTTGAGGTTTGGCTCTCCGTAGGCGACGTATGGTTCGATGAGAGTCAACATCTGGGAAGTAGCCTTGGTCAGCTTGACAAAGACACCGTTGTTGATCTGCAACAATCGAAGAAGCTGCATGATCTTTCTTGGCTTCGGTGGAATCTTGTTGATACCCTTGATACGAATGACAAAGGCCAACTTTGCTTGTGCTGGGACATAGAAGTCACCATCCTTCTTCGCAGCTCGCTTCAGTCGGATCTCTTCACGCTCTGCCTCTCGGTATTCCTGGACATATTTCTCTGCTCGCTTGAAGATGACCTCTCGCTTTTGCTTGGAAGCCTAGAATCATGTGAGAAGAGTATCTCGAGGTTATGAGAAAGTGTCATGCTTCAGACCCGAAAGATGGTATACTTAAAGTTGTGTTGTCTGCATGAATGACTATGATTGCACTTTGTAATCACGAGCCAACACTTTCTCAGGAGATTCGCTCACCTTCTTGCGCTCGACGAGGGCAGCTTTTCGGTCAGTTGCGGCCTGGTCAGCAGTCTTTCTCTTCTTGAGGATAGACTCTGGTACAGGGATAGGGTTGAGGACGGCTCTAACTTGGTTAGCGACATACTCTTGTGAAGAGTGTGCCTGCTTGTAACGTCGGGATCAGGGCCGATATGTGATATCGGGGACCGACGAATCTATTTGATTGCAGGGAGCAGAGTCGACTCAAAAGAGAAAACAAAAGCTCTCACACAACAACACCCCGAGAATTCTGCTCAAAGAAGAGCATAGCAATGAAGCTCTCGAGAATAGCTTGCCAAGTGCAGTCCTTACTAGCAAAGTGAGGACTGCAGGCTGGTTTGCATCGTCTGAATTTCAGGACAAGGACAGCACATGATGACAATCATGCTCCTGTCTTATATCCCAACATCATAAGTCCAAAAGACTTGATGATTCGTGTGGACTTTGTGTCCACTTATGGATGATCTGTATAGCCCGATTCGTTCGTAACAATATCGCAAGGCAGTGACTGAAGGTTCACATACGCTGCGCTCGACATTTCTGTTGACTTGAGGAATAACTGAGTGTGCAAGTACCAAGAAAGTTTTATGGCAGAGTGTAAAAGCTAGTAAGTGTGCACGATCGATTTCCTCCCTTCCTTCCCGCAGTTGCCGGCACGGGTTCTGCTTGCTGCTCAATTTGCAAAAAAAGCGAGTCCAGGTAACCCTGATCAGCAAATCTAGGGTCGATATTTGTGCTCCGTCGTTCTGCTCGTTCCCATATATCACGTGCACTATACGAACAAATTCGTGCTCATGAAGTCGCGAGCTTCAGACGCGATTATGCCGCGTCTGTGAACGCTACCGGTATCTACGAAATTGGGCTGCTGTGGGCTGACCCTGATACCAGCGATTCAGCACTTCACATACACAAGATATAGAGCCAGTGGACTGCAGATTCGACGTCTTACGAGATGCTCCCGTGATAGCTATTCGTCTCTGCCCGCAATAGTATCTCGTCGCTGAGCTCTTCAGATGTCGACTCGAGGACACCGAGCTGCAACAAAAAAGGACACCGCGAGTAAATTCGCGGAGCTGAGAGCACTCAAGGCATCTGGGAAGAAGCGAATCGACACCTATAAAACCTCGGACAACAATGACATCTACGAAGAAGTTGACGAGGACGGCTATAAACAGGTCGTGAGGACTCGATTGGATCAGAACGATTTTGTAGTAGACGACAATGGTCTTGGCTACGTGGACAATGGTATGGATGACTGGGAACATCGTGAGGAATTTGATTCGGACGAGGAAATAGAAAACAAAAAAACTGGCCGTCATGTAAGGAGTAAGACTTCGCAAAAGAAAGACGATCAGAGTCAGACGGACAAGATCAGTAAATATCTGAGCAAAGCTCCCAATGCTGTACCACACTCCAAACCAGTGAGGATTCTGTGAGACTGTATTGATTCAGCGAACTGATTTTTGTAGACGACCACTGAACAAGACGATGATTTTATGGCTGGCATCTTAGGAGATGTAACCTCAAGTCTCGGTAGCGTAGATCGTAAAAGATCGCGAGTACCACAAAGTACTAGTTCTGTGTCTCGCAAAAGATTGAGCTCTCCTCCTCACAGGCAGAGCAGCCATAAGAGACAAATGTCGACTGCTGATGGATCGTCTGTTCATGACCCGTCTGGGATTATGGCAATGGACTTCGCAGATGAGACAAATTATGGGTTGGATGACTCAATGCTCGAACCCGATCTGCCAGTGGCTATGCAGCCCGAATTGGATATACCATCATCGCCCACAGATCGCATCCAGCACAGCAGAGGCCAGACAGAAATGAAACCAGCAAGCCTGGAAGTCTCCGACGTGGAGGAAGAAGATGAATTCTCTGTGCGAAAACCAATTGCTTTCAAGGGCGTTCACACAGCGTCAGTCAATATGTCCGCAACTCGTCCACAAACTAAAGACCTGCAATCAGCCATGCCAACACCCAGCAGTGGCCTTCTAAGCTCGGATGCTATTGATGCTTCGTCGTGGATGGCTGTAAATAAGACGCTCAATGTGTCAGACACACCTGCGCGTTCGAGTTCTGGCAAAATCGATGCTACTGATACCTTACAACAGAACGGCTCAATTCTGTTTTATTGGACTGATTACCTCGAGCTGAATGGCGTCCTAGGCATCTTTGGTAAAGTAAAGAACAAGCGAACTGGGCAGTATGTGTCAGCGTACTGCAGAATAGAGGGCATCATGAGGAATCTATACTTTCTACCTCGTGAAACGAGGCACTCCGATCCGGAGCAAGCTGTATCAATGGCAGACGTCCACCAAGAAGTCTCAAAATTGATGCGAAGTAGTAAGATTGAGCACTTCAAGGCCAAGGCAAGCAATCGCAAATACGCTTTCGAGCTGCCAGATATACCTGAACAGAGTGATTATCTGAAGGTTCTATATGGCTATAAAAGTGCTCAATTACCGATCGACACGCAAGGAGATACATTCAGTCATGTTTTCGGTACTAACACTGCCATGTTTGAGCAATTTGTCCTCTATCGACGAATCATGGGTCCTTGTTGGCTAGAGATCAATTCCCCCGATCTGCGGGCGGCTCTGAACTCATCCTGGTGCAAAGTTGAGATTGGAGCATCTGATCCTGAGCAGATAACACCAATCGCTGATCTCTCCCTGCACGACCTTCCAGAGACACCACCTGTCACCCTAATGTCTGTTGCATTCCGGACCATTCTCAACAAACAGGAAAACAAATCGGAAATTGTTGTGGCTAGTGCGCGAGTCTATCACGAGGTGAATCTGGACGAACCGACACCCGCTGAGAGTCTCCCATGCCAAAGTTTCACCATCATAAGACCGCTCCGAAACGTCTTCCCCAATGGCTTCGAATTGGAAGCAAAGCGTCAGGGTTTGATACTCGAGCGCAGTGAGACAGCTCTTTTAAATGCATTCCTAGCGAAATGGCAAAACACAGATGCAGACATCATTATTGGGCACGACTGGGAGAATGTCAACTACGGTACACTACTCAGTCGACTGAAGGAAAGAAAGATCTCAAACTGGCATCGCATCGGAAGAATGAAACGTGGTGATTGGCCCAAGGTCTACGGTCGTGGTGGGTTCTTTGCAGAGAAGTCCTTGGCTGTAGGCAGGCTCATGTGCGATCTGTCGAATGACCTTGGGAAATCCTTGATGACCAAAGCTCAGTCCTGGACGCTGACAGAGCTTTGCAAGTTGGAGCTTGGACGAGACAGAAAGGACGTTGATAGTGAAAAGGCTCTTCAAGCGTGGACGGAAACTGCGAAGGGTCTCGTCGACTTTGCGATGCACTGTAACATTGATACATATCTACAAGCTGCAATTGCCATCAAAGTCCAGATTCTGCCATTGTCCAAACAATTGACCAACTTGGCTGGAAATTCGTGGGCGGCAACAATGTCCGGTACGCGAGCTCAGCGTAACGAGTACATACTTCTGCACGAATTCACAAAGAACAAATTCATATGTCCTGACAAAGTATGGCAGAAGAGCAAGCAGGCTACTTCAATTGAGGATGAAGATGAGCTGGAGGCCGTTCCGGGCAAGAAGAAGGACAAGTTCAAGGGCGGCCTGGTATTCGAGCCTGAGAAGGGTCTTTATGACAAATTTATTCTCGTCATGGACTTTAACAGTCTGTACCCGTCCATCATACAGGAATATAACATTTGTTTCACGACAGTGGACAGAGTGGAACTTCCTGGTGATGGTCTTGAAGAGGTCGTTCCGGATCCTCCAGGACGAGAAATTCCTCAGGGAATCCTGCCAAAGATCATCGCAAACCTAGTGAACAGACGTCGCCAGGTCAAATCTTTGATGAAAGGCAAGGACACGACCGACATACAGCGATCACAATGGGACATTCGACAACAGGCTCTGAAACTGACAGCGAATTCCATGTATGGTTGTCTCGGCTATACTAAATCAAGGTTCTACGCGAGGCCTCTGGCTATGCTTACAACCTTCAAAGGCAGAGAGGCTCTGACCAATACGAAAGAACTAGCCGATGGGCAGAGCCTGCAGGTTATTTATGGTGACACAGATTCGGTCATGATCAACACTAATGTTGATAATTACCTTGATGCCATCAAGATTGGCAATGAATTCAAGAAAAATGTCAATGAGCGATACCGCTTGCTTGAGATCGATATCGACAATGTTTTTCAGCGTATGCTCTTGCATGCGAAGAAAAAATATGCAGCTCTTGTGCTCTTTGAAGCTCATGGTAGACTGGAGACGAAGATTGAGGTGAAGGGTCTAGACATGAGACGCAGAGAATACTGTACACTGTCGAAGGAAGCATCGCAGTACTGTCTCGATCAGATCTTATCTGGAGAACAGACCGAGGTCGTGGTAGAGAGGATCCACGACTTTCTCAGAGAGTTTGCCGCCAAGATGAAGGCAGGAGAGTTCCCGAAGCACAAATTCATCATACTGAACAAACTCGGAAAAGAGCCTGAAGCCTATCCAAACGGCAAAACAATGCCGCATGTACAAGTGGCACTCAAGCGAAAGGCGAAAGGAGATATCATCAGGGTCAATGATGTTATGCAATACATCATCACCGGCACAGAAGGAGATCAGCGGCATGTAGCTGAACGAGCATTTCCTGCTTCAGATGTCACAAAGAGTGGCTCAGAACTGGTGGTCGACTACAACTATTATCTGGCTCACCAGATTCTTCCTCCACTAGAGCGCCTATGCGCCCCGATCGAGGGGACGGACCGATCCAGGATCGCCGATTGTCTTGGGCTCGATCCCAACAAGTACAGGCTTCACGAGATTCAGGAGAGTGCGACAAACGAACTGACAACGTTTGAGGCGACCATCTCGGACGAGGACAGGTTCGCAGAGGCCCTGCCCTTTTCCTTCAGCTGCCGGGTGTGTCGCAAGGACAATGTTTACGGAGGCATGGTCGAGACGCCCGAGAACGTCGATGCGGACGGGATGTGCTGTACCTGTGGCGTGTCTGCAGGTCAGCTCTCGATCAATGCGCAACTTCAATCACAGATCCATCACTACATCACAAGGTACTACCAGGCGTGGCTGGTCTGCGACGATTCCCAGTGCCGGACACGGACGCAACAATGCGGTGTGTACGGTCGACGGTGTCTCTCCGGCACATGCCGGGGTGAGATGCAGTATGAGTATAGCGACCAAGAGCTGTACAACCAGTTGCTCTATCTCGATTCCCTGTTTGATGTGGACAGGATCAAGGCGGCGGCCGCGGCGGCCTCGGGCAAGGATCTCGAGCGGGTGAAGATTGTGGCGGAGCAGAACCGGTTGAGGTTTGAAGGCACGAGGGCACTGCTGGAGAGTTATCTGAAGAAGTGCGGCCGTCGGTATGTTGACATGGCGAGCATCTTTTCATTCTGTCCATGAGAATATTTCGTGTCGTAGCGTTGGGCGAGGAGGGGAAATCATACACGCATAGATAGGGAAGAATAATGATTTGACATACGTCGTTGACACTAGGCATGGCATCAAGCAAGGCACGGGATCTGATTCCAAAGTGGGTTGACTTTCCGTGTCGAGGACTAGAATCCTGTGCACGTGAATCTGCCGAAAGTCAATGGGAAGAGACGAAGCAAATTGAATGAAAAGAGACGAAAGACGAAAGACGACAGAAGGAAGGAGGGAAGGAAGGAGGGACACGAGAGATGGTACAATTCTGGTTGTGTTTGTTGTTCTCTGTTGATGTTTGTCAGACTCTCCATGCGCTGCTGATGATTGACTGATCCACTGATCAATCATCAATCATCAATCAGCAGACAATCAAGACAATCAACGACAATCAACGACAATCAAGCAAGAAAACCACAAAAGAGGGGTGGACGGACGGTAACCAATCAGGGTCAACGCGAGCGGTTGGAGGATCGGGTGATCGACGCTGCAGCTGGTGAGTCAATCAATCAATCAATCAATCAGGGAGACTCCGCCTGCTGGCATTTCTGGGGGAGAAGGAGGAAGAAGTCTGAGTGGCTGGCTGGCTGGCTGATCAGACTGGCTGATCAGACGGTCTCGGGAGCCGCAGCAGCTGCAGCGACCCGGTGAAGCGAGAGCATGCGCCCACGTTCAGTTCTGACTCTTTTTCTCTCTCCATCCTCCGGTCCCTCCTCGCTCCTCTCTCTTCCTCCTCCTGATCCATCATCCCACCCCCCATCGCCCTTTCCTCTCTCTCTCTCTCTCTCTCTCTCTCTCTTACCCTCGACCCAGAGATACTATCCTCGTCACCGTCCTTGCTCAGCATCATCATCAGTCGGCTCAACCTACACAGATTCCACTTTCAGGTGCGACACCAAAGTGCGACAGAAACCTCGTCCATCGGCAATACCAGCAACAAACCTCCTTTGGGAATCAAGATACCCGCTCTGCCCGCTGACTGCGCTATGAGCTCTCGCTTGTCGGAGCGTCCAGAAGAAGGGTCCCCGGCGACACCGAACCCGGCAACACCGATGCAGATGCTCACGCCAAAGACACCGGAACGTCGCAATCCCATGAAACGATCTGCAGCAAGCGCAGAGATTGAACCCGAGGATGAGACCGATTGGGACGTCTTCACCAATGCACATATCGGGTCGCTGTCGGATGAGGATGTCCGGTCATCGGTAAGTGTCTCAGTAGAGTGTGCGCGCGCGCGCGCCCACACGACGGCAAGCACCGAGTCTGTGCTGACACGGCATAGTTGAAAAAGGCGACAAAGAGGATACGGTCGCTCGAGCGAGACTACCGTCAGAGTCGAGTCGAGGCATCCCATCATCGATTCAACCACGAAATGTTGCGTTCCGAAGAGGCTGAACGGACGAAACGGGCAGAGGTCGAGCACTTGCTCATGCACTCCTCCCAGGCACTCTTGTGCCAAAAGTTGAGTCAATCGGCCGCGGACGAAGAGACTTTTCGCCATCGACACATCAAAGCGAAGCGAAGGGTCGCAGAGCTCTCTGAGGATACAAAGAGACAGCAGCTCTCGATCGATCATCTCCAGCAGGCGCTGTCCTCAAAGACCGGGTTTCTGCCCTCTCATGCTCGCCATGCCCGCCAGAGAGATGGCGGACTCGACGTGCTCAGTGATGCCGCAGGCCTGGCGCAGCTGCGTGATCGCGACCACGATCACTCGAGTGGCAATGAATCCCCTCGACCTCAGTCAGGGCCACTCTTGTCACCGGTGGCATTTGGGTCGAACTCGGGGGTGCGAGACTCTGAGCCGGTCTCCAAGAGGAGAAAACTGTCGAAGGATTCGTTGCTCGACCACGTTGCCACGGAATTCGACGACTCGTCTCGACAGTTGCCAGGGAGACGGTTGACGTTCAATTCCAGTGGCGATGCCACCGTCCGCTCGTCGAGGAGGAGGATCACGCCAATCACGCCCAAGTCGCCACAGCGAGAGAAGCTCCAAGCCAGCGCTATGAGCTGAAGAGAAGGACGAGCTGTCCCACGGCAGGAATGTTTGTCTTTTCCCTTCAACTTTACCAACTTGGGTCCGAGTCGAGACGCAGATAGGTTGCCGACCACTGAAGCTTTGCAGACTCATGTACACAGCTGCCACGCAATCTATGAAATTGACACAATATGACGGACGCAATTCAATCTAAATCTTAGCACTGGCAATTTTATGAAGACATGACTATTGTATTTATTTATTTTTTTGATTTATTATATATTATATCGAGAGATTTTCCCCACAACTGACTTGGTTCTTATCTTGTGCTCTGATGATTGTCGACATTTTCCGAAAGCAGTGGTAGTCGTCCGGTCCCGACATGGTTTTGCCATTGATTGTGGCTCAGCAAGAGTTGTTTATAACTCTCTCTCTCTCTCTCTCTCTCAGGCCAAGATCGATCGTCGTGGGCACCGACGGATGGATGGAGGGAGGGAGGTCTTTGGCTGCTACTGCGTGGTGAAAAAGGTACTCAGCCAGCTGGCCTCCGCCTCCATGTCGGCCATGGTGCGGGGCTTCCGGTCGTCGTCGTCGACGGGGGTAAAGGCGGGTCGGCACCTCAGGGCCTCGTCCCAGTCCCGCTGGAGGGTGGCCGAGTCCGTGTCCAGGCGGGCATAGACGTCGTCGTTGTGGGCGAGGTCGCCGGCGCGGCGGGGCAGGACATGGACATGGACGTGCGGCACCGACTGACCTGCTACCGGACCATCCTAAACAACACGTCTCAGTCGATTGCGCGGCAAGAAGGAAAAGGGGAAGACTGACTTGGAGGGAGACGGTGGTGCCTTGGGCATCATACGCGTCCTGCTACCGTCTCATCAGCCTGAATATCCTCACGACGGGGAATTGGGACGAAGACTTGCCAGGACACGCGTCACGCGCTGGACCGACTCGAAGAGGTCGTTGAGTTCCGGCACCGACAGCTCACCCAGCCGTGACACCACGCGCCGCGGAATGACGAGGACGTGGCCCGGCACGATCGGTTTCAGGTTCACCAGCCCAAACGAACGCGCCGACCTGAAGAAGATTTGTGACTCGACATTGAATCTCGCAAACGACATGTTGTCTCCGTCCCGTTGCAGTGTCCCCCGCAGGACGGACAGTCCTGATTTGAATTGCGAAAATTTCCCATGGAAGAGATGATACTTTCGGCCCCACCTTGGTGGTTTCACATGTCACTTGCGGAAATTTGGTTGAGAGTTTGCGAGGATGAAAGTGCTACGGTTGCATGGATGCTTGCAGTGGTAACGGACGATGCCCGTCATATGTACAGTTGATATAGATTCCCATGTGATCCAACACTATCCTTTCGATCTCGATCTCGATCTCGATCTCGACCTCGACCGTGTAACAGGCCGCACCTGAGACCGGCGCGATGTGTCCCGGGGGTCTCGGTCCTCCCTGGCCGCTCGATCATCCTCACGATCGCGATCGTCCCTCCTGCCGCGATCGTCTCTGCGATCCCGGTCACTCCATCTATACCTGTCGTCACGATCGTCATAATCATATCTTCGTGGTGCGCGGTCGTCGTAATAGTCCCTGGCTGGTGCTCGATGGTCCCTCGCATCACGAGAGTAGTCCCGTCGAGCTGGACTTCTGTTCTGGTACGAGCCCCTCTCACGAGACCTGTAGTCGCGACCGCGGTCGTCTCGCCATGAACGATCGTCGTGTCTCGAACCATAATCGCGCGAGTAGTCCCTGTCGTTCTTGATATGTAAGGATCTATGAGATTGTTCATGATCGTAGCTGCTACCTTCTCGACGCCTTCGATCGTTTGTAGACGTTGTCGGTGGTCGCGAATCTCTTGCAGCCATGGAGTGAGTGTTGTGATTTCCTTCCAGCATCTGGCCAGCTCCATCTGGTGCTTTGGGAGGTTGTGCCTCGTGTCTCTGTGCTGCATGCTTGCGCTTATCGAACTCATGTGAAGCTTCATAATTTGGCAGATCTGCCGGCTTGGCCGGTAAGGGGTCAGCAGAGAAATATTCGTGCTCCAGGGCTGTACTTGCACTGGCGCGCCTATGCGGGTCAAGGGTCATCAAATCCGACAGTAGTGAGACCATTTCTGAGCCGTGACTTTCATAGGTCTGTTCTAATAGCCTTGGAAAGGTTTTGAAACTTCTGATGCCTTCGCAACCCGGCAGTAGTGTCCAACCAGGCATGGTCGATTCCGTTGGAGTGCCACATAACTGGAAAATCCTGTTCAGTTGATCTATGTCACTCTGTCCTTGAAGTATAGGCTTGCCCTTGTACATCTCGGCCAATATGCAGCCGACTCCCCACAAATCGATCGCCGATGAATAGCGCCTTTCTCCGAGTAACAACTCCGGAGGACGGTACCATCGTGTAACCACCATATTGGTATACTCTCTGCGAGGTGTATTGGATTCCGGCGGAGGCTCGTCATAAAACATTCGTGCTAATCCAAAATCGGCGATCTGAAGAATACCTTTGTTGCTGATGAGAAGATTGGCCGCTTTCATGTCTCGATGTAGGATATGCATCTACAAAGTTTAGCATTGAATGATTTGTCACGACTGAGAACACATACCGAGTGAAGGTAGCGAGTACCCTCGAGAAGCTGCATGGTATAACACTTGATTTGAGGTACGGAAAATTCGACTTTCGGGTTGTCGAGCAGTCCGCACAAGTCATGATCCATGTAGGGTGTGACCATGAAGATCGACCCACGCTTCTTCTTGACCTTGTCCCCCCGCTCGACGGTCATATCTGACAAATGAATGACATTTGGATGCGAGAGCATTTTGAGGATTTTGATTTCTCTTAGAGCCGTGATTGGAAACTGTGAGAAGTGTTAGAGCATCATTCCTACTTGTGTTGGTGTGACCATCTTACGCCGTCCTTTTCGTTATGCATCAAAATACGCTTTAGCGCTACCAGGTCCTTTGTCTTTCTGTGTCGAGCCTTGTGGACCACACTATTGTAGTTTTTAGCGCTACTGTCACCTTGCGTGTCTGCATTACATACCCAAAAGTACCTTCTCCAATCTTCTCGAGCGTCTCATAACTCTGTATCGAGCTACAGCCCTCGTATTCACGCGCCCGAGGCCGTTTTGGTATGCCTCTCTTGAGCGGGTGTACCTCAGCAGCAGCATGTATCGTCGGGGGAGAATCTGCAGGAGACATCGCTCAGAGCAGCCTCGATGGCGATTAGCAGGACTACAGGATGACCGAATCAGGACTGGGACATGGACTGCAGTGACAAGAGAGATAAAGTGTGGTAATATTGGTCTTCTGGCTCGGCGGCAGCAGCAGAAGATGACAACTGCCGGAGCTCTAAAGCCAAATTCCACTTTATGATGGATGTTCAGTCGATACAATAACCCTCACTTGCAAGAGCACGAGGTACTCCAGTTGAGTCGCTGTGCGGTTGTCTCGACAGGACAACTAGTATCTGAGCCTCCCGTGACCGAAGAGCATGTCTCGGAAAGATCGAACGCATAATGGGCAGGAATTTCTGGAGTCGTTGTTGAATCGACAGATGCAATTCACTGTTTCTGATGGCAGAATGTTTGCAGGCACATTCGTATGTACTGACAAGGATGGCTCAGCCATTCTCAGCGAAACGCACGAGTTCAGGGGTCGTAAGTTTATAATGTCACATTCGCTCTTAGTTGAACGTACTGATGCCCTTTTCTAGCTGACAAGAGATTTGTTGGTCTTGTGGTTCTTCCAGGCGTCCATGTCCGAAAGGTAGAATTGATACATACAGAGGACGCCTACACTTGATATATATATATATATATATATATATATATATATATATATACCTGATATCGTGCCGATGCTCGCATGATTTGTGCAGACGGCTCGATCGCTAGCCGTGCGATCATGGCAACAGAAGCGCTTCAAGTACTTGGGTGGGAAATGTTATGAAAGACAGACATGCAATTCAAGTGGACATGAGCTCTCCTCGCATTCCTTGATGTAGAGCGAACACGGCAACACAATCGTAATGCCTGCATATACATCTCTGTAGATTGAGCGTGAACGGGCCTCGGATGGACACGGCCAGGAATGATGGCCGGCACTCAGCTTCTTCGTTGTCTGCAATTCCCATGTTGCGATCGAGCTACAATTCAGTAGCAAATCAAGAAACACGCAATGGAATAGTAGTCTCAAGGCTCTTCATGCGATTCGGATGTTATGTATACTTTTCCAGGATTCGACCACGATCCTGATGTAATGTACTGTGTGCATTCAGTCTCATAGTCTATCTTTTAGTATTCACCTTGGCTGATGGGAGGTGCTCTATAAACTATTTACAGGAATGTCAAAGCGACCTGGAACGCTTCGTGGCTAGAAGAGACTTGGGCACCTTCGAAGCTAAGTTTGCTTGTATAGAGCAAGCTCGAATTGAATCCAGTCCAAAATCGATTTCGATGAGCTCCTGTATCGCATGAAAGCGCATGCATTTGCAGACTGAAGTGCGAGATGGACGAACTATCTGAAGACAGATTCGTCATCCTCCGGCAGAGTTCTTTCGCATCGGCGTTAAACTAGTCTTCACACAACTTTTTTGCATTACCCGGCCACTTCTCTGACATGTTACCAGCAAGACACATATATACAGATGCCAAGAGGCTCAGCGTCAGCCAGGGTCGCTACCACATCCTGATACGACCTATGCTTTATGCATGTTGTTTTCCCTTGAAGGACGCGATCGTATCAGAGGGCGGCGAGAACTTCCCCAGATTGATGGGCCACGACAGGATTAATTGTAAGGTAATGCAATATGTCATGCCTCAACTGATCTGGAGCCATGTCGTGTATTTCCCTGACGCGTGCTTCGGCGCACAAGATGTTTCTAAGTGTCAATGCAGCACTGAGTGCGAGACCCGTAGGTTCGCCTTTGTCGTCCTGCAAAGTATGTTGATTGGCTATGCTGATTTTGGACCCCTCAATCGTGCGTGACATACTACGAACCGGGAACATCTCACTAGTGTGCAATCGAAGGTGAATCGAGAATTTTTTGTGGTCGGTCTCACCATCGGCGGAGAACTTCGAACATTCTGCCCAGCAGCAAGATATTGGCCCCTCCACTGTCTTGACGTGTTTGGCCATGATGTGCGCATGAAGCTCTTTTTGGGTCGCAAAGGGAGCAGCACACGGTGTCTTGGCCTCCCTATCGACCACCCATCGACAAGTCGCGTACCGCTTCCCTGACGGCGCCAAAGGATATTCCCGACAACGAATACCACGGACAATGAATTTCTGCCCCTCCGTGGGATGATTGACGACCATGGCAGTCGCACCATGGAATGCATTTCCAACCATCTTGATCACATCTGCAGCTTGTAACAATGGCTTGCCACTGACAACCACAGTCCCATTCTGCTGGGGTTGTGAAAATGGCGTGAACAGTGTTCGATAGGATTGCCACAACAAAATCTGTGTGACAGATTGTTCTTTGTCGTCCTCGAAACAAGCGCGCATCCAATGTATCGCCCTTTCGGGCTCTTGGAAGGTCAGTAACTCTCTGACAATCTCGTCTGATAGTTGTGGAGGGTTGGCAGGAGGTGGTGGTATGTCTCGCGTGATCATTTGCGGCAGAGTAATTTGAACCTGTTCAACTCGTTCTTGAGCGTTCCACATAGTCAAGCCAGTCAGCCGTCTGAGGAATGTAGACAGATCACCATTTCGCATCAGAAGCGAGGTGTTCGATTGATACGTTGTGAATTGGAAGAAGAAAGCGACGAGCGCATGAAGTAGCTCGACGTCCTCGAGCTGCAGGAAACTGATGAGCCTCGAGATCACAACAGAACTGATATCTTGCAGAAGCCTGTTGTGCTCATCAGCCACAGATAATCTGCTCAATGCTCGCAACCCAAGGAGTAGCTGGATACGGTCATCTGATCTTAAAAGTCCTGCCAGTGTCAGATAAAATGGATCCTCTTCTGAGGATATTTGTAGAGCAGGGACGACAGCATCACACAACTCTACACAATACTCCTTCAATTCCATAGCAACTCCTTCGTTCTCCAGCAACAAGCCAGCTCGGAGTATCTTGGTCGTGATTGGGAGTCGTGCTATGAATCTCGCATTCTCGGATTGAAAAGTCATATTTCGCAGGATGAGCGCGGCGCCAAGTGCAGTTGCGTATGAGAACTCACCAAAGTTTCCGAACCGTCCTGAACAGAGTCGTGTCCTTTTTGACGGGTTTGCGAGCTCTCTCGTGTCGTCATCGTCGCCAGTCTCGTCCGACTTGTCAGACTTGATCTGCTTCTGGCACAAGTCAGAAATCGCAGTTTCTATGATAGCCAATAGCACTTCTGCGAGTCCTGATATCTTCTCGAGCATTAAATCGTCCGCTAACTCGTAACTCGCTCTGACCAGTGTCTTTATTGCCCAGCCGGTTTCTGACTCGAGCCCACTTTTTAATGACATGGTCGCTCGAAACAAGGAAGACAGAGTGACTCGTTCTTCCTGCCTCTCTTCTGGCTTGTGCTGGTCAATAAAGGATCGCGAGATCAGGGCTAGCAAGTGATTTGTGGAAGTGTCATGAAGTGTGCTTGATCCAAATTGACCAGCAGTTATTGGATACAGTGCTCGAACATATTCTGATTCTGGTTGTGACCGGTTGTAATCTGTCATTTGTGTAACTGGAGGCATATGCGGTATCATGATCTGTGCCGGAATGTGTTGTTGTTGGTGTTGTTGTTGTTGTTGCGGCTGGTGCTGCTGCTGATGCTGCTGTTGGGTCAGCTTGGGTAGTGTTGTCGTTCTTGCATTCTTGGGCTGTGGATATGACACTGGCACTGTTCTTGGTGGCATGGGAGATACAATCTCTAGAGGGAAGGTTAGAAGTGCACGATGGAGCAGCACAATCATGCTTGTAACCTGCTTGAGCTTGCTTACCTGGACGAGATAGAATTGCACCACCACGAGCTGTCAAGTGTTCCAAAAGCTCAGGTGGAGGAGCCTTTTTTCCCCAGTGTCGCTCGATCTCAAACGCGCTGTTCTCTTTAGCGATCTTGGGTTAATTTCACGAGCTTTGTGCGTACGCTAGATTCTTGTAGTACATTGACTTCAGCAAATAGCCGGGCATGCCGGCATTCGACATTGGTGGAACATGATACTCATCCGCAATGCGTCTCCACATGAGCGAGGTGTCGGAAACCTTGTCGTAGCCACCATAACCGATGATCTTGTTGTAGAGCTTGAGAAGAGATATCCTGCGTGGCCCAAGAGCAGGCTCTCGCTGTAGGTGTGTGCCTCGCTGCTGATGATAGCTAGCGAGGTCTTTCATGAATGCTACATACTCGGCCGATCTGTCAATGTCTGAGTCCTCAGTCTAAAATGTATCAGCCACGCATCTTGCACTAGTAGGCCTGCTATGGAAGCTCGAGAAATGTCTGACTTACCTGCTTTGTGCCATGGTTGCCCATGTAAGTGTGTAACGAGTCTGCAGTGAGCAGTTCAAGGTCCCAGCAGGGGAGCAGCTATGGAGCTGAGCGCGCTGGTGGGCTTGGCTAAAGACGCGCTCGAGAGGATTCGCAGGTAATTGAGCGAAGAAGATCAGGTGGGAGTCAGACAACTGCACCAGCTGCGAGAGAACGGGAGACGGCTTCACTAAGAAAAGTATACAGTCTAGCTCCAGGCTCCTTCTCAAGCACACTTGAAGCCAAAGGGCTCTGTCCACTACGCAGCAGCTGGGGGAATGGCTGGCAATACAAGCTTGAACCAAGTGACTTTATTGAACTTTCATCCTCAGCAATTATTGAGCATTGGCAAGAGGATCGCCATCGCCTTTGCGCGGTAGAGGGCGTTCTCTCTTCGTACGAGCTTGAGCTTGAGCTTGAGCTTCCCACTCGGAGGTCGCGCCCGAGCCAAAAACTCCTCCTCCTCCTCCTGCACGTGCCGTCGCAGGATGCGTAAGTTCGAGCTTGGTAGACTGTTACAAGTTTGCGACTTTAAGCAAAAAACCAAGGATCTTAAATCGGCGGTGCAGTGAATTGAGGAAATAAAACATATCAGATGACGGCAAGGTCACAAGCGATGGCAGTCATGAGCACACCGGCATCAGTGCCTGTACCACGATCGATTAGAGTTGGTGGTAAACAATGGAAATTGGATAAGTCTGCCACAAACCGTTCGCAATTACCCAAGTCACGTCAGAGTAAGTGGTCATCCAATATGTGACTGTTCGTCAATTTCAAATACTGACTGTGAAGCGCCGTTCGAGCTGCGCCAAGAGGAGGCGAAACGTGCTAAAGAGGTCAAGCTCAAGGAAGGAGAGATGAAAGCAGAAAAAATCGCAGAGCTCGAAGCTCGTAAGAAAGCTATACAGGAGAAGAGAGAGAAGGCGGCAGAGAAGGAACGTTATGACAAGCTGAAGGAAAAAATGCACCAAAAGTCAGTGGATCGTATGAGGAAACGTGAGAAGCGGAACAAGCTGCTGAAGGATCGATAAACGACATCAACTGCCAACACCTCGTGCTTTTATTTGCAGTCATCTAGTCATGGAACAAGACAGGTGCACTCTCGACGATACAATTTCCATGGCGATATCCGGCATCTCTCTATGTTGAGCTACTCCGTCATGGCAATGGATACATTCTGACACTCGTGACCTGTCAAGACTATGAGCAAAAGATGCGCTGATCAGTGCTGCTCGACTGGATGCATGTCTTGCTCCTCGAAGTGACGCTTTGCACGAGCGTTCTCGGTCCGGGCTGAGCTGAGCTCAAGCAGTCGAGCTGCTAATCATTTACCTCATAGCAGCAGCTTCGCGCTTGCAGTTCTTCTGTAGCTGCATCGCTGGCTTGAGCTTGCACCTACATTCATCTCGAGATGTTCAACAGTAAGCTTTCGCATTTACTAATACTGAATGTCTCCATTTCGTCGTTCTGTGCTGCACGTCCGGACCATTTGCCTCTTGCTCACAAGCCTTTTTTCTGAGCCTGATGCGTAGACAGCAGTGATTTGTCTGGGACATCCTCACATCGGTACTGACGAATCTTCGTATGGCACTGTGGCGTACAATACATCTGCTCGTCGATTGTTGCTGCTCTCCACTGTGTGATAGGACGACATGATTGTGCCGTATCATCCATTCCGGCCATTTGCAGTCCGTGAGATCTAGGCATCGGCCATCCCTGGCCGACGTCGAACCCGTAGAATCCATAGTCAGATAACATACTCGTAGGTACACAGGCTGGCCGGAAAACCTCCTTGCTCACTTCCAGAGAGCATCTTTAAAGAGCCGCCAAGGAAAGTGCACCGATACAGCTGATTCATTTTTAGATCATGCTCGTGTTTCAAGTTGCGAAACATTGCCCTTACGTGCTGCCATTTGAGGCCCAAAGAGGACCCATCACGAATGTTGTCGATTGCTCAAAGTCTGTGCAGACATCAAGATACACAAGAGGACCAGACTAGCTTGGCACACACTAGAGTCTTACCTGCGAGCATTTGTGCCAAACCCTTTATATCTACGACTAGAGCCCATCATGTAACCCAAATGTGATCAAACAATGCGGCAACCCAGGCAGATTTTACCGTCCATGACCACGTATGCGCAGCTACTGTCAAGAACAGTCGAGCTCTGACCTCTTATGGACCACCGTCGAGAGCCTGACTTGGACTTTCGCACCTGTGCTGACTCGTGGCGGATCAGAGCGCAATTCAGACCTGCGCCACAATGCACAAACTCAAGATCTGTTGTGATCAGTGAACCATTGTCAGTCAGACAACCAGTGACCTGCATGACACTTCTCTTGGCTAGCACAGAGACCTCTCGCTTGCAAACTGAGTCGAGAAGATTCGCATAGATGTACCGTTGTCTATTGCTGCATAGGTTTCATCTTGGTAGCGTAGGCTATTCCCTTGTTTCTTAATGGATTGAGGAACTCTACATTTCTGCTAGGCGATAGACTGTAGTCGTTGAAATTGGTCGCTGACGAGCCCTTTCTGTCAGTGTCTGATCTGAGCACAAGCACTCTCATTCGAGTTGTTGCTTGCTAGACGTGCTGGTTCGCGCAATGACCACAAATCAAAGCCTTACGGGTTTCAGGATATACGAGACTGCCACGCGCTACTACATCATTGGTCACACACAGGACGAGCTCCACTTTTCAATCATAAAGATCGATCGTACGGTGGCAGAACAGGACTTTGTGCTGGAGGAAGATGAAGCTGTCTATGACAAAGTGGAAGTAGAGGAATTGCTGTCTGCTCTGGCTGCTGGTAATTCCGCATCTGGTGGTCTGCAACATCTGGAGACCTCTTGTGGTCTGATCGGCCTCATTCGCTTCACGGCCAATTACTACCTATCCATCATTACGAAGAGAACTGCTATCGCTCTGCTTGGAGGTCATTATGTCTATCACATCGATGACACGAAGCTCATCTCACTAACTTCCGTGGACTCCGTTAGAAGGACCGAGCGGCAAGCCGACGAGGCGAGGTATCTTGCTATTCTCAACGGTCTCGAGATTGGCAAGACGTTCTACTTTTCCAACACATATGACATCACACACTCCTTACAATACAACCTTACATCAGAGAAGTCGACAACGGATGCGTTCTTAGGACGTTTCAATGAGATGTTCGTCTGGAATCACTACTTGCTCAAGACTGCGTTTTCACACCTAAGAGGACATTCGAAATGGTGTGTACCAATCATACATGGTTTTATTGATCAAGCGAAGCTTTCTATCTTTGGCAAATCAGTCTACATAACGCTTATAGCACGACGGTCACGTCACTTTGCTGGAGCAAGATTCCTGAAGAGAGGGGCTAATGAGAAGGGTTTTGTGGCCAATGATGTAGAAACAGAGCAAATCATATCTGAACAGCTAATCACGCCCTTTCATAATGCCAAGGGTGAGCTGTGTGATCGCTACACCAGTTTTGTGCAACACCGTGGATCTATACCGCTGAATTGGACACAGAATGTAGTAAGATTGTCGCCTGCAATTTTATCTATAATTGCTAATGTATGCAGGACGGTGTCAACCCCAAGCCACCTATCGAACTCAACGTGGTGGATCCGTTCTTTAGTGCAGCAGCCCTGCATTTCGATCACATGTTCTCAAGATATGGCACACCAGTGGTGGTGATAAACCTTGTGAAGGCTCGAGAACGCACCCCGAGAGAGACCTTGTTGTTGAAAGAGTTCTCCGAAGCAATCGCTTACCTGAACCAATTCATACCCGCCGAGCACAAACTTCGTTATGTTGCGTGGGACATGAGTCGTGCTTCAAAGAGCCGTGATCAAGAAGTTATTGGCACTCTCGAAAAAATAGCTCAAGACGCCATGACAGACACAAAATTCTTCCATTCCGGTGAGAAAAACATGCGACTCCAGTCAGGTGTTTCTCGAACGAACTGTATCGATTGCCTCGATCGGACAAATGCTGCACAGTTTGTCATTGGCAAACACGCCATGTCCATGCAACTCCATGCATTAGGTCTTGTACCTGATCCGAGTGATGTAAAGTACGATTGTGATGCGGTGAGCATGATGATTGAGATGTACCATGATCATGGTGATACAATTGCATTACAGTATGGTGGTTCACATCTTGTCAACACCATGGAGACTTATCGGAAGCTCAACCAATGGCACAGCCACTCTCGCGACATGATCGAGAGCATCCGACGATTCTACCACAACTCATTTCTAGATGCGCAACGACAGGATGCCATCAATCTGTTCCTCGGCAATTTCAGAATTGCTGATGGTCCAGGTGCTCAAAACTTGTGGGACATGGAGAACGACTACAGGCTACATTACAACAACGCATTTGTATTGGACAGACATCGCGACTACCGCCAGTGGTGGACACCAAAGTTCTTGGAGCGTCCGAAAGCCTACAACCAGGTACCAGAACCACTACCATCCGAGGACGCCCGATATTGGCAGGAATACTACCGCATGAACCTGCACTCCCACCTGAAGCGCCATTTTTGTTTTCACATGAATGATACAGTGAATTATCACCCCAGCACAAACAAGTACTCTGCTGATGCATTCGACCCCAGTCCATTTGTGGTGCGGGCGCATGGCGCTGCAAGTACCACTGCAGTCATTAAGTCTCCACGCCATAAAGTGGACGCCGAGACAAAAATGAGCAATTC
Source organism: Taphrina deformans (assembly GCA_005281575.1). Lineage (NCBI taxonomy): Eukaryota > Fungi > Ascomycota > Taphrinomycetes > Taphrinales > Taphrinaceae > Taphrina > Taphrina deformans. The sequence continues at coordinate 351,661 of RHGG01000014.1, forward strand.
CAAAGGTCATAACAAGACCGGTCACAAGTCAAAGTTATCCTTGCATAGGTGGTTGGGTCACGCCAGCTACGAAAAGGCCAGTGGACTAGAGAACATTATGAATGAGTCCAAAGCACGCGTCATCGTTCCCTCTACGGCATCGAAATCAGCCAGGCATACCGGTCATGATGGTCTGGTGGACGAAGCAGTCGTGGAGAAGCAAGCAGACGGTACCGTCACGGAAGTGGAACAATTGCTCGAGACGCTAGGCACGATCGAGAATAGCAACAGGCTGCAGTATGAGGCCTATGCAGAACTTGAAGCGATCGATTTGTCGTTGAGAGCAGAGGGGAACAGGTATGACATGTATTCCATGGCACACTTGCAAGAGGTCACCCCGGAAGACATGGCCAAGTATCTCGGAGTACCAGCGTAGTTCAAAGGTAGTCATTGTATATATTGTGTTGGAAAAAGACTTGGGCAGTGGCAGGCATTGAATTCATTCGGTAGACAATTCATCCGTCATGACAAAGGTGAGATACTCAAGCGGGACGTTTGGAAATATCTTCAATCTCTTCATATTCGTCTCTATCTAAAATGATATTTTTGATTGTAAATCTTGGCGCAATGCAGGGTGATCACAATTCATCGTGGTCGTAAGCATCGCCGGCGGATTCAGAGCCACCGGCAGATCCGTAGAGCTTCGATGTGATTGGATATGCAACGGACGAAAGCTTCTCTTTCTGCTCCTCAAAGTCCTCCTTGGTTCCGGTGGAGCCGTTCTCGTCCATCCACTCGACGGTTTCCTTGACGGCATCCTGGATGGTCTTCTTGTCGTCCGACTCAATCTTGCCTCCGAGACCTTCCTCGTCCGCGAGCTGAGCCTTGAGTGAGAAGGCGTAGTTCTCGAGACCGTTCCTGGCCTCGATTCGCTCACGAGTCTCCTTGTCCTCATCGGCAAACTTCTCAGCCTCCTCGATCATTCTCTCGATATCCTCTTTCGAGAGTCGACCTTTGTCGTTGGTGATGGTGATGGACTCCATCTTGCCACCAGCTCCCTTATCCTGGGCAGACACTTTGAGGACTCCATTGGCGTCAATCTCGAAAGTGACCTCAATCTGGGGCACACCCCGAGGTGCCGGTGGAATACCGGTGAGATCGAACTTTCCGAGCAAGTTGTTGTCCTTGGTCAAGGATCGTTCTCCCTCATAAACCTGGATCGAGACGACCGGCTGGTTGTCTGCAGCGGTGGAGAAGATCTGTGACTTTCGGGTTGGAATGACAGTGTTTCGGCCGATAAGCTTGGTCATGACACCTCCAGTGGTCTCAATTCCCAGGGTGAGCGGGTTGACGTCGACCAAGACGATATCCTCAGCCCCCTCCTCTCGTGACAAGATTCCACCTTGGACAGCTGCACCATAGGCAACCGCCTCATCAGGATTGATATCTCTCGAAGCCTTCTTGTTGTTGAAAGCCTCCTCGAGAAGAGCCTGGACTTTTGGAATTCGAGTAGATCCACCCACGAGAACAATGTCGTGAATCTCAGACTTCTTCACGCCGGCATCCTTCAAGACCTGTTCGACAGGCTTCATGGTCTTCTTGAAGAGGTCAATGTTGATCTCTTCAAACTTGGCTCTGGTGAGAGTCTCAGAGAACTCTTCACCCTTGTAGAAAGCCTCAATCTCAATTCTGGTGGACATCTGAGAGGACAAAGTACGCTTGGCCTTCTCGACCTCACGCTTGAGCTTACCCATAGCCTTCTTGTCGGTAGAGCAGTCAACGCCGTGCTTCTTGTTGAAGACCTTGGTGAAGTGCTCGATGACTCGGTTGTCGAAATCTTCTCCACCGAGATGCGTGTCTCCGGAGGTAGCAAGCACTTCGAAAACTCCCTCCTCAATGGACAGAAGGGAGACGTCGAAAGTACCACCACCCAAATCGTAGACAATGATTCGTCGCTCATCACCCTTCTTGTCCAGACCATAGGCAATTGCTGCGGCGGTCGGCTCATTGACAATTCGGAGCACGTTGAGACCAGCGATGGTACCGGCGTCCTTGGTGGCCTGTCGCTGTGCGTCGTTGAAGTATGCCGGAACAGTGACAACGGCGTGCGTGACAGCCTTTCCAAGGTAAGTCTCGGCGACCTCCTTCATCTTGGCCAAGACCATGGCGGAGATCTCCTCCGGAGTAAAGGTCTTCTTCTCTCCCTTGACGGTAACCTCGACGACTGGTCGGTTGTTCTTGTTGACGAGCTTGAAGGGAAGTCCCTTCATGTCCTTCTGAATATCCTTGTCGTTGAACTTTCGTCCCAAGAATCGTTTCGCGTCAAAGATGGTATTTTCTGGGTTGGAAGGAGCCTGGTTCTTGGCTCCATCTCCCACGAGACGTTCATCATCGGTGAATGCCACCCACGATGGGGTGATTCGGTTTCCTTGGTCGTTTACGAGAATCTGGAGATGGTTGTCAGCTACTGCACCAAAATTTTAGAGATAATTTCGTGACGCGACTTACTTCGACTTTTCCAGCCTTCATGACACCAACACATGAGTAAGTGGTTCCCAGATCCTGTCCAAGGTCAGGAAACCGGACTGAAGGTCCATTGAGGGGCGAGACTCACGATACCGATGACGGTTCCATAGTTGACTTCATCCTCTTCAGCTGCATAGGATCCCTGTATGGATATGCACAGCAGTGCAAAGACTGCGAAGAAGGCCGCAGCCAATGAGCTCCTGAACATGCTAGGCCAAGTTCGAGAAGCACAGAGCCAATTGAGACAGACCTGAGTTGTAGGGGAGAAGGAGGGAAGAGGTAGGGCAGGGAGGGAGGGAGGGATCTTAAAGGGAGCGGGACAGAGGGAGAAGTGGCCAGCAAGACGAGACGCGCGCGCAAGAACAGACAGACACACAGACAGACAAGGGCGGTGGATCTGGTTGTGGGCAGCAAGAGAGGGAGAGAAGGGCAGGAGATCACCCTGAAGCTCCCAAGCGCAAACCTCAGACAGAAACAAGAAGAAAGGAGGCAGATCGAGGGGCGGCTGGCTGGAGGCTCAAGCAGCGCCAGGGGAGCGCGGCCCAAGCGTCAGAAGAGAGAGACTGAGAGAGAGAACGAAAGGTCCAGGTAGTGAGGGGAGCTCCTTTCTTGCCAGCCTGGCAACTTTTTTTGTTCTTTTTGTTCTCCCGCCTTCCTCCTCCTTCCTTCTTCACTCCTTCTTTCCTTCCTCCTCCCTGTCTTTCGCTCCCCCTCCTGGTCTCTGTGCTGGTCTCTGTGCTGGGGAAATCTCGGGCCGTGGCAGGATGTGGATTCCCTTCTTCTTCCTCTTCCCACAATGACTGACAGGACTACCGTACCAACCTGGAACCAACCGACCGCCCTTTGTGATCAGATGCTTTGTCAGCCATCTGAAATTGACTTGTTTCTGACAGATTCGTTGTCCTTAAGGGGAGCATCAAATAAAGTCTCTGTTTTCGTCACTTGCAACACGTAGATGAATTTCCCACGCAATCTAGTACACTGGGTTCTGGTCATAACACAGCTTAGGTACTGGACAAACACAATATATTCACTTTTGATAAGTTCACAAAATCCTACCTAGGAGGTGCACCGTAGTGAGACTGCATGGCTCGGTAAAAAGCGTAAATGTCTTCTCAACATGCTTGTGTTCTGACAGCTCCAATAATGGTCATCGTCATTGCCATGCAGGCCTGCTCTTGATGCTCCTCCTGCTATAGGTATTTCTCAATTTCCGTCAGTTCACATTATGAAAGGTTGAGGACATGTTGCTCATGATTTGTAAAGAATTCGTAATGATAATGCTGAATGCTCTAATACCTGAAAATCTCCCATAAGTGAACAATCGAAAGGAAGTATGTTTATCGGTAAGACTTTTGTGACTTGGATCGCGCACCCTTTCCGTTTGGCTTCTTTGGCTCCGATCGTCTTGGGTCTGCAACGAGGAGAGTTCGGTCGTATGCAATCAGTGCCTTCTTGAGCTCATTCTTCGACTGCTCGTCGACATACTTCTGGTAGTATGCGACGATAGCCTTGGCGATAGCTTGTCGAAGAGCATAGACCTGTGAGACGTGACCACCACCAGTGACTCTGCATCGAATGTCAACTCCAGCGAACTTGTCGAGTCCGAGGATAAGGATTGGTTCGTAGACCTTCAGACGAAGGATCTCTGGCTGGAGGAGGGAAATTGGTGAACCATTGATCTTGATAAGACCCTTCCCAGTCTTACAAAGAGCGACGGCTGTCGAAGTCTTCTTCTTTCCGAATGTCTGTACCTATGAAAGTATAAGCATGAAGAAGGTCTCGGATACTTGAATGACTCTGACCTGTTCTGCCATTTCGAGTCTTTCAGTTCTACTTCTTTCCTACAGATATTTTGTGGTCTCAACTTTTGCGACAAGTTGTAGACTCATCCTAGCTCGGGAGATTTGCCAGTAAAGTTGCAGTTACGATACAGCCGAGCACAGGCGGTTCCTGGTGGTTTGACTTCTCGGGACTGTTTGGCACGTGTACTTTGTACTTGGAGCTCCAGAAATGATGGTTGGCTATTACTGGTGGCTCTACAGCTTGCTCTGTGAGACTTGCACTCCTGAGATAGGTATGAGAGGGTACAAACTTGTGCTGAAGTGGTATCACTTCTGTTGTGAACAAATGGCAAAGAAGTTTTCCACCGTTTTATGATACTCGATACCCAAATCCTTTTACTGTCACTTCCATGCGACAAGCGCGTACATGAATTCTGTTCTTCTTTCACATATATGTCTGATTTGTCTGTCTATTGCCTTTCTATCCATCATTGTGCTGCCTGACCACCTCCTCGAATCATAGTCAGGGTTGGAAACACCAGAGCAAACTCGAGAAGATAATGTGAATGGCACGCACTGCTCACAACTGGCTCTTCCTCTTTCCCCGTCGGGAGCGGTGACATGCTGCAGATATCGCAAGACACAAGACTGGCAGCAGTGAACCACATCTGCGGAAATGAAATTGCCATGCAAAATACATATACTATTAACAAAGTATCGCTGAAGGCTCTAATTTGATTTGTCTATTGTGGGTGATCGTCCGGTCAAGTTCGGTTGTGAGGCGATCCACTAGCCTTCTCAGCACTTATGGTGGAATTTCGAGGTCGAACTGAGATTGTACTGCAGGTCACCCACGAATGTACAGGCTAGACTGATTGCGAACTCTTGAGGGAGAAGAAGGAACGCGTCCTGGTGGATTATATCGCAAACTTGTACACAGCAGCGGCTAGCAGTGCGACAACTAGAACCATAACCCCGAGGTTGGCGGAGGATCCAGCGGTGGCAGAATCGACAGTCTTTTGAGCGGTCTTTGTAACCTTCGGTGCGTTCGGGTCGACCTTGAGTGTTCCGACAAGCATGGTCTCTAGTTGTTCACGGGCTTCGTCTGAATGTCCGACATCCTCAAAAGCATCCGATGCGTCCATGCCTGGTGAATGAGCCTACAGGTCCGTGGATCGCGACGAGAATAGACAAACCTGCAACATCGATGATGACTTCCTCACCTCCAGGGTGCTCATCGAGAAAGTTCGAAGCATCGTACACTTGTTTTGATCAGATAAAACGAGCTAATCTTTTTCGAAAGCACACACCTTTGCCATGGACAACCATATATAGATCCTTCTTGTCGGCATGCTGCTTGACCTCTTCCGTAGTGAATTCTTTCGACATGGCTTCGATGCACGCTCTAAAGACTGCAATCTCTCCGTATATTATATGTAATTCGAGGTTAGATTAGATGTTGGCAACTGAATCTGGTCAGCATTCCAAGATGTCTGCATCGGAGCTCCGAAGAATACCTCGGCGATTCAAACCACAGTTTGTGAGGCCACTTTCAAGATCAAGACAAACACCAATTCCAGTCATTGCAATCATGTCAGCGAGCGAAATGAGGTATAAATCGCCTCCATCGGTCTATCTACTTGTGGCTTGACGTGATAGTGTTACTGTCAAATTAAACAATCATGATCGCTACTCTCTGCTCATATGCAGGGCATACAAATCGCCGCTGGCATAGAATCGAACACATGCACCCTGTGCCAGAACTGCATGCATAAGGCCAGGCAATCCCTAGAACCCGGAGCAGAGCTCGCCAAGCATTGTCGAGCATGTCCCCAGCATGGGAAGAAAGCAGAGCCAACGATCGTGTTTCTCCAGCGCAAGACAAATCGCAGACGACGCGGAGTGCCCGCGATATGTGGATGCGTGGCATAATTTATGGCTGACTATTGGTGGAGGGTCATGAAGCTTGTGCGGAGCTGAAAGGTGGAGAACCTAAGGCAGCAACTCAATCTTTATTTTACCGACCTCAAACGCGTATGCCCCAGCGGACTCGCGCAACTTCACCACTCACTGCGGCTGGGAAGTGGGAACATGACCCCACCCGTGGAGTAAGCTGAAGCGCTAGAGAGCTGTCAAGTGGTGATGTGTGCACCACGGCCCGATGCAGGCCGATGGTGTCAGGAATAGGGAAGAGACCGGTCTATTGTTCAATCGGCCGACCGACCAAGACCGCTATTTGACGGCCACCCTGTCTATTCTCTCTCCTATTTCTGAGATCTGACCGGCTGAAAGCGCCTGATAATAACACGGGACAAAAAGGACATCGGCAGCAACATGTCTCAGACAAACAAAGATGCTTACAAGACCGCGGAAAAGGACATTCCTATGCATATCGCGACAGCACCGGATTCCCCTGAGCTCGTCAAGAAAGAGTTCGCATTGACCGAAGATCCCGCATCACTCGAACAGAATGTCGAGCAGGAATACCCCACGGGTTTCAAGTTGGCAGGCATCATGTTTGGTCTAGCGTGCTCGATCTTCGTGGTCGCGCTTGATCAAACCATCATAGCAACGGCGAGTAAGATTTTCGTCTTGTGCAGAATGACCAGAGCCTGACAATTCCAGTCCCCAGCATCTCGAATCAATTTCGGAAAATTAACGATATTGGCTGGTACGGCTCAGCGTACTTCTTGACATCTTGTGCTCTACAGCCCACTTGGGGAAAGATATACCAAACATTTTCCGTAAAGTGGTTTTTCATCCTCGCAGTGGTCCTCTTTGAACTGGGCTCTCTCATTTGTGGAGTGGCACCATCTTCAGAAGTTCTCATTATAGGCAGAGCAGTTGCCGGACTTGGTGTGTCCGGTATATTTTCTGGAGGCCTCACGATCATTGCTTACTCCGTCCCTCTTGAAAAACGTCCGGCTTATATGGGTAAGAGATCGTATCGACGTTGTGAGGCGTGCTCATTCTGCAGGCATCATCGGAGCAATGTTTGGCATTGCATCTGTTGCAGGTCCATTACTGGGCGGTGTGTTCACAGAGCAGATTGTCAGTCTCTTCCAACGGATGTGTGCGCGCGAGCTGATCGTATAGACTTGGAGGTGGTGCTTCTACATAAACTTGCCGGTCGGAGCCATTACCGTTGTCAGTGTCGTCTTTCTCGTGCACATCAAGCAGAAACGCGAAACGCGAACGGTCATGGAAAGATTAAGAAGGATCGACTTCCTTGGCGCTGCGTGCCTGCTTCCTGCTGTCATCTGTCTCCTTCTTGCCTTGCAATGGGGTGGCAATACTTATGCGTGGAGTTCCTCCAAGATCATTGGTCTATTTGTTGGCGCAGGCCTTCTTCTCCTGGTGTTCGCCGGTGTACAATGGAAGCTGCAAGACAGAGGTACAATTCCACCGAAAATCATTCGAAATAGATCAGTCTGGGCGTCTTGCGCTTTCGGTGCTGCATTTGGAGGGTCATTTTTCATCATGGCGTATTATATACCACTTTATTTCCAGGCCATCAAGGGCTCAAGCGCCGTCAAGTCAGGTCTGCAACTATTGCCCCTCATGATCTCTGTTGTCCTGTCATCTATCTTGTCAGGCGCTGTCATAACCAAAGTTGGGTACTATACTCCGATACTGATTGGCGGAGCAGTTTTTCTCACTATCGGTGCTGGTCTTGTTACGAGCTGGAAGGTCAATTCCCCAATTGGAATCTGGTTCAGCTATCAGGTAATCATGGGTCTTGGGGCCGGCGGTAGCTTCCAGATACCTATAATCGCAGTACAGACGGTGCTCGATCTCGAGGATGTTCCGGTGGGCACCGCGCTGATCTCTTTCGCACAATCGCTCGGCGGAGCAGTCTTTATTGCCGTCGCTCAATCATTGTTTTCGAACACATTAGTGAAAGGACTTCATAGCCGGATCGAGGATCCTTCGGTAGTTCAAACTGTCGTTTCTTCAGGGGCTACGGGCTTTCGAAATGTTGTCGAAGCGTCCTATCTGCCAGTCATATACGATGCTTACATTCACAGTCTGACAGCATCGTACAAAGTCGCACTCGTAGCGGGTGCATTCTCTGTGCTGTTTGCTTGCTGTGTAGAGTTCAAGAGCGTCAAGAACAAGAAAGGAATGGAGCTCGCTGTTGCGGCGTGATACCGTGTTCTCTATTTAGATGATTACTCGTAGGTATTGTATCATAGCTCATTGAATTCTCTCGTAGTCAATAAGCAACCTTCACTGTCCAACAAACTTGGTGTGTGTCCCATCCGCAACTACTATTCGTTGCTCTCCTTTCGTCCTGCTGAGCTCAACCTTGGTGAATGCCAGATTACGCCCAGCCTTTTGACAGGCGGCATCAATGAGTAAGACATCTCCTATGGCTGCCGTGGACTGATAGGTGACATGTATGTCCACAGACGCTCCAGTCTGGTCTTTCCCAGTGGTCGAAGCGATAGCAAGTCCTCCCATTAGATCCACGAGTGAGGCAGACACTGCTCCGTGTAATGATCCGCGAGAATTAACATGCTGCGCGGCAAGAACCAATTTGGCAGAGACATGCCCAACAGACGCCGAGACAATCTTACTTGTACATATGAGCATCAAAACGTCATCAACAAGTCAGAATCAATTTACAGATCAACAAAGAGAAAACCATAGATTGGACTTTTTGGGAGCTGGATAGACAGCAGTCTCTGGACATGTGTATATACATCTGTATCTGACTTTGTCACAGACATCTTGACTGCTTGGATGAAGCCCAATACCTGTCAAGATTCAATTCACGCACATCATGTACTCTGCAATGAAGGTTCTGCAGCTATACACGCACAAGAGCCGCTTGAGCAGAGCGATAGACTCGTAAGCTGGTGGAGACTCTAGAAGTGAACAGAGGCACTAGAATTAGGCGATCAGTGCGCAAAAGTGATCACCTGAGACAAAGGACAGGGCTCGGGCTCCTTCTACTCATCCACACAATCTTATGGTCCTTACATGAGAACCTTTTTGGAGTGTATGCTTAACTAGTCTGAGAGATCTTGAGATGCTATGACTATGTATCGACAGAAGGGGAGGCCGGCGCTACCACCAAAGCCAGCATTCCTCAGCAAAACACTAAGGCACGTCAAAGAGGGCCACGCTCGATACACGAATTGTGCCATCGCGTTGTACGACTTTGAGTACTGCAGCTATACTCAGAGGTACCTGCAAGATACTGACTATCGTAGAGGATTGGCCAACTTTCACGAATTGTCGTTTGTCACAGGCGAACTCTTGAACCTCGAATGCACCCCAATCGAATCGGACTTTCCAGCCTGGGGCATAGCCACTCGGTCGAACAAGGCAGACACTGAGCGAGGTCTTGTACCTCTCGAATATCTTCAACTCCTGGACGAATACAGGTCTTCTATTGGAAGTGGATCTGACGCTCTGTCACCAATCATTGACGTAGAGAGCTTGATCAGTGACGATATCGACTTTTCTTGTCGTTCACCGAGTCAAGTAACACATCTCGACAACAACAAAGAAACAGAGTCTGTCCAGTCGACCATTATTTCGCGTCCTGATTACTTGAAATTGCTCGGGGGAAGAGAATTGAACCGATTCTCAAAATTCGTCCGTACTGGAGTGGAGGTTTGATTTGCTCGGCCTCAAAGTTGCGACATTTATTGATGAAACAGGACTACCTGATAAGGGATTTGTCATCTTTGAAATTTGGTCAGCTGAGACAGAGACGGCAAAGTAGTGATTCAGAAGAGATCAGCAATTCGCTATATTACATCGAGGTAATTAGTACCAGTGTCCTTTGATGTTCATCTCTGACTATGAAAGGATGGACCTGCTTGGCACGAGACGATGAAGCATTACGAGATTCGTGTGGACTCATATCGAGTAGTCGCCATGGAACAAGGTGATGCCCATGCTAACTACTTCATCCGTACCGTGTATGAGGAGACTTCCAAAAAGATTGAAATTTGTGTAGAGCGGCGATTCCGCGACATTGAGAACTTGCACGGTCGATTGACTAGAGAGTTTCCCCTGGTTCTCTTACCGAGCGTGCCTCTGAAAACAATTACGACATGCTTGGAACAGTCATTTCTCTGCAGTAGACGAAAGATGATAGAACGATATCTGCGTAGGGTAGCTCGACATCCTGCCCTACGATGCAGTGATGTAGTCACTAGTTTCCTGTCGGACGAAGACTATCAAGCACAAGAGCTGAGTAAACTGAAACCCGATTGCTTCTTTGATCTCGTTATACATCCAGAATGGAACCACGATGATGGGGATCGAGTCAGTGTGGAAGAATTTTCAATGCGCCTCGAAAGTACCATGCATGATATGCATTCCATGCTTGCTTCTCTTCGATTGTTGGACATTTCGATTTCTCAACATGCTACGGCAATGGCAAAGTTAGCAAACACCTTGGCAAGAGCTAGTGTCAATCAAGCATCCCTCCTACACGATCAACCGGCTGGGACAGATGAACTTTTGCTAGGTGCGTCCAAATATTTCGCCATAAGGCAACAGTCCAACATGATACAAGCTGGGAGATATGAGACCTCTGTCGCACTTATCGACGAGTGGAAGCACTTTTTGGCAGGCTGGACGAATTTATCCAAGGTCCATTCAGTCACAACGCAGAAACTGACTCTGCTCAGAGATCAGACAAGTGAGGCTGCGCTGGAGATAGCAAGCCGTTGCGACACGATATTAAATGTGATCCTTGCAGAAATGGAAGTCCTTAGGACCCAGTGCACCGAGGATATGATGCACTTGACTGAAGAACTGCTCGGTGCACAATCGATGTTGCACAAAAAATGCCTCGTGGCACTGGAATCACAGACACCGCTTCCTTTGTCGTTGTCGTATAAAAGGCGGATGATCAAAGTCATCGATGATGCGGATGCGAATGCGCATGCTCAAGCACCGGTCGAAAGCGATCCGTCGTATCTCTCCAAAGTCCTGCAGCTCGTCTATCCGTGGACCTAGTGTGTTGAGAAGATGAGCATTGTGGCACCAGTTTAGTCGTGAGCTTCGTCTACTAGGACAAATGCGATATCAGTATCAGCTGTCGCTACTCTTGCTCTTGAGCACAGCGACAGCGCGCTGAATGTCGTCTAGACTTCCAATTTGTGATGTCTCTGCCAGCTCTTGTTCCCATGAGCCTTCGTTGACTGTGTTGAGGAGTACCTGCTCGATGTACTTGCTTCTGTCGCTGACATTGAGACCCAGGTCGAGTGTGGCGGAGAGCTTGCTGTTTTGTTCGAGAGCGGTCTGGAGTGCCAGGATCTGTTCCCTCAGGAAGCCGGCAGAGTCCTTGACCGAGCCGACATCGTTCGCCCGTGCAATGTCCTCCAGAAACTGAAGCTTGAGGGCGTGTGAGTCGAGCAGGGCGAGCTTCCTCTCGTTGGCAACCCGTTCGCGTTCCATCATGAGGGCCACTCTCTGGGAGGCGGAGAGGGTCTTGCGGGCCTTTTGGAGGTCCTCCTCGACCTCAGCACTATCGTCAGTGGAAAAGTCGAGGCCGGCGTGATGGCGCAGACGGACCCAGCCGATGAGATCTTCGGGGATGTTGACAATGTTTCTCAGGACAAACAGTTCCATGGCATCAAAGTTGCGGTCGACGGCATTCTCGAGCAAGGTCTCGAACTTGTGGATGCCCGTCTCGACTTCCTCGTCGGGCAGCGACTCTGACGGCAGACCCGTGAAGAGCTGTTCCATGGCGTTGACGGATTTATAGAGGAGCGCATTGACGGTGTTGATGATGTCGTCCACGAGGGAGAGCGGCGCAAAGGTCAGGTGTTCCGTCAGGAGGACTTCCTGGGACGGAAAGGACATGTCTTCCTCTCTGTCTGTCTCTGTCCGCAGTCGACCGAGCCTCGTCTCTTGCCCAAGCGGAAGGAGATTCTAGACTAGGACTAGGTACTCATGCCACGACCGGTCAAGCGGTGCATACCGAAGACGCCCGTGAGCGAAAGAGAGAGAGACGGAATCCCTGTGGTTGGCAACGGATTTGGGCCCAGCTTGAGTTGTGTACCGGAGCGAGCGCGCGCGCACATACGCCTGCAGTTGTTTTGCTTTGCTGGGCAAACGAGGAAAGCGAAGTGCATCCGCTTCTGTTTATGTTTCTTGCGCTCGCTGCCGAAAGTGAAGAAAAGGTGCGTCTTCATCAGTACCCGCCGTGTGCTCGTGCATGAGCATAAACAAACACTGCGCGCACGTGCAAGCTCAAGTGTTTTGACGTCTGTTGATCTGAGGTTAGGGTCGTGATGAAACCCTGATTGGATCCCGTGATGGAAATTCGGGTGAATCGGATTCATAAACGCGCCTCCCCACGCCCGCCATAGATTCTTCCTCCATCATCACTTCACCCAAACCTCTTCTTACAAATCATCAACTAAGAAAGCAAACATGTCTGGACGTGGTAAAGGAGGAAAAGGATTAGGAAAGGGAGGTGCCAAGGTATGTCTCATGCTCTATCGCGTTGCGCGCGCACAATCGCTGACCCTCTGCTAGCGACACAGAAAGATCTTGCGAGACAACATCCAGGGAATCACCAAGCCAGCCATCAGACGATTGGCCCGACGAGGTGGTGTCAAGCGTATCTCCGGTCTCATCTACGAGGAGACGCGAGGAGTCCTCAAGACCTTCCTCGAGGGCGTCATCCGAGATGCCGTCACCTACACCGAGCACGCCAAGCGAAAGACCGTGACCTCGCTCGATGTCGTCTACGCCCTCAAGCGTCAAGGAAAGACCATCTACGGTTTCGGTGGATAAGTTTCTCCGTCACTTCCTCGGCTCCCCTCTGTACCATACACAATCCTCGCACTTCGGGTTTCTCCCTCTCTCGATCGCTCGGTCAACGCTGTCAACGATTGGATGGCTCGGACAGTCGGCTCTTCCGGCTGTAGTTTATTCATAGCAAGAGGCGAAAACGATATTCCAACGTGTCCTGTATAATAATGACTATCAAACAATGTAAATATCTCCACCAATTTCCGACTCTAATCCGTGCTTGCTATTTCCGTCCTGTGATTGCGCATTTTTGAGCGGTTCGTGTGCCGGCTTGTACGATCTAGATCGACTGTCGATAGTCAATCTCTCGTCTCGAGCAAGACCTTTTGCTGCTGACAATTGAGCGAATTGTCAAGGGCACTATAGCGCTTGTGATGGATTCCTGCGGAGGCTCTTGCCGTGGCACCGATCGAGTCCACAGCGCTCTTTCCGGTCTACACTCGAACGCAGCGATCGATACAGGTGCCCTGAAGCCGGATAGATCAAGATTGAGCAGCACCTCCCATCGCAGCCTGAATATGCATCTTGGCATTCTCAAACGTCTTGGAGAGGTACTCGAGTTTCTTAGTCAATGCCACCGCATCTCCCTCCGTCCCCTTCTTTTCCGCCTCGATGCGTCCCTTGACGTCCCCCTGTTGCGCCAGGATGAACATTTTCCCGACGCCTTCGTAGACCCGTGTCGAAGACGGCAGCGTCTCGAGTTCCGTGAGGGTCAGGTCCAGTAGCCGTGTCTGTCTCTGTTTTCCCGCCAACTGTTGCTTCACCTGTGCCATCTCACGTTGGGACGAAATGGCTCGTGCTTCAATCTCTGCGATCGCCATCAGTCCTGGATCCTTCACGAGGTTCCATTGTCTCACCACCCAGTACAGCACGTAACTGTGCGTCAGACATGCTTGATCTATTGCCTGATCTGGCCGATTGACGAGTCTTTCAATGCTAGATATTTGAGATTGGAACTGGCTGATTCACATCAGTAGTCTGAGATCCAAAGACAAGAGGCAAAGCACAGTGTGGCTGTACGAGACGGTAATAGATTAAATGATATGAAATTGGGCGAATAGCGGAGTGCAGCCATCAAATTATGCGAAAGATGGCAGGTTGAAGCGGTGGCTGGTGAGATCCGTTCTACCTGTTTCAACGTCTAGAGTGCGGTCTCCTATACATTATTGCCATCGACCATCTCTGCAGCTCTTAGTCCTACATACACGGGTGTAGTCATCGAAGGCCTAAGGACGGATAGATGAGTTCATGCGATCCGCCTCCATATGCAAGCATTCGACCGGAGGAGAGGCTGTGTCGTGTGACCGAGAGCATGTACACAGCCCTAAACATTGCATACGATCGACTAGAGGAAACGATACTCCTCCGAAGCCTGCATGACCATCCAAAAGCCGAGAGGGAGCCTACTCGAACCGAAGCACATGATCTCGCTCGATTCGAACAACTCTTTCGCAGCATCTATTTCGATAAGGATCAAGTACGCAGCGAATTGAAGTCTCCACTCCACAGATCGCTTGACAAGACCGTAAGCAGCATTCTGGGCAATTTGCCAGATTATAGCACGTTCCAGGAATGGGACAAATCGGGGGTTCAACCAAGCCAGAATTGACCGAGCGACTTCTGCTGCAGCGTCCTACTGCCAAGTAGATCAAATTCAGCTGAGGACACCCAGTACTCCGTTGCGATTTTGATTCTCGAGAAGATACTCAGTCCCTTCCAGCAAAGCATTTCAGGCTGCATATCTCGTGGTGGCGGGACAATTGCGATGCTCGTCCATGCAGGACGCAATGCCTTTAGGCGCTCCTCCAAGTAATACGAAGCATATGGGAAGTTGTAACCAGCTCCGGAAATGAGAATTGTCGAACACATGGCTTTTCGACGCTCGTCAGCATTAGGCGCATTTTCGCAAGCACAGGTTATCGACGAAATGATCGCGACATCTAGTGGCACTAGCAATGGCAGCTCGTCGTTGCGATCGAGTACATCGTTGACAGCATCAACTTCCTTGTCTAGTTCATCGATGGCCATTTCCACGTCATTCTTGCTATCATGAACAGCATCTACCATCGGCGAGTCGACGTCAAGCGGAGTGTCAGCTCTCGTGCTATCGGCCGCGGCCAAAGCTAATGCGCGAGCACCACGGACCGTCACGACTTCTTGTGGTCGGATATTAACATTGTAGATATTGTTAGGTTCTCGGTCCGATTTGCCATATAAGAGTCTGTCCTGAATCACAGATTCTGGCTCCTGTGATTGATCTTCGTAAATGTCCATACTTCGGCTGAAGAGACTTCGACGAGCGCTATATTTATCATCATTTTCGAAAATCTCCGGGTGGAAATAAGCCATCGTACATGTGATGTGCTCGTCGTAGACTTTGAAATTATACTTTCTCGTCTGCCGGCCAGGCTGCCGTTGAAAAGTCTGGTAGAGTTGCACAGCGGCTTCGGCCTCATTCGAAGAACAAAACTTCAATTTGAGGTCTTCAGCCAGAAGAACATCATATGCTCGGGAGAGATCAAAATCTCTGTAGGGAAATGATACTCTTAGTAGTTGTTTCGCCATGAATTTGGTAAGGTCGTCGCCACCGTATGTCATACTGATCCTCGAATCACCAATGCACAGACCTTCCTCTACGCACGAGATTGTGGTACTTTGCGCACCAACGTCAACTACACATGCGGAGGATATTCCGGCACCGAAGGTCGCACATACACTCTCTTGCAAAACCAGTGCGTTGCTGAATTTAAGATCCCGAAAGAAGATGACGAAAAGAGATTCGACGAATGCCTTGTCGTACAGGTCGGGCACAACTAGTGCAACCGAATAGTCTGAGAAAGAGTTCTTTGCGATCCCGAGCTCAGTCTGTACTGCTTGGGAAATAATGATGCCAAGATCACCAAGCAATTGCTCCCGAGCCTGATAGGCCCTTTCGTGCAGAACACCATTCTGTATCGGCCAAAATAGATCGTAATGAGGAGATGAATCGGTCGGTATGCGCAACGCAGCCTTTCCTGTAATATACACAGGTCCACTCGAGACATCAGTCCAGTCAAATCGTTCTAAATCGTTGTGATCGACGATTTCCTCGTATTCACTTCGCTTGTTGTATGATGAGACGAGGTCATTAGCATTTGGGACCATCCGACGTTTAGCATTCCTCATTCTTGCTCGCATGTCCGATTCAAGTTTCTTTATGTGACCTTCATACTCCTCTCCAAACATGCCTGGGCCACACATGGTACCCGGAGGTACCAATGGTCGCTTCTGTTGACTGTAGGGGACCTTTCTTGCAAGGACAGTGGGCACAGATTTCGGATGTGGGTCTGACGCGAGTCCAAGTCGTGTATTACTGGATCCAAGATGTAGCACAATTGTCTTTGAACCTAGCGCAGCACGTTCTCCAGTGTCTTCCTCATCTTCATCGTCGGAGTCGTCATTCGCACCGGTCGTCTTTGCAACGACTCCTGTCCTTCCATCATCGGTCGAACCTTTCTCAGCCAATTTGGCCTTTTTCATTTGAGCCGCCTTCTTCGCATTCTCCGCGATCTGTCGGTTCGCGAAATACTGATTGTCATTCTTGAGATATTCCGTGTAGAAATTCTTCTGGTTGATGGGTGGAATCGGTTGAAATTGACTGAACTTGAGATTGAGGCTTTCGTTTGGATCAATCTTCCTCTTGACCATAACCATCTTTGAGCTTACTACGAGAGTTTTCAAGCTCTCAAGTTCTTATATGCAAGCAAGGACTCGTCAGAGTATTTCACTCTTTCTTCTCTCTGTTTTGTCTCTCGATGTGTCCTCCAAAAGCGAGAGCGGCAAATGCAACGACAATGACAATCACGACAGCATGCAACTCCCAGGACATGTGCAGTCAGCCACGCACTCTCTGAACCTCAGAGACTGTTCCAATGCATACTGCGTATGTACGCACGGATGGGAGTTGGAAGTGTCCATGGCTCGAGCTGGAAAGATGCGCAACGCTCCTCCACAGCTGCAAACCTGGAAAGCAGCTGCACTGGAGAGACGCTGCAATTCACGTGCAGGAACTCCATCATCTCAGAATGCCGCGTCTCTCTCTCTCTCTCGCCCTCAAGACGCAAGTCCTCATAGGAATATCACTCGTCTTAGGTCTCTGTCTACACCAGCTTCCGACACTCACGGATCCTCTCGGCAAAACATTGTATCGTACATTCTTATTCACAGTAGAAGGAACAACGTGAAGCGGATCCAATGGTAACGACGACTTCAGTCACCGGCAATGCAGCGCTTGATGGCTCGATCAGTGTGGACTGGCAGGCACTCAAGACTGGAGAGGTCTCAATGGGAACAACAATAGCTGCCGTCAAATTCGACGGTGGAGTCATACTTGCTGCTGATTCGAGAACGACAACTGGCTCATACATTGCCAACCGTGTAACGGACAAGCTCACTCAGATACACGACAAAATCTGGTGTTGTAGGAGTGGATCTGCAGCAGATACACAGGCTGTTGCCGATATACTTCATTACTACTTACAGATGTACGAGTAAGTAGCCTGTCGAGAACGACTACGAATATAGACTCACCATATAAGGACTCAGAATGGTGCACCGCCGTCGGTCAAGGTTGCTGCGAATCTTGCTGCTGAGATGTGCTATACGAACAAGGACAATCTATCAGCAGGCTTGATCGTCGCAGGTTATGACGAAAGGTCTGGAGGCGAAGTCTATTCTATACCTCTGGGAGGGTCTATACACAAGCAAGACATCGCCATCGGTGGTTCTGGCAGTACTTATATATATGGATTTTGTGATACCAATTTCCGCGAAAATATGACGGAAGCAGAGGCCATCGACTTCTTGAAGCATGCTATCGCGCTAGCTATGGAGCGTGATGGCAGCAGTGGGGGTGTTATTCGAATGGCCGTGCTCAAAAGTGCCCCGATCGAACGTCATTTCTTTGCTGACAAGGACATTCCTCTTGCATGGAACAAGCCAGATGCTAGCCAGATGCGATAATCGACCCCACCCATGTACCAACGAATCACTCTGCTATTGTGAGCGACTTGTCTTGCTATGCGTAGCATATTGGCAAAACAGGTGGTCGTTCACGACATAGCTGGTGGCTAGGAGTGTAGAGACCAGCTTGGTCTCTCAGATCAACATGCACTTCCATTAGAAGACTATACTCAAAGGGCAGCGAATTATCTCAGGTAAGTAAGGCTTGCGACTCTCACTTTCTGCGTTATGTTCCATAATCAATTAGTATTTATCCAAATACAAACTACCCGTTTCATTACTTGTACATACAAATCCCGTTGTGCTCGCGCACATTTCATTAACGTCAGGCAGGTCTAACTGTTCTCAAACTTGCGCTCCTTGTGCTTTCAAGGCCGTCAACAACTTTGCTACCTCTGGTTTGACCTGGACTGCTCCCACCGCCAGCGGTGAGAATTCAGGCACTGCGAGTGTCGGCATATCGCACTTGATCGACAGAATGTCTGTCGGTCGTGAAAGAGATGCTCCAAATTCGTTTGTGGACCATGTGCCTACAAGGGTGATACCAAGCTTCCAACTGCCAGATCTGGTGATCTGTAGCCCAGGGAAAGAGAAGAAAATGCCGAGCGTCCCCTGCGCATCCTTGAATAGCTGGCCATGGACACTCATGGCGCCTATGACACTGACAGACTCGCCACCACTGAGCTTGATCTGATTCGTCCCGCTGGAGTCCCACAGTGATATGTCGACTCGGAGGTATGGCAGGTCGTCTTCAGCAAGAATGTTGGTCCCCGGTGAAATCCACATGGCTGTAGACGGAGACGACCCGGTTCCGCAATCACTCCTCACGGCCAACTGTGCAACGAGTGGTGGAGAACAAGACCCTGGACCGCTCGTGGTGCACTGCACTGGAGCAGAGACAACAGTCAGACAGTACTCTCTGCCTCTGGTCTGCCCCGTCACCGACTGTCCGAGCGAGGGCTCCTCGGGCCGGTACGATGATGCCGTATTTGACCATGCCGAGGGAGAGGACGGAACCTCCAGGGATTCCACGTCCTCTTCTCGGTCCGAGTCGTCGAACGAGTCTGCAGCTGATTGTTTCTGTCGAACGAGGGACCTGCGGATCACACGATGCCTCTCTGCACTCTGTGCGGCTTCTGCCAACCCGACAGAATTCTGCCGCGAGTTGTTAGAAGACGAATGCTGCGTCGTGGTTTTTGATGGAGATTCATTCAAGTTCATTGGCTGCCGGCTGTAGCCATCTTCGAGGGGCCGCACAACGGCTTCTTCCGATCTGCGCCGCGCTCTTGGATTCGCTTCACCCTTGTGTTCTCGAGAGGAAGAGCGCTTCTGTCCTTGCGGAGGGTCGTCGGTCGTGATCATGGACGATATCGACATGCGCGATCCCATGCGCCGAAGACCCTCCTGCTGTGATGATTTGTTGGAAATATTGCCTGTTTACTCGAATCTAGGGTATGTCAGAGATTGGTCCGTGTTGCACGGGAGATGGGAAGACACTCATCAGCGACTTGGCGAGCCGCTGCAATCGTTGCCCGGAATTGCAGATACTCACTGTCGCATCTGTCGTAGACCCTCTGCCCGTGCGTACCAGACGACTTACCTTTGCGCATGCGCTGTCTCGAGTCGTCCTTTCACTCGAGCCGTTCAAATGTTCAAGGACAAGTCGTGTAAGTTTTTTCTTTCTTGTTTCGGAGAATAGATGTCAAAGATTGAAATGATCGACGAAATGAAGGGAAAGAAAAAGCGATCGCGTGGCATAGGTATATACTCCTTCTCGAACATGTCATTACGCGCATGTCTCACTAGTGTAGGCAGGACCTCCGGCTTAGACATGGGTGAGACATGTTCCTCGAGGTGTCACTTTTCTGGCTTCTTGCAGCCTCGAAATGGCTGTTTTCACTCCCCCGATGAGATCTCGGGTCTTGCTCGATCTTGCGCTTCGTTCAGTAGATTACGCAAAGTACGTTTCGGATGTCGAGGGATGACACACAGGCCTCGACTGCAATGAACATCCCGAGCGGGCGACCTCTTATACATCCTCTCCGGACCGAGTTCTAAACATCTCCTCCTGACTCTTGACGAGCTTACGACACGTTCTCTTGACGTGCCCGAACCTTGACGTGGTGCACCATGCCAATGGCGCGTCATCGATTGTTCTGAATGCTGGGGTGGAATGTCTCAACCTGGATCACATCAACTGTCAAATTGGGAATGTCCGGTCGGTGTCAAACCTTCTTGGTGCCGGGACCCGTGGTTCGGGTCTTATTTCAGCCTTGTCATTGGCTCTCTTGGCGATGTCTTAATATACTGTCTACGCCACATTCGCCGGCCGATTTGCCTCGATCGATGTGCTCGGATCATGGATTCAAGGTGGGATGGTAGCTGAAAAAGGGGAAGCAGGGCATCGAAACATTGCAGGGCAATTCTGGAGCTAAACTATGGATGACATCCTGTAATGGCGGCGCAATCGTCTTGCTTGCTTGCCCGCGTCTCGTCAGACACGTCCCCCAGTTCGGAACCAAAATGTACCAGCATGTTCCGGGCCCGGATTTACTGCGAACAACGTGTCGAGTCTCTGGTGCATTTCCCCACCAGTATGGGCACACGCATACTCGTGCGTACAGCGCAGACATGCTGAGCCAAGACGGTGTGAGCACAGTGACCAGGACCTGCATCTATGACGAGACATTCGTTTCATAACGGCGATGCACAGTGCCCTGGGCGCAGTACACGCCTTCTATTTGGTGTGCACGATCTAGGAATCTTGTTCATGGGCAGTATCGAGTGACTGACTAGGCCCCTGCCGAGCTTCGTCCGTGTTGACCATGGCATGCTCCTCGTCTCCCTGTGCGCTTTGCCGAGCCCTCTCAAGCATGACTTTTGCCCGGAGGCCAGCACCTGTCTGAGATGCATCGAATGGCCGCTCGTCCCTGAGCGCAAGCTCTACGGCTCGTGATGCCATTTCTTCCTCATCCTCTATCATTTGAACAAGATTGTCGAGTATCTCTGTTGTCTCCTCCCGGACATCAGTCAGATCAATGCTTCCTTGCTGCTCGAGAGATTGCTGCACCGGGGCAAAATCCTCCGATGCAGGCAAGGCTGGCGGCATAGATTCGCCAAAGTTGTGTAATTTTCGACCTTTCAGGTAGAGCGTGTCTCGAACCGTAGCTCGCCATCGGAGTAACAGAGAATGAACAGCTCTTCCGGCGAGAATCAACATTGCAGAGAGGAAAGCGGCGGGATAGCTCATACGATAGAGCATGATCGCATTATCCTTAGGGACGTGATTGTAAGCAACATGCTTTGCCAGAGCGCCAATGCTGAGCGGCATGATCAGGGCCGCGAGTAAGCTTGCCGTTATCGGGAATATCAGACGTCTCGTAGCTAATCGCAGGTCAGGGTTCCTCCATCCTCTTCGCCAGTCGTTCCGCATAGTATTGTTCAGCGCATCTCCGACTGTGTTAGGCGGCATCATCAAAGCCGTCCTGCCAATGATTTTGACATATACAAGCCCAACGATCCAATCATGTACAAGATGTACTGTTGGTACATAGGCAGGATTTAGCCATATACCTAATGGGATGATCACATACGTTTCGAGCGTGAGCCCGAGAAGTACAGGGATCAGGACTGACATAGTGCCGAGCAGATAGGACCACTTCAGAGTCAGCACTAGACCTGCACTTACTTTCGACATTGCTTGAGTCGGATTGTTGACGACATCTCGATAGCAATTTACAACGGAGTTCTTGAATGAGGTGGCTCGACTGAGTTTCCGGAGAAACCAGATCGTGATGCCGATAGCGTAGACACCATACAGATATGCAATCAAATCGTGAGCTTGTGATTGCGAGGCTATTGTGCGGAATATTCGACGACCGATGAGAAGTGGCATGACGACCACGCCAAGGCACAGAGTAGCAGCGAATGCCCACATCAGGAAGAGAAAGGCATGAATTCTCAGTCGGAGTTTTGGAGGGGCATATACTACCGTGTAGTTCGGATCGTCTCGAGTCTCATCGTCGCCCTCAACAGGGTGATGGAGGTTGTTGTCTTCTGTGACAACTAGGATCATGTCTCTACCCTGTCGCATGGGCAAACTGTCAATTGCCGGAACTCTTCGGAAGGATCCGCTCTTCTTGAAAGATGGAGCGTTGACATCAGGTGATTTGAACCAAAGCTGAGCCAATAGGGAACTCCGACCTTCTAGATAGCCTTCCTCGTCCGGATGACGCTCCCCCATAATGAAAGATGATAATCGTAAAGCACGGGCACAACCAGTAAACCAGGAAGACCACACACTTTTGATCAGCTTGTGCGGCTTTGTGTAACGATAGGTTAGCGGCAGCAGTATCTGGAACAGTAGGAGATCGAAAGGCACCTCAAAGAGTGGCTCTGCCGAATTCCAGCTCAGTGGTAATATACCACTCAGACAACGAAACAGTGCCCATACTACGGCGCCAGAGGCCACAAGGATAAGTGCACCATAGATGAGAATGCTGATACCAATTTTGCGCATCTGATTGCGTATCGGACGCTCGAGTATATCTTTTATAGGATTGAAGGTGGGATCGTTGGGGTCTCTTATGAAGAATAGCAGACCTGGACGAACAATTTCTCTACACATTGAAACGAACAATGCAAAATTGAACATATAAATAGTGCCGAGAAGCCAATGTAAAAATATGCTGGTGAAAGGATAATCCGCAAAGAACGACAAACGCTCGATGAACGTAGAATGAAGAAAAAAGGGCGAGAATATCCCGTCCAGAAGAATTCCACAATAGAAGGGGAATAGAATGAGCTCAATACTGAGGATGGAGACGAATTTGATGGCGAAGCCAGCCTGTCGTAATATGGAACGCACGATCAGCTCGATATTTTTGCCTTGCTCGCCAGTAGTCATGCGCAAGTTGAGCTTGATATAAAGAGACCCAAGAGAGATGAGTGTAACGTACCCACTAAATACCGTCAGGACTCTCTCTGGCACACTTGCTGGCTGTTTAGCAAAGATTTCGAGAAGATCAGGCGTTCGTTCCACAGATCCATTAGCAGAGATTCGTTGACCAGCCTGTACCAGATATGATACAAGACCGCTTGGTGCTTCGCCCAATGATTTCCATTTGTCTTCCAGTGCGGCAAGACCCTGCAATTTCTTGCCAACGGCACTTACGGAGAGCAGTGTATACTTGACGACTCGCGAGTGATTCGTGATTGGGCTGAATAGCATTTTCGCACCACGTAAAGTTATTCTGGCTATACTGTCGAACTGACGTATTATCGTTCGAGCGATTTCGACAGGTAAATGTAGAAGGTACATCCACGGATCCCTAATGATTGCCAAGACACTACGTCCACACATATGCGGAAGGCAGACTCCAAAGACAATAAAACTGGTCACCATGACAACTACCAGCATAGAATTCTGAAGCAGAGCAAGGATGGGACCACGCACGCCAATGAGCATTAAGAGACCGTCAATGTCCTCATCCATATCGCCGCGAGCAATGGCATTTGCTTCTGCATTGTCAACCTCAGCTTGAAGGTCACGCACGTCGTTCGGTACAGGATTATCGACTTCCATGGCCACAGCGGCCACGTGTGGTTCGTGCATTTGCTCAGGCCGAGGAATTTCTGTTGTCAAACGCAATGCCCTTTGGACATCCACAGCACCTTCCACTCCGTGTTGATTGGCAATTCGTGCAATTGTGCCAACATGCCTGATTGTCTCTCGATAGACCGGGTCGAGTCGATCGAGAGGTCGCTCAGTAGTGGCGGCAAGAGCAAGGTCAATGCATACCTGAATTGCAGCATTCGCTGCTTGTGTTCGTTCGGCCGGCGAGCCAGCGAGACGTATTTGTGTCAAAAGGATCTCGAGCTGTCGATCAGCGATGACCACCCCTGGTTCCCTGCCGCCAAATCCATCGATATTAGTGGTCACCGGCGCAGTAGCGTCAGAGTTTTCTGATATCTCGGACTTTTCGGCATCCGTACTACATTGATCTTGCTCTATCATAGAATCCTTGAGCTTTGTAACCGGGTCGGGGCCCACAGTTGTCGATACTGGCTGAGAGTCTAGTGCTAAATTCTCAGATTGGTCCGATATTCCGGGCAATCCTGAAGTCTTTGGCACAGGTATAGGAGAATCCGGATACTCCATTGCAGTCGATCGATCGGCCTCCTCCCACATCTTACGCTCTAGGCTGCGGCGTCGCGCACGCTCATGACGAAGGTCTTGTGAAGAACGCGCCCCGCCTTCGCTGGCCAAGCGAACATCAATATCTTCCACTCTTCGACGTCGGCGGCTGTCCGAGGATTCCGGCATATCATTGTTATCAAGACCATTTGCACGCAGACGTTGGGATGCAGCCTGGAGTATGGCTTGTCGGCGGACAGCTCTTTGTTCCGCAGCTGTAAGTACAGTGTGGTCTGTGGCTTCTTCTTGTGGTTCTCTCTGTGCCTTGTCATCTGCATTCGCTTCAGGTACACCAGCACCGGCGGAGAGCTCTGAAGAAGTATTGTTCGTTCTCATCTGAGCACGCCGCGAATTTTGTGCGGCTTGTGCTTTCAAATTTTCCCAATCACTGCTATCTTCAGACCTTCGATGCGGCGCAGTGGATTCCGGTGCATGAGGTGGATCGCGGGTCACTTGCGAGGTCTGTGTAGCTAGTAAGTTTTCCTGATCAGGGGCTTCTACATCATCGTCCTCCATCATGGTGTCAATGTCCATGCCAAGAGCGATTTCCGCAGCACCATCAGCAACGACGTCTGGAGGTATGGCCTCCAATCTCATAGCTTGTCTGCGAGCCTCGTCAGGCGGGATCAAGACGTTGCCTAGAAATTCAGGCGACTCGTCGAGCAAGTGTGCATTGTTCTGCACAATCCACTCTCTAATGAGGAATGCTACTACGAAGATGACAATGATGATAGAAGTGATGATTTGTCCTTCGAGGATCTGTGTGAAAATCTTGTTGACGAAGGTCGAGCTTGTTAGGTGCGCTAAAGATGAAGGAAGGAATGTATCAGCCCTATATGTTGTAATGTTAAGTACGGCACTCGTGGAATCCTCTATTGAGGTATGATTCGTAATTGTCACATTCGCGAGATCATGTAGATGTCCCGCAGAATTTGTTGTTAGCTGATCCCCTGCACGAATAGTGCTTCGCCAAATATGTCGAG
Organism: Taphrina deformans; assembly: GCA_005281575.1. Classification (NCBI taxonomy): domain Eukaryota; kingdom Fungi; phylum Ascomycota; class Taphrinomycetes; order Taphrinales; family Taphrinaceae; genus Taphrina; species Taphrina deformans. The sequence continues at coordinate 376,920 of RHGG01000014.1, forward strand.
TACAATACGGCAACCACCCTAACCAGACAGCAGTGACAAGGAGCCATCGTAATGTGAGCAAGAGTGCATTTCGAATATCCAGGATCATCTTTCGCAATAGTTGTGCTACTGGCAGACGCTTGGGCATTGCTGGATCATAAAGATTCGTGAATTGGAATGGTGTCTTGCACAACTCGCAGTGCTTCTTTTGAGAATGGCTCAACCACTCCATAAGGCTTCACGAGAGTTAGCATGCGCCTTTGTGTCATCAAGACGAATGAGACTTACCAATCCTGGTGCACATAGCGAATTGACCCTGAGCATTTGCAGGGATAAAACAAAGGATCACTGGCCGTCCCTTCGCTCCTACACACCCTACAAAGATCCTCGTCAACACTGCTCGCCATGACTCGTCCTTGCAACTCTCGTCGAGAGGGGATGAGACGATGACGGTGATCGCACGGGACGCTTATCCTAGTCGACGGGCTAGCAAAAGACGACAGACTATGCTGGGTGGCATGCGGCAAGAAGTATGCATCTTGCCATCATAATTTCGTAGCTTCAGTGAACTGTCTGCCACTCGCTGCAACGCCTGAATCACCACCGTGCGGTCCCCGTAGTTGCCTGAGCTCGAATCAGTGGGCACGGGCCGAATTTCAGAAACACGGCCCCCGAGACGTGGGGTGGTGCAACTCTTTCAGGGAGGGAAATTCAGTGATTGTCTGCTTGCTACATTCAGCACCAGAGCTGTGACTAATCAGAGGCCTCCGGACAATCAGGATTAGCAGAGTCTACCTGTCGTCTCATGTCATTTGCATTTCCCCGTCACTTGATCGTTCGCTAGAGCAATGTATCCATCACAACGGACCACGGTCGATGGACAAGAGATAGGCAAAGCATCAATCTGGGCTAAAGGGTTCCATATCTACTTCAGCTATGGCCGATTCGTCTAGAAGTGATTCTCCATAATCCAAGTCTAGGAAAATGATTTTCACACCAGAGCAGATAGACACAAATCATCGTTATCGAGGGGTTTGCGATTTGAATGTATGAATTGGCCGTAAGGAAAGCAAGAAAAGAGACGCTATGGTTTTGATACTTCATCAACAAATCCTTGAACCACCTATTTCTTTGCTTTTGCCTCTGCCTCCTCAGCAGCCTTCTTGGCGGCAGCAGCACGCTTGCCGGCCAATCTCTTGTTGGATCGCTCCATTCGCTGGTCGTGGTATCGTGATCCCTCCTTCTCCTCAGAGGTGATGGCTCGTGGAGTAAGGTCAGGTTTTGGCTGTGTGATAGGGAAGGTAGCAGCGACCGAGTTCTGCTTGGCCTCTGCAATAGTAGAGGCATCTGAGTCACCCTTCTTGGACTTTCCGTGCTTTCGTGGGAAGAGAATGAGTTGTGATTTGTATGCGTTCAATCGTGCGACGTTGGCATCAATCGACTCCTGCGATCGGTTCTGACGTCTGTGGTCAACAGCAATTCCGATGCTCTTGGCGAATTGACGTGGGATACCAGCAGCCTTGAGCTCCTCGAGTGAGAAACCTCGTCCAGCTCGGACCTTCATGTTGTACTTCGAAGTTGGGCAGTGGACCACAGGTCGGAGAGCGTCAGTCGGTCGTGGGGCTACTTTCGATGCCTTCTCAACTCGAGCATGTCTTCGTCTAAGCTTCTTTCCTGGCTGGTCGAACCATGTCTTGACACGGGATTGCCAGTCCTTGCGGAAGTGGTTTCTCGGAAGAACGTTATTATGTTTGATGGCCATTTTATCTACTTCGTCAATAAATCAGCTCGAAGATATTGACGGTTGAGCTGCAGGACAACGAGAACTGAAGCGATTGACAAGTTATTGGTTGTCGCATTCTAAAGACCGGACATCACTGAGTTGTGCCAGTGACACTGTCAAAATCGCGCCAGAATCTTGTTATCCTGTACCGCTACGTCTAGTCGTGACCTACATTCGCTGGGTGTTCAGGGAGACAACGAATTCCCAGCTCTTGTAATAAGTCCCTGAAATGAACTGATACCCGGGTATTGCTCCAGCCAAACGAGAAATTCTGTTTTGCGCTGATCAGTAGCAGTCTTCCCGCTCAATTTACCGAGCTCCTCCCACGAGAGCATCTGAGCTTCTCAACGACCCGCGTCCTTCTCCTTTAGGCAAGCTAGACCGCCCACGGACCTTTACCGTAGGCTGCCGGTCAAATCCTGGAAGTCATGTCGTATCGTGTTGCGCATGCGTCTTTTTGTGCCAGAGAGCAGTACTTACTCTGGCCTTGGTGTTGTTGCTGACTGACCATGGTCCTTTACGAACTGATATGTCTCACCAGAGCACAATTGACAGACACCACCGTTCGCGAGATAGCAAAAACAGCAGGAGCGACAGTCATCAATAATGGAGGAGTCGTGCGCAGTATAGAGGACTGGGGCCACAGAGTCTTACCGAAGCCGATCAAGAAATATCAATCTAAACATGACGAGGCGAGATACTTTTTGATGAGATTTGACACGAATCGTAAGTCCTAGCTTTTGTCTGCCCAGTCCACTCATTGATATTTCCAGCTCGAGTGCAAAAGGACTTGTCCTTGACGATCAAGTTGGACCCGAGGGTATTACGGCATTCTGTCGTCAAGCTCGGAGAAAGGCTGGATCAGATCCAACTACACAAGCAGCCGGGCTCGTGAGCTTTGGGTTCATAATGAGTTCACATCACACAATATCATCCTGCCGTCATTTTCGGACAGTTCATTATAGGCTCGGGGACGACTGAACCTCAGAGTCGAGAGCACAAAGGACGAAGCAAGAACTTTAAAATCCTTATTTCAATATACCAGGAGCATTCTTTTGTTCATGGCGACTGTGGCATATTGGGTCGATTCGTTGCATGCCATCACACAGGCTACATGAATTCTCATGCGACTCAGTCACCATGAGCATTGCAGCCGTAGTCAATAATGTTCTATGACTGCGGTCGAAGCAAATCAGCATGCCGTGCGAGCTCGTAGCAAGAATACCATTCGTAATTTCATATCGTATCGTACCTAAAGAATTCTCGCCATAAAATTCAAAAGACGTGGCTTGACCCACACGGAACATCCGATTCCAGCATCATTTGCCGGACACTCTAAAACAAATGTATACCACATTGACGAGCGACTGACAAATGACTATCGCAGTGATTTGTGACACATCTACGGCCTGGGAGTGAAATCGAGAGGCTCAGAAATCATGGCGGCGGAACAGAGAAAGCTGCTGGAACAGCTCATGGGGTCCAACATCATGACCTCGTCCGGATCCCAGGCGACACAATTCACAGATGCCAAGGTCTGTCGCTCGTACCTTGTCGGGGACTGCCCCCACGACATGTTTGTGGCGACCAAGATGGACCTGGGCCTGTGCCCGAAGATTCACAGCGAACAGCTCAAGATTGATTACCAACAGGCCTCGCTCACGAGGGAGTACGGGTACGAGTACGATTACCAGCGAGATTTGGCAAAGTACGTCGAGGACTGTAATCGGCGCATCGAGCAGGCCCAGCGACGACTCGAGCGGAGTCCGGAGGAGATTGCCAAGTCGAACGCACTCACGGGCGAAATTGCCAAGCTGGAGGAGGCGATGGACCTCACGCTGCAGGAGGTCGAGGTCCTCGGCGAGCTCGGCCACGTCACGAGGGCCATAGACGAGTACTACACCGTCGAGAAACTGCGGGTCGACAAGGAGTCCCGGGAACAGGACCTCACCAACATCAATTCCGGCGCCGACGACCACCAGAAGCTCCAGGTCTGCGACGTCTGTGGAGCGTACCTCTCCAAACTCGACAACGACCGCCGACTCGCCGACCACTTTGGCGGCAAGCTCCACCAGGGGTACTTTCGGATGAGGACGGCGGCCGACGCCAACAATGCCGTGATTGAGAAGAAACGGGCCCTGGGTATCGCCCCGCCCCAGAGGCGCGACGAGGAGGACCGTGGGCACGACTATGGAGGTCGGGACCGTGCGTACGGACGCCAGGAACCATACTCCTCTGCCCCGAGACAGAGAGGCAGGGGTCGTGGACGTCGGTACTGATTCCATCGCCCAGCAATCAATCGCGCAGGCCTCCACAGCACAGGACGACGAGGGACATTTTCACGTCCAAAAAACAAACAAACAAATGTACATACTAGAGTCTTGGCATGGAGCACGACATTCCCGTAGAGACCGAGTCCATTGCAGGGTCCTGGCATTGCTATGCACATGATATTGCTGCACCAAAGGGCGCTATCGGCCAAATGCTGTCCTTATGCTACCCCTCCTCTCATCATCACCCACTCCTTCTTCATTCAGATCCACTCTCGTCGCACGACACGCGTAGCCCATTGCACGGTCGACTGACTGACTGACTGACTCAATTGGTGACTTGTCGACCACCGACCTGCTGGATATCGTCGTGCGATTTACTCAACTTGCCAAATTTACTCTTAGACACATCAGCCTGTGACGTATCATTGTTTCCGCTCCTGTTGCCGTCCGTACCTGCCTGATGGACCTTGGACGCACCCCGGTTGTCTTGCTCCGACTTGTTGCTGTGGCTCGGTGTCGGGTCACGAGAGGCATCACTGTTTGCGGGCGAACTGTCCAGCGCCTCACCCTGTCTCGCATTCGACTTTTCCGGATCCGTGTTGGCGGAGTACGATTCGTCGTCCTGTGCGATTTCGTTGTTGGTGCCGCTCTTGGTCACTTCGTTCTGGTACGGTCTTGCATCGAATTAGCCCCACGGAACACCTCCTCGAGTGGTTCGTCTCTCACGCTGAATCCTTCACCGCCTCCTTCCCGACCTCTTCCCGTGCCTTTTCGCCAAACCCACCACTGGCCTTGTCCGCACGCAGGGCCCGAATGGTAGCGAATGATCGTCGTGCGAGTAGTGTCCTTGGTAGTCCGAATGCCTTCATCATCTTGTCTTGCTCGCGGGCAGGTGAATGCCTTGTGGAGTCCTCGTGATATGTCCCTTGTAGCATCGAGTACCCCATACTCGATTCGTGTGTAACGATGATGGAATCGAGACGCTTGTGGAGCTCACATGACGAGATGAGTTTCAGCATTCGATTGGTCGTGATCAGATGATCACTACAAGGGATTTGTGTTGTATGGCATACTTCAAGTTGCTACTGGGTGTCTCTACTTATCTACATGCTCAGAATAGTTTTCTGAGGTCGAGCAAGGTCTTTGTCAGCGTCTCATCACCGCCGAGTTTATTACTCAGCGACAGATTGGCCAAGTTGTTCTTTTGTCCCTGAAGCTTGAGCCTGAACCACGTTAGTTTCCAACATTCATTCAACCCTTCCACTGTCATGTCTTACATTGATTGCTCGATCGAACCTTCGACGATGTATCGAACATATGAGACCGCCTTTCTTTGCCCGATTCTGTGGACTCGGGACAAGGCTTGAGAATCAGTGGCCGGATTCCAAGCAGGATCCATCAAGAACACTTTATTGGCCATCGTCAGATTGAGTCCTACTCCACCTGCTCTGGTCGACACGAGAATCACACAGAGCGTGTTGTCGTCCTTGAAGTGAGTGAGCTGTCTCGATCGCTCGTCTCGGCTCATGGAGCCATCTAGTCGTGCATAAGGTATGCCAAAATCTGCCAGTGCCAGCCCGATAAGGTCAAGGAAGGACGTGAATTGAGAAAACACGACAATCTTGGTAGGATCATCCTCGGGCGCAGGCTCTGCTTGGATCGTGGTTATGTCGGTGATCAGTGCCTTGAGCTTGGTACTCAATGGTGGCGACTCGACCAACTTTGCCCGTTTGGTGGATTTGGACTGTGAGATTTCAGGGCGGGATCGCAGAGGCACCAACGAGCCCTTGCCACGACACCCAGGGGCCGGGCAGCCATTACGCTTTCCACTCTGCTCAGCGCCATGTTCGTTGCAGAAGAAGTGGAGACATTTGGGTGTGTAGTATGCTTCCGACTCGTCTTCGCCAATCTCTATGACACTTTGACAAATCGCACATACTTCGCTGTCGATGAGCTCAAGCAGCTCTTCCTGAGATAAAAGTTCTTCCTTGGGTTTCGGTTCCTCCTTGTCAGGCACTGCGGAAGTGCGTAATAGTGCTGGCGAGATACAAATTTGTCGTAGCTGATTGATGTTCTGTAACACATTCATCGTGCTGAGGTTCTTGCCAAGCCCTTTCGTCCGCTTCTGATAGTATTCGAGGTGAGTGTTGTAAATGCTTTGCTCCCCTTCTTCTAAGGATAGTGTGCGAATCTCTTCAATTCGAGGTGGCAGGGTCAACAGCTTGTCAGCATCTTGGCCTTGATCTTTGGTCCTGCGAAGCACCCTCATTTTCAGTAGTGTCTGTAGCCTGCTCACCGCAATCGAGTCACCAGACTTCATGGGCTGTGAAATGTATTGATTCCAGACCTGTCTAGAATCGAAGGGGGTGACCTTCATAAAGGAGAAGAGTGCGGACAGGTCGTTCAAACTATTCTGCACCGGTGTCGCTGTCAGGCACCATCTATGTTGACCGAGCAGGGCGACAGCGGCTTGACTGCTCTGAGTCGAACTTTCCTTGATCATATGTGCTTCATCCAACACAATGCGATAAAATTGAGTTTCTGGCATGATTGTATTCCTCTCACCGTCCTTGACGTGCTTATACTCATTAGCAACTGTGGCATAGGTGGTGAGTACGACATCATATTTTCGAAACTCGGCCATAGAGTAGGTTCGGGTCTTATCATGATGAACCAGGACCTTGAGGTACTTGGAAGCTGTATGTGATCCGATTTGTTCAGCCCAATTGCTAAGGACAGAGAGAGGGCAAACGATCAAAGTGCTCTTGACCCTTTGCCTCTTGTCGTCAAACGCAATGGACTTTTCCTTGGTATCACAAATGAGGGCCAACAAGGATAGTGTCTTGCCCAGACCCATTTCATCGGCAATGATGCCTCCGGAGGTATGTGTAGGCTCTTTGTACAGGACTTGTGGTGTAATCTTGTTCCTCCAGGTAGACTTGCCACCTTTGATCACTTCTCTCCATACCGAGAACTCGTCGTGGTGCGTATCGATATCTTCGTGCTGTAAGCAGAATGTCAGTGCCTGCCTCTGGTGCTTCAGCAGAACGGTAGTCAGGCCTTCTGGTTGTTCATGTTCTTCGAGATTTGCGGAATTTTGTATTCGATTGAAGAGTCCCTCAATCTCACTCTTGATTTCTTCTGCCGTCTTGAAGGTAGACGTGCCGTACTGTGCTGCAGAGCCAGTCTTGAAGGTCTGCCTGACATGCGGATTGACGTAGGCATATGCTTGATCATACGCGGTCGGTTGAATCAGAAAGACATTTTTCTGGCTCAGGACTGTCCCTATCCGCTCCTGATTGGCTGCCTCTCCATAGACGATGATTTCAAAGGGCAGAACGGCACTGACTCCCGACAGGTTCTCGCCGTCCTTGGCAAACCTTGGCCGAGCAGGAATGCGGCCTTCACAACGACACAGTTGCAACTGTATCAGCCTGCTGAGGGGAGCAGCCGTGTCTGAGCTTATCACTCCGAAACGTTTCTCCTTGCGCTTGACGTGGATGATGTTGCCATTACCTCTCTCCATGTCACAGTCGATGCGAGGCCATTGATTCGGTAATATGGATGCTGCCTCAGGAATTGAAAAGGCATTGATGCTGGCGCGCAACATGCCGAAACAAACTTGCTGCGATGTTGAGGTCGGCACGACCCTAACATCGTCATCCTCGAGCAGTTCATCCCCATCGCTGACATCAATAATCTCAGCTGGCGTTGTCCCACTTGCACGACCGGAAGCCCTGCTTATCTCGAGCTGTTTCTTTGATGCTTCCTGCAAGTCTTTGCCGATGATGCCGCCACTATTCCTAGCCATAGTCTTGGTCGGCGACCCTTCCTTCTTCTGACGCTTCTCCACCCGACCTCGTCTCTCCTGTACGCCATGGATGCGCTCGATGGCACCGATGGCATCGAGTTCCTTCTCCGGAGAACTGGCCTGTTTCCGTAGTAGTGCCCTGGGATTGAGCAGCAATTTCGGATCGAACGCACCCTTCGCCGGACTCGAAGAAGTGAGATCAATCGTCAATTTGCGCTTGTTTGGCATCTGAAAAGTCGGACTCTGTAGTTGTACAGGAATAACTGATCACGCCACGGTGATCATGAGGTTGCAACCCTTATCGAGCTAGGAGTGTCAAGATAAAGCGGCAGATGGCAAGACTCGGGCAGACCGGGTCATGTATAAGATCTGGCTCTACTGAACATGAAGCGCCCGTTGCTGTCCATGGCATGAAGGCATGTACGGGTTATGTGTTTTGTTCAATATCAGCCTGATCCGCACAACCCTTTCAATCATGTGGCGCTGACAGAAAAGATGAAATTGGGCTAAAAGTCAGATCTTGTACAGCGCGTTTCATTTCTAGTTGCCCAAAAGCCACAATTTGATATTTCCGTGAAAAGCTGAATCCAACAATAACACCCAATGCCCAAGAAGCACGCTAGAGTCTCTACAAGCGTGAAAGAACGCGCTGTGAACGTGTATCTTGATCCTACAAACAGTCTTACACAACAAGACGTCGCGAAAGAGCACAAAATTGCCKTGAAAACCCTTYGAGCTGCAATTTTCAATTTTGGCGAATATGGCCAAGTTGACAGACCTCGATCAAACAACACTAGAATGGGTCCAAAG